>WEIT01024591.1:0-39536 GCA_013389985.1 Dryoscopus gambensis
GGCTGAGACACCCCTACAGGCAGTAGCTTCTATCAGTTTCAGGTGTCCACAACTTTTTTGTATGTTGTAGGTTCTTTCACTTTTCAAAGCAACAGCTCTATGCCTAATAAAGTGTTCCTTTGAACTAGCACATACTCTTACAAACCTTGTAAGCACAACTTGTATATGAGCTCAGACATACTTCAGCAATTTTGTCATGGCAAGAGGCTCTACTAAGGGATGGGAAATGTATAAAAACACGTGGATGCCATCCTGTGTTAGAGTTCAGCTTGTTGGAATCAACTGACATTTGATATGAATTAATCTTTTGAACAGTTATTCACAAATGGCAAATCACAGACTCCCAGAAAGGGTCAGGTTGGAAGGGACCACAGTGGGTCATCTGGTCCAACCCCCCTCAAGCAGGGTCATCCTAGAGCATATGGCACAAGATTGTGTTCAGACAGTTCTTAAATAGCTCCAGTGAGGGAAACTCTACCACCTCTCTGGGGAATCTGTTCCAGTGCTCATTCACTTGCACGCTAAAGAAGTTCTTCCTCATGTTCAGGGGGAACTTCCTGTGCATCAGTCTCTGCCCATTGCCTCTTGCCCTGTTGCTGGGCACCACCAAGAAGATCCTGGTGCATCCTCTTGACACCGTCCCGTCAATACTGATAAACATTGATGAGGTCCCTCTCAGTCGTCTCTTCTCGAGGCTGAACAGGCCCAGCTCCCTCAGGCTTACCTCATAAGAGAGAAGTTCCTTTGTCACCCTCTGCTGGACCTGCTCCAGGAGCTCCATGTCTCTTTCTTGTCCTGAGGAGCCCAGAACTGGACACAGCACTCCAGATGTGCTTCACCAGGGCTGAGTAGAGGGGCAGGATCACCTCCCCTGACCTGCTGGCAATGCTTTTCCTAATGAACCCCAGGATCTCACTGGCCTTCTTGGCCACAAGGGCACTGGTGGCTCGTGGACAGCTTGGTGTCCACCAGGACCCTCAGGTCTTTTCATTTCTGTGTCATATTCCCAACAAGAGGAAGATACTACATATTTTAATTACATTTGCATATTATTCATTGGATTAAAATACGCAGAGTTATTTTATACTAGAAAAATTAATTTTTTTCATGTTTAACATTTGTGGCTTGCATTACTAAAAATCAAGTTAGTCAAGAATGTTTTTACAGGATATTTTTATGTGAAATTTACAAAAGAAAACAAAGCTGATTGGATGGTAAAAGTAAATAAATATAGATTCTAATGAGTAACAGCAACAAGGTTGTTTTACGTCTGCACTCGGGACAATGCTGCTTTTAAAAACAAGAGTCTGGGAGACTTATGGAGAACAGCCCTTCAGAAAAAAATGTCAAGGGAGCAAAAACTGAACGCGTGGATTGTTCACCACAGTAGATTAAAAGGAATGTTTGCCTAAGACTTGATAAATGCCTGTAGGATTATTCAGCATCCTTCTTCATCTCTCTCTTAATCAGGGTGAAATTAAATCTTCTGCTAATCAATATGAGACCCCACTGGATCCTGAGCTGAGCAGTGGACATGACCTGACCAGCCTTACTAGGGAGGAAATTTTCCTTGGACTCTGCAACAAAACCCCTATTGAACAAACCAGGGTCAGAGTTGCACATGATGCAGTCTCCTCTGCCTTCCTTTGCTCCTTCTTCTGATTGAGGTGGCACTGAGCAGCACTGTGACCTCATCACTGATGATGGGAGCTATGAGGTGTGTGTGTACCAAGCCTTTCTTTTTGACATCTTTCTAGCTCTTCTTTCTGATTTACTAAGTCACTTACCTGCAGAGAAGTGCTGTACACTGAGATATAAAGCTGTATACATGTGTTAATTTAGAAACTTACCTTTCCTTGAAAGCCATCTCTTGGATAACCTGCCATGGTCCATCAGCCTGATGGGCTGCAGGAAGAGTTCTTGGTCAAGTGAGAAAGCCTGGGTTGAATGGGGTGAGAGCCTTTCCCTCTCCCCTGCCTTCGCTGCTGGCTCCTGGAGAACTCCCATGGGGATGAAAATCCATCAGCCTGGGCAAAGCACTGGCTGGCACTTCAGGAGAGGCCAAGCTGCTCCCTTCACAGTGGAATCTGGAAGCCTTAGACAAGGCTCTTCTGGCACCCACCTGGCTGTGGAGGACATCAGCTGGGGCCAACCACCCAGCAGACTCAGACTGCACAGGACAGCCCTGAGACAATAGGTCCTGGGATCTACTGCAGTGAAGATGAGGAGGCTTTTTAATTCCCTAGCTCCCCCTTCCACCAAACCTGATAGTCTGGAGACAGCTTGAGAGCTGCAGCAAGCAGGTGATGAACTGCAGCTAATTGCTCTATACCTTTTAAATCCACTCTTGCGTGCCCCCAGGTAAACTCCCTGTGTTATCCTTCCACAAACAGTCCTGCTTTGGAAACGCTGAAGGTGGAGAAGCAGTGTGTGAATGTTTTGAAAAGCCTGCCGATAACCTGTGGGCCACAGCCATGAGAACATGGTGCCTCCCACTGTTACAGGAATTTCCCTATTAATTTTGTCAAAAGTTTTGTACATATGTCAAAGCTGGTGACGTATTTCCCCTGAGCTATTGCTCCACCAAATTAGTAAATGTTTCTCCATAAGCATTCTTGTGTCGGGTTTGCTGATGTGGCTCTAGGGGCCACAATAATGACACATGGACAGGAGAGATGTCAGAAGGGTAAGAAGTAGCAGAAGAAGCAGTTGAAGCAGAAGAAGAAGAAGAAGCTTTATTTTTACTTTACAGTATTTATACATTTCTTATAACTGCAGATAATTGGAAGCTGAGGTTAACACCTTCTCCATCACATTGGATGGACCAAGAGTCCATCAACTTTATCTATCATAGAAATGGAATGTACAACACAAGAAAGCAGTTACAAAACAACAGGTGCTATTTATACAAAGTGTGAGAATCTCTGATTCTCTGACTCCAAGATATATAAACAATTAGAAGGCTGAGAGAACAGTGCAACACATTCTGATCCTGATTCAGCAAGTAATTAACCAGCTAACTCAAGGTCTTCTAAATCAAGAACTTTGTGCTGATGGAAGAGCATTGTAAATGCCTGAGTTAATTTTAACCTACTGTACACATCTGCATTTCTTTCATACATTCTCAAGCTTAAAATACATTAGTTTTTATCTTCTTAAGGCAGAGAAATAAGTGTTCATATGTAGTGATAGTCCAGCCTGATACACCCTGAATGACCTTCATGTTTTGTAAATTATATATAATCAGTGAAACTGGCTCTGATGTAAGAGATCCCTTGTTGAAAGGTGCCAAATATTGGCCTTGGGCATACAGAGTAGCAGTGCAAGGCAAATGGAATACTAGAATTTGGGAACAAACAACTTACACCATAACAGAAGAGGTCAACAGAAGTTAGCAAGAGACAGACAATTATTTTAATTTAAATATGGAAACTGAATTATTGTATGACTCATGCTGGAAGAGAAAATTGTTTTAGATAAGTAAATAATCTTTCTGTCACGTTCCCTGAAGTATACAAATACTGAATAATGTAGCTGGTATGCTGCTGCTGTAAGTTTCTCTAGAACAACGCTGTACTTCCAAATAGGGACAGCCAGACCTCTTTAATGGAAGACATCACTGCGCTAGCACAGAGAGATCACTTACTTGGCAAGCTAGGCATGGTTTTCATTAAACCTGCCTCATAACCCACATTCTCCAAAGTTACAGGGGTTTAATGCTTAGTGCATTAGAGTCATGTTTTGGTCAGAGGATTCAGAGCTGCCTTTGGAGCTTCCTTAAGCTGCCTCAGCAATGTGTGTGCCAGGCATGAGAGCGTGGGTTATGTTGTTCACTATGTTCGATTTAATGCTGTGAGTGCCAGAAGTTAGGCTGGTCAAAATCAGAACTGGGTTTTGTGTTTGGGGTTTTTTTCTCCTTTTTAAAATAGAATTTGAAATTAATTGCTAACTTTCATGTTTTATTTTTTTTAACCCTTTCCACTCCCTACTTTACATTTTGAAATTTTAATTTAATTGAAATATGAAACAATATGAAGAAAATTCTGTTCAAAATGGTCTTTGGAAACATTTTTTTCCATGGAACAATAAATAGGAATCACCTTTCTACCTTTCTAATAATTAACATTCTTTGCTGGGTGAATCAATGTGAGTAAAATGCTTTTGTTGGTGTCAAGGCAGCCCCCTCCAATCCCATAAGTAATGTTCCACAGGAAATTTACCTGTCTGTCCTTGTATAATGGGCTGTCATGTTAGCTGACAGATCCAGGTGTCAAGAATCTGGATTGTCTAGATAATATTAAATCAAACAACTTGGGGACAAACCCAAACCACACTGATTAACCAAATAATATATTCAAATAAAAAATCATTTATAACAGTCACAGATGGAGTTTGATAAATAGAAGGGATGATGTTATTTCCCTGCAAAGTACCTGGAGCCTAATCTTATTTTAAACTACAGATGTGTCTCATAGTATCCTGCTAGGTCATATAAATTGGATTTTCTGATCCTTTTTGCACATGGTCATGCAGGGTGTGTAGGGAGGAGAGCAACAAGTGGAAGGGCACTGCTGGGAGACAACCTTCTGTAGACAACCTTCGTATTCAATCTAGAAGCTCCCAGAATAGAAAAGGTGGAACCAGTATTTAATTATTGTGACTGAAATTATGTATTACATCAGCTGTAAACAAAATTAATCTCATTTATGATGAAATATGATGCAAATATGTACTTTCAATTTTGAAAATGCCAGAAATTAGCTTCCTGTTACATTATGATTAATTGATTCAGAATGGCTCTTGTTGAGTAATTTTAAGCTTAATAAGGGTCCATTCATTCAATTTGTTATCCATTCTCTTTTCATAGAAACCATAATGATCTCAGGTGAAAATTTCAACTGTGTTTCATAAAATATAGATCTTTAGAAAAATAAGTTATATTTCCAAGATTTATGAAACCCTTTAGAACAATGCAGTTTCAAAGAATTGAGATTGATTTATGTGTTTCAAAAAGAAAAAGCTGTTCCAGTGAATTTGTACTTTCGCCTACCTGCATGAACCAGAAAAGTAATCAGAGTGGTCTAACAAGAACTGGCACAAGACATGGTATACAGGCAATATCTCTGTAAGTCTGCATGCCAGCCTGAAATATGTCGCATAGATACACAGTACCCATCCCGTGCTCTGTTTCTGGCAGTTATCAGGAAACCATCATTAGCTAGTGATTAATGAAGGGAGGTACACCTGAAGCTGTTAGGACCAGTGGGCACTGGCAGGAGTCATGTTTATTATCTTGTATATTTCATCTTGTCAAACTGCATTAGGACGTAAGTTGTCACAGTAGCTTATCCTTTTTGACAGTTGACAGGATCACACTGTGACACAATGCACGTGGAACAGTGACACACAGTATACCAAAATATGATGGCAAAAATGGGCTTTGGGAAAATTAAAGCAAATGAGTTTCTTGAAAAAGGTACATGGAAACATACTGTGATCAGTAATTTGCATTAAGCAGAAATACATAATCTTCCTCATGTTACATGAACATATGAATACCACCAGAACCAGGATTGCACCTGAATCTCCTGTTGCAGTCAGTGTGAGGGGCAGAGACAGAGGAACTGCCAGCACGATGCCAGTTTCACTGAGGGAACAGCCTTAGGTCTGTGGAGGTCCATCTCTATAGCAAAAAAGGAATATATAGTGTACTTCAAACATGCTGAACGAGTATTTGCTTTCCACAGAACTGAGAGTAGCTAGAAATGGTAGGACTCAGTGAGTTCCTTGGCACTGTACTTAAGCCATGACTTTTGAGCTACACATGCATACAGCTGCTCTGGAAGTCGGGCAGCTCCACTCAATAGCTCCCAGGCTACTCGAAGGGATACTGTCCTGCTCCTGCAAACTCACAACTGTATCTTGCCTCCCATGACTGGGCAGGGAACAGAAGAGATGTGATTCTCACAAATTTTGGCAAGGGCTGCAAATGCTCCTAACCCCAAGCTGCTCAGTTATCATGTAATAAATGCCCTTTGCTCTGTACATAATTTGATCTTGCTAGTATATGAAAACTGATGTAATATGCAAGATCTACTTTACCTTGTTACCAAGGTGTGCAGTGATCTAACTGGTCTGTGTCTGTTCCTAGTCCATGCCAGATGTCCCTGCAGAGTACTTTCTTAGGCATCCATCTGCACTCCCTCTTGTCAAATTCCATTTCACACAAGGAAAACTGCTTGATGTGCATAAATTTTCATTGTGATACATGTGATTATTATTGTTTACAGCTGATGACATGCATAGTTTTATTCACAGTAATTAAATATGAGCTCAATCCTTTTCTGGGAGCCATTAAGCCGAATCCTACAGCTGTTTAAAAGAGGTCATCTCACAGCAGTGCCTGCTTCAGCATCTAACAGAATTTATCATAGTTGAGGCTGAGCTTTTCAGAAGTGGAGTAACTTGATGCTTTCACTGTACCCTACCCACATGTGGATGTGTTACTCCTCTCAGACCTGCTGAGCTGAAATCTTTTGCTACAAGAAGGAAGGACATGTTTACCCTGTCCTTGCTCCTTTCTCCAGCCTCAGCGTGGTGTAAACCCGTTCCCTGAGCTTTGACTTTCTGGGGACAGCAGAAGCAATATGATCCCCTTTTCCTCTCCTGTCAGACAACACACTCTGCTACACTTTGCGTACAATGTGCTTACCCTAGCTGAGAAATCCTCCTCCAGGAGATCAATTTTTGCAAATGGAATCATCCTGTGGCAGATAGAAATGATATGTTCAAAACAGCATCCCACACTCATTGGTAAATGATCCTCTTACATGTGTGAATTCATTCTCTCTGTAGGGGCAATACAGAATTGAGTCATGACATAATCCAAGGTTATCTTTAAGGATGAGATGAAGCTGCCAGGCGTAATGCATTGATTGATGAAGATAGAGTGTCGACAAATGAATATATGATCTGCTCAAATTAAAAGAAAATTCAATTCACAGGCTGAAACAGCATTTAGATAGCATTAAGTATGAGACAGAAACCAACAAGTCATTAAATCCAGCAGTGAGAAGTGTGTCCTATCTGTGACTTTTCTGGCTTTTTAAAGTTTATCCTACAGATGTAATTATTCACCTACAGTTATCATGTGTGTTGTCATTTTTTCATTTGTGACACAGTGTTTTAAAAAACACCTTTTTTAGCATACTCTACAAAAACATTCCTTCCCATAAATACAACACGTTGCATTTAACATACTCCTGAATCATACAACATGTACCTGTGGATGTTTTTTCTATGTATTATTTATATTTTGGTATGAACTCATCACACAAAACAATTAAAAATAAAGAAGGCCTTTTGCAGAAGATAACTCTGCCTAATATTTTGGTAACCAAGTATGCTTATTTTGTTAGTCTCTTGGTATATACATAGACCACACAATCACCCTAGAGTCTACTCACAGAAACAGCTTTTGGTTTCAGAGAACCCATTATCATTGAATCATTGAATCACAGAATCATAGAATCACAAAATGGCCTGGGTCAGAAGGAAGCCTAAAAATCAACTACTTCCAAGCCTCCTGCTGTGGGCAGGGACAATTTTCTCTCCCAGAGCCTCATCCAAGCTGGCCTTGGACAATTGCAGACATGTGGCATCCATAACTGCTCTGGTCAACCTATTCCAATGTCTCACCTGACCTTTGTTGCCCATGGACACTGCTTTAGTGTATTGACTTGGTCCCTTTCTCTGTTTTTTTTTAAATACTTGTTGTCATGCAGCAACATTACCAGACTCAAGGGCAAAGACAAGACTCTTGGCTTGTCTCTACATCCAATTCTGACACTCTCGTTGGACAGAAGACTAGAATTCCCAGCAATATGAAGCCATTTTACACCAGAATTCCAGTAACTGAACTTTCAGAATGCATTGGGATGTGATTTTATATTTGTTATTGCATTTTTATTGAGAAAAATTGCATGTCATTTTCCCTATTTTTATCCCTTGGACTTCTGCTGAATGTAAACTGCATTAGACACTCAGTTGCCTTTAAATGAGGTCACAGATATCCCCTCTTAGGCCTTGGAAGGCTTCGTAGGTCAAGGAAGAAGATCCTCATCCAAGTCAGTTATTCCTGGGCGTGGTAAATAAAGCCTGGCCATTCATAGAGGACAGTGCTGGAACAAATATCTGACATCTCTGAGTACATATTCACCAGTGATGAAGAAGCTGAAGTAGAAGATTTGGGAGGGGGTTTTGGTATCCATCTGGGCATTTGTTCCCTATCTTTTTCAACTCAAAATTTCCTAGCTCTCAAAGAAACAAGTCCTTGAATATATATCTATTTCTCCAAATTATTCTATGTTGATTAAATGGATTTTATGATTGAAAAATATAGCTATTGCATAATAATTACTATTATTAAAATGATAGTTATTGCTACTTTTTTTTGTGCATGCTTATAAAAGTGTCTAGGGATTTAATTTTGGCAAAGAAGTGGATGCCTCTAAGTATGTATGTACATTATGCTAACAACTTTTCTGTCTGCTCTTACTCAGTTTAGCAGCATTTTTGCCTTCATGGGACAACTCTAACACCGTCATGAATAAGAATATCAGTAATAATAAAACTAAAAATCTTTTTGTTAACTCCACTATATAAATCAGTACACTCAAATTACAACTGGAGTACAAGACACTTGAGGCTGACCTTATTCTTGATAGAGTTAGGGTCCTCTTAGAGTTAAAGCATATTCAAATTCATTCCCTTACGGATTTAGATACACCCTTGAAAGAGGTTCC
This sequence comes from Dryoscopus gambensis, assembly GCA_013389985.1. Classification (NCBI taxonomy): domain Eukaryota; kingdom Metazoa; phylum Chordata; class Aves; order Passeriformes; family Malaconotidae; genus Dryoscopus; species Dryoscopus gambensis. Next base: position 8,805 of record WEIT01024591.1, read on the forward strand.
AAAACAATATTGACCTATACAGTACTTTATTCTAAGGGATTTATTCTGAATCTGCTTTTTGTGTTGCTTCAGATGAAAAATGTGTTAATGCACTGAAATTGCTGCATAGCTGCAGGAAAAATGCACTTAAACCTAAAGGTGACATTGAGATGCAAAATGAAGAGAAAAGGGGATTTGAAGTGACAGGCAAAGCTAGAATAGTAAATATCTTGTTCAGAACCTGGTATTTTATGTACGGCCATTAGTTTCACAAGTGATTCAGTGGGAAGACTTTAATCAAGACTGGAACCCCTCAACACCAAGTGCCACAAAGCATGGGACACGAAACACAGCTCCCACCTTAAACAACATCCCATACAGCTGACAAGTAAAAGTAGAGTCGAAAGAAGAAAGGAAGCAAAACCAAGGCAGGACTCATACATTCCACACTAATTCCATTTCTTATGGCTACTGTCCTGGGATTTGACAAATCCATGTATGTCAGTTGTCCCTTTGATTTTGTTTGGTTTTGCCTTGGAAGCCAGAATCGGCAAATTTCAAGACACTTAATTGACATCTGATAGTAACAGTCAGCTATATATAAATTTTTTTAAATGTCTTAATTTTTCGGAGAAGTTAAGCACCCAGCTCCCAACATTTCCAAGTGAGGTCGTCTTCAAAGACCTTTCAGAAAGATCACCTTGATGTTTGCAGTGCTGCTGTAGTGATTACCTGATTTAAAAGAAGGAGGAAAACTTCATATACTGAAATGATCAGTGGAACATGCCCTGGCACAAGTACCTACTGCCAGCTTCAGCAAACTGGAACACTACCACAACACTTAATAGTGATCTGCCTAGGTTATATTCGGACCCTGTGGTGGGGTTTACATAAAACAGCTACAGATATTGAAAACCCATGGTGCTCAATAAGCCAGCATGAAAAATGAATCATGGAAAAGAGGCACTTAGAGGTATATTTCATGTTGCCCAAAAGTAGAAGTCCAAAATTGGTCAGATGAATTTCCATTTTACAGCAAGCTCTGTCTGCACCACAAAATCAGTTACTCCTTTCAGAAAACTAGTCCAGACTACCACTCCTGTGAGCCCAGCTTGCAACCCACTGGGTCACAAGAGTGCCTGAGTCTCCCCTGTGAATCTACTGCAAGGGGATTTAAATCATGCAAGAGCTAATTTAATAATGATCCTATAAATAGATTGTGCATTACTCACTTGAAGCAATTCAGTACAGTACAAATCTAGGTCAGAAGTATCTTAAATGAACTGTACCATTCTTGAAACAGAAACCTTCATTTTTCAGCTAATGAACAGTAGGTTGTATGTTAGAGGGTTTTTTAATAATTGGGAAAATACTCACAATTGTCCCCTTTTTAGATACATAATACACACCTTGTGATTGCTGTGAACTAGAAGACCCCTTTTAAGGACTGAAGGGAAAAATCAGCAGCACATTGTCCCAAACTGCTTTTCCAGTTGCATGGTAATTATGTGTGTGTCACTGCCTTCACATATTCACCACTGAGAATAAAGGCAATTTAAAAGCTTCTTAAGCCAGAGATATTTGATATTTGTAGCTGTAAAGAGGATATTGTGACCAAAATGTGGTAATGAGACCTGTGTTACTAATGTGGAGGATTTTAATGAAGCAAAAGGCTTAAAAAAATCCATGTATGTTTTGGGTGAGAGGACAAAGAGCCAGAATGAGTCAGGATGTTTTGGCTTTTAGGATTTTGCAGGACAAGATGGGAGTGCTGTCACGGGCAGGGAGCTCTGCATGTGAGTAGATGGCACCGGTGGGTGAGGGAGCTACAGGCACCCTTTTGCCCTGCTATCACATTGTTGGTCACTGGGACATATACTATTTACTCTTCTGTCATCTGTGGAGAACAGAGGATCATACCAAGGTACCCAGTGTGCTCACTGGCCCTGTGGAAGTGGGACTTGGAGGAGACACCCTGAGTCTCAGAACATGAGAGGCCTTGAGCCACTCTGCAGGAGCCACTGCTGTCTTGTACCCTGCGTTGCACGGGTGTTCTCAAACATGCCCCCCTCACCGTGGGGCAAAGATGGCTTGCTGTTGGTTCACAGGCTGCTCAGAGACCCAGCCTGGAAAGAACAGGTCCTCCTGACTCTCTTCTGCTTAACCAAGCCAGTGTCACTCATCCTGCCATACTATTCAAGCATGGTATTAATGTTACAGTCCTGGGAGAAGGTACCAGAGGCAGGTGTTCCCCTTTCAAGCATAATGCTCTAACAGTACTCTTTCTTGGTTTGCCAGATCACCGATTGGGGAACTCAAACAAAATATCTGGAAAAGGGGCTTAAATCTCCTGGGTAGACAAAAGAGTGTAGGTCTTAGGATATCCATTTGCTGAAAAGATAGTTTAACAATATGCCCACTAGACAGAGTGATCATCACCGCGCTCCTCTTTGGCTCTGTCTTAAAGGCAAGGGGAATCACAGCTTCATTTTTGGCAAGGAATGCAGCCCACAAATCTTCAGTTCACCCCAGTATCATCTACAGGATGGCGGAGTTGGACATGGACTTGCCAGGTCCCACACACTGGATTGATTAGATGGATCGAGGCACATTATGGTTGCTTATGGTTTCAGCTGATCCAGCTGCATCCACCTGGAAAAAAATCTCAGCACTTCAGGCTAACACGAAAGGAAACCCTTTTCAAGACTGCAGTTCTGGACTGGTGCACATTTTAGATTTGGCTCAAAGTCAACAAGTAACATGTCAACTCCTGATTTGTATCCCATTATAGCCAGCTCCCAGCAACAAAATTCTCACTAGCTTTAACTAGAAAAGGTTACAGCTCTCAGTATTGTTGCTTATTTCAGAGCTGTAATATCATGGACGACCTTGCCTTGTAATCTCATACAGGGGAAAAACACATTTATGCTGAGGCACCAATAGTAGAAGTGCCTGCTGGACAGGCCAATATTTTCCAAACCATGCTTGCTTAAAGCATAAATAAATGACAAATAAAATCAGCGGATCCCTTTGTTGTGCAAAACTGGAATGGAAAAGAAAGCAGCCCAATTGATCACTGTTATGTTTGGTCTCTCTGGAGTCATTATGCCCGAGGAAAAAAAGAAAAACCCTATAAAAGCCAGAGTTGCATAATGCCCTTCGGGTGATGTTGCTTACAAAGAAAGATATGAATCACTGTTGTTTTTCTACCTGTGAGCTGGGCCATTAGCTTTAAAACCTTGTAGAACAAATAAATGCCACTTTTGTTTCTGAAAACAACCTAATCTAACACAGAGCTAACATTTATTTTATTGCATGATAAAAGAAGCCAAGAAGGATAAATAAAAAGAAAAGAGGGAGAATGTGAATTTGAAGAAAAAGGTAGGAAGAAATAGTTGATATTCCCAAAAGAGTGCTTTGGCTCTTAAAGGATAAAGGTGGGAATGAGTATTTGTCTTTTGTTTATTGGCATAATCCCATGAAAAAGCAAGTACTCAAAATAGTACTGTCCTATCTTTAGAGACATATTTCATTTTGCCTTCTATGGAAAAGCTGAACAGAAGGGGAGGATCCTGGCTGCTGTCATTGAAGCTGTTTCAGAGTGAATAAAAAGCACAGCTGCCAGAAAAGATACAAAGTGTAAAGTTCAAATATTCATTTTCTCATTAAAATGGGGCTTTATTGCTAGTGGATGCAAATAGGCTGGGAGATTAATTTCTCCCTGCATTGAGAAACTAACAATGGAAAACGTCATTCTTATATCAGTCAATATAAATAAAGCAAAGATTCAGTCTCACCGCCACAGAGAATGCAATGGTGCTGGTCCAAAGTTCAGGGGTACTACACCAGGGCCAATTTTGAAAAATTCTTGGTAGAATGCCTAGGAGAAATGCCATAATTGCAGACGATTCCTCAGAAAAATAGATTAGTCACAATATTTTAAATATCTTTATTCTTCAAGTTTGCAGAATTTTAAGTAAAAATATAGATCATAATCGAGATAGGATTTTTAGAAAAGCCTTTATAACCATCGAAATATGCGATTGATGCAAAATACAAAAAAAAAAAATACCCCACTGCTGTTTAAATGGTCAAATTTGGCCAAGCTAGTTTAAGGTTAATATCTGCTTTTAGTCTACAATAAGCCCAGCAGGGGTGAGCTTTACATGGTTGTGAAATTAATTGCATGGCTGAACTACTGGCCTTCCCCACAGGGACTAGAAGTCGAGGACTGCTCTTTTCATTGGCCACACGCAATACGGGACAGAGGTGTCTCTGAGTTATCTCTCATTTAACAACCAGCTGCTAGCTGAGAATACAGAATTAGATGCCTGCAATCATTAAAAAAGGGGAATTAGGTGACTCGGAACAGCAATCCAACCAAACCCACATACTGCAATGCCTAGGGCTAGGAAGTAAGAATAACTCTTCAGGCACACACCTGGGATGTGTGTCTGAAAATGTTCCTTTTCCTTCAGTCTGTTCAGCCTTCATGAAACAGCTCTGTTCAGGGACAGCAGCACACCTTCCCCAGGTGGACACCTAGAGTCAGCGAACTGAGTGCTGTCACTGAGACTTTCCTCTGGCAGTAGCTCACTGCCACTCACAGCTGGGGTGTGGGCTACAACCAACCCGTGTGATGACATCGCAGTCACAGGGCATGCACCCCACACAAACACTGCAGCGGTGCAGGTCAGGGCCAAACCCCTTTCTTGTAGTCAAAACTCACATTTTTTTTCTCAATAAAGACAAAAATGATAAGAATATTACCTTGTCCACCTGAAGCAAATTAGTAAAGTATTATAGTCCTTCATCAAGCTCCTCTCCTCCACTCACAGGCTAGATTACATTTCTCCCAGCCATAGTCACCTGGCCGTTGCCCTCAGCTTTTCTCTTGCCCTGTATTTTCATCCTTTCCTGACTAATATTGAACCAAAGAGCCTATTAGAGGATCTGTCTTCTCTGATAGATTTGCAATTTTGTCCCAGCAGAACAGCACAGTCGAAACTCGGCAGTGGAGGACCCTACCTGGGGCCAGAATTTCCCTGCTAGAGCTATCCTGTGTATAAAAACCAGTGAGGCGATCCAAGTACCAGAGCACTTTAGTTTAACTATAAGTCAAAACATGTCTGAAAGGTAAAAATGGAGAAAATATTGTCATTGTGAGCAACACCACCTGCCTGACCTTTGTGGATTAAATATCAGCATGGAAGCTACTTCAGGAACCCCCCAATAGCTCCTATTTGAGGTTTGGTATAATAAGAGTAAAGTTTAAGCTACCTCAAAGCACTCTCAGAATTTGTTGAGTACCACAGATGTCCCCGTCGAGGTTGGTTGGCCTTATTGGAGAGAAAAGCTGCTGCTACCCTCCCACAACCCAGCTCCCAAGTGATGGCAGCAGCTGGGCTTAGTTAAACAGTTACCAAGCAAAAGTCATCTTCTGGCTCTGCTGTGAAAAAGTTTTTTCTAAGTATTATTTCCACTACTTATCTAACTAAAAGGGCAAAACATTCTCTTGAGAATAATGCTTTGGCTTAGTCAGTCAGTCAGTAATGTGTTTTGAGTATTGCTGGTCTATTTTAAGTGAGATTTATTATCTAGATCTTAATTTAATAAATCTGTAGGTTTTGCTTTATTTGTTTATATTTATATTTTATGGAAAGGGAATAAATGCTTCTACAATTCACAGACTTAAAAATAATTTATACAACACTTATTTTGAAGCCTACTTCATGGTATGAAAAAGCACCTCTTCATGCTTTTGGAAAGTTACCACAAGAAAATCAAACTCTCGTAGGAAGAATTATCTGCAGTGAAGACCAGTGTAAAAGCTCTGCGTTGTGAAGATACGTTTTTTACTTACTCCTGTTTGATTTAAAGACTTCTAGCAGTCTGTTCCCTCCATCTTGTATTTGTCCTAAATTGTGGATTTCACTCAATGAAAAATCCCAGCATGTACTACCACAATTTTGGATCAGCTTTCTTCACAGTCAGATGGAGCAGATTTCTGACTAATGAGCTACATGTTCCTTACTTGGGACAATTTTTCAGCAGTCCACAGGCATCAGAGAAACTGTGGATGAAGGACACTCATCGATGTTTTTACAGATGATGTATTTAAGCAAAACACAGTATGAAAATGTTTATAGCCTACAGAAGACCTTGAATCCAGCTCTTCCCCTTGATAACATTTCTAGTCCTAACACAGAAAAAAACCTACCATCCTGAACTTTAACACAGACGGATGTTCAAATTAGTTGCTTCATGTATTGCAGAATTTTATTTTAGGTTTCTCAATTCCTGTTTAGGCTTGGTTAAATTTAGCCACATACTGACAATAGGGGACATGACTCAAATATTCGGGGCAGAAGATATTTATTGTGTCTTGGTGGACCAGATTGGAAAACTCAAAGAAAACATTTTACAGGTTTGAGTGCAAGCTGAGGAAATTATCTGTGTGTGAGTAGTGTGTCTATCTCCCTGTCCCTTCAGGGAAGGAAAGAAGGCAGTATGTGAAAGAAAGGCACCTCTAAAAGAAGGAAAAAGGGCCCAGAAAGGGGTAAATTATTTTTTTCATATATAATCTGTGTCCATGACCTTTTCCATTTCTCCACGCTTGCTTTATCTTTTGACCATCAAATAGTATCTGGCAACAGTAGCACGTTATTATAGTTGTTTAAAAGCACTAATAAGTTCAGATATTGTACTTTCTATTGACATTTAGCCAGCAAAGAGCAGAATGGAGAATGACATAGTCCAAAAGCACTAACACATGGTGTTGATAAAATCACTGGAACACATACTGAAAAATCAATCTATTGCTTTAGTGACTGATGCCTTATTTTGCAGTTTTCACTATCCTCAAATGTGCTAATTACATCAGTTATTGCTTGCTGTGCTGAATGGTTTTGTGGCTTCATAAATCATCATCAAACATTAAAAAAGCCTCACCCATATGAAGAATAAGCAATAAAATGCTGTAAGTTCAAACATAAAACATTAAAGAGTGAGAATTTCTCTTGATTTTTCCTGCAGTTCCTGTAACAGATGCACGTCCTAATGAGGAGTAGAAGAACTGGTAAAACCCTTGGCTCCCAGACACTGAAAGTCTCAACAGTAGAAGAAACAGAAATCAGCACCACCAGAATTGTCACAAACCTGGTGCCTGAATGCTGAATGTCAGGCTCCCCCAAAATAATTAACTTGATTTCAAACAGCGCTGATAAATGCAATAAAAAGTGCATTTGGGCATCTGGCTCTTTCCCTTGTCTTTCCCTAGGTGGGTTCACTCTCATCGATCTGTGCTGTCACACATTTACAAGACTCGAAGCACAGAGGCTTTTAAAGAGCTACTTGTCATCACAAGGTTCACAGTACAGTTACGAGAGTTAGCAGCCTTGGATCCTCATGTTTCCCTCACAGCTGAATAATTACTTTGCTCTGTGATTCTGAATAAGTAATTTTCTGTCCAGCAAAGGATGGAAGAATTAATATTAAATGTGGAATATCCAGGAGTGGTGATAAATTCATAGTAACTCTGAAAAGTCGTACCAAGTAAATCCAAAAAAAAGAGTGAACGAGTCAGAAATCTCAGCATCAGAGAAAATAACTGATTCAGATTCAGCCTAAGAAACAGAAAAGTAATTCCTGCTAGTTGGATTTTTTAAATTTACAGGTAGGTATGTGCCATTTTATTTCCAGAATCCTGGACTAAAGATATTAAAGCTGGAAACATGGATAGGAATGAACATACAGAATTCAAAGAAAACAATTTGGATCCAGTGACAAAGTCCCAGTGAAGAGAACAGGAGGGAAAAAAGGAACAATGCCCAACTGATCAGGAAAGGAAAAGCAAAAAATGTACCGTAATTAAAGTGTCAAGAGAGATACTTGATATTAAATGCAAATAATTTCTCTGTATTTATCAGGTTTTCTAGGACTGAAGCAAATATTTATGTCCTCTAGATTAAGAATACTTTTACCATTTAAGACAGAAATTTCTGTTAAGTGTCTAGGATTCTGCAATCAAACCCTTTTAAAACTAAAGCAGCTGATGTGCTCTGGCAGTCAAGCTTCTTACAAACTGCAATACCCTTTCTAGAATAAAGCTGAAAAAAAGATGTAAGAGCAGCTGAAAAGTACCATTTTACTTGAATGTAGGTCAAGAATACATAAAGGATTTTTTTTTCTTTGAGCATGTTAGCTACTCATAGTGAGCTATCCTTTTGTTTCTAGAATCTAGAGTTTTGACCCGGATTCTTAGGGCCTGACTTATTTCCACAGTATATCATTTATGTACCAATTCCCCAAGACTGCTTCTAACAACAAGAAGACTTTTGAAGGAGCTTTTAAAAACTGAACTACAAAACTTTCAATACACAGTTTATTTCATTGCTCCTTTAGACTGTTCTGCAGTATTCAGAGCCTGGATGTAACAGCCCAGAAAAAGAAAAATACAGAACTCCTACTGCAGTCTGTGAGTCACTCATGTTATTTTGTCACAGTTTTATTCTCCAATATTACCCTATGGCATTTTGCTGAATTTTTCTTCATTAGGTTATTCAGAAATCAAATGGGAAGTTCAGGATGAGCCTGTTTCTGACAAAAGTCTCCTCTAAAATTCAATTTGCATACTTGATGTGGAATCTAGGCTGCAGAATACACAGTCACCAGTTGCACTGCTTTGAAGGAATTGGAGCAATATTTGGAGTCAGGTTCACTGTTTCACCTCCTAAGGGAGGCGGAGAGGATACACAGAATGGTTTCACAGTGCTTTCTGAATCTGTCTAGGGACTGTCCCATGCTCTGGGCTTGAGAGATTACAGCATGTTGCCCACTCTCCTTTTCTGTCCTCTGGCTGGTTCCCCAGAAAATCCTTGTTCTGGGAACTGCAAGAGAAGGTAATTATCCTTTACTTAATGGGTGATTTCTCTATCCTGTCAGTTCTCCATAGGGGAGCTACTTGGGGCTCAGAAGACATTTAAGACTTCTGTAATTATTTGTAGGAAGCAAACTTAAACTCAGAATTTTACTGACAACAATATGTGGTTGCGGTTGGTGGAATGGTCAGAGTCAGGTTCAGATGTAGAGGTGAAGAGGGAGACTTGAAAAGTCACAGGCAGCTCGATCTGCGTATCTGAACCACAGCTGGCTGATGGGGCTCTGTGTGAGAATGCTTCCACTGCACAGAACCTGAGCTAGGGCTGGGAAACCACCACTGAGCACTTGTCCCTGGTAAGTGGTAAATGTCTTGGACACAAATGACCACAAAGATGCTGCCTGAGGTGTGGGAGGGAGGGTGCATGGGGTCCTTCAGGGAGACTTTCTCTCTAATGCAGACTGTAAAGGTCATCAGATTCAGTTCTCCACCAACCTGCTCTGATGGGCAGTGCCCTTCACAGACAGCTTGGAGGACAGATGGGTACAGTGGATCTTCCTTTATGCTCTGTGCTTGTCAGGCCATCCCCACAAGGTCCTGTGGCAGAACAGGCTAATGTCATTGCTGATGATGCCATGGATGTCAGCATATATCACCAGTGGAAGAACGGAGTGGTGAAATGGTTGCTCAGCTTTCCACATGAGAACCAGGTAGATCCCTGTGAGGTGTGTATTACGCATATATTCACTGAAGCTGAGGCTCATGTGCCCGAAGTGTAATAGCACCTTTACAGCTGCAATAATCACAGGAACTGTGAGAAACTCCATGAGTAATCTCAGTACAGCTGGACACCTCACTTTTCCACAACCCAGTGATGGTAACTGGAATGTCATGGACAGTGACAAGTTGGGGAGTGTTTTCAAGATTTCAGTAACAGAAAGTTCTTGACTTGAGTACTTGCGTGCTGAACTGCTCATCTATTCCCATGCAGGTCTAGCATACCGAATACTTGAAGGGTGATACTGATTTCTGACACAGACTGGGCCTAGAAAAAGAAGAACTACTGCTCTGTACCCCGTACCAACCTCCAAAGAAAATCTGAATGAACAGACTCCTGAACCTTGTACCTGGAAAATAACAGCCCACTGTTGACATGGAGGCTGTCCTGGGGTGCAGGGTGGGATGTGCCTGGGAGCTTGTATTCTATCACCATCTGTTGAGACCAGGTGTGGCTGTGCTCCTGTGAATGGGTCCATGAATGCCTCCTGCATGAATCACAGATAACTGCTCCTGGACTATCTCCTGTTAATGGCCCATCAGCGCCTTGCCCATGACTCATCCTCCCATTGTGAGATGTCCCACCCAGAGGGAGGAACCAGGNCTTCCTTAAGTTGACACCTGTCTTTTCAAACCAAGACAGAGGCCAACAGGCAAACTTCGGCTACTATCAAGACACAACAAGGCTGATATGAATATCAGGAGCCTTCAGCCTTCTTATCAGGGCTCTGAGAAGTGGCAGGCATGTCATTGGAGCTAGTACCCACGTGAGACTGCAGCCCTGAGAGATGACAGTGGGCTTGCACCTCCTGGGGTCCTCCCTCCCCTGTGGTGGCAGGAAGCACTTGATAATATAGGGTTAAAATGATTTTAACATGATTTTAGAACTGCAAGGGGAATTCGAGGGGTGGTGGTGGCAGTTAGGAAAGGCATAGCCTGGGAATGGAATGTTAGCCCACTATAACTAGAGCCAGATCATTGTCTCAGAAGAATCAAGTGTGACTTGTATCCAGGTGATAATCAAGGGAATTATTTTAAACAAATCAAGTAAAACTCAGGAGCAGGGGGTGTAATCTGTGTTAGCAACCGAGACTGGGGATCTGGTAGTTAGGGGTGTGTGTGTTAATTAACATGTAATATGAATATGCATGATGTGAGGATATAAAAATCACAGAAGTTCCGGTATCGGGTGGGCACCTGATTTGGGCTTTCTGCTGCCCCTGTGCCCCCGCGCGTTCCAATAAAGCACCGGCATATAATTGCTTTGTGTGGTTATATGTTTTCCAAACGCTAACACACTGAGGCTGTACAGTGTTGATGTGGATTGGGTTACTTTCAGGATGGGCCTCTCTCTCTGGAAGCCACAACTAGGGCAGCTTTAGAAGTAACTGAGGCATGGTCGTGTAACTTTACTCTATTTAGAAATAAATCCATGTATGTTTAAAATGTTTGCTAACTCTAGAATAGGCACGTGTTACCCATCATATAGTTCATGTTCAGCATGCAGGTAAGCATGTTTTACGTATTACAGCCCTGGAAAAACACATTTGATTGAAGACTTGATTTGATTTTTGCTTTTAGATATGTTTTCACATTCAAAACTTAATTAAAAGCAGGCTTGATTTATCCATCATTATGGAGTAAAAATATCTACCTGTAGCTTTAGAAAACAAATAGGTTTCATTTCAAAAAAGTAATGCTGTTACAGCTCTTTAAAAGGTGGGCTCAGTGTTTTTTAATGTGTGTACTCATAAAATACCTTCCAAATCATCCCAATCCTGTGTTTCTCTAGAGCATTAGTTATCATTGCTTCAACTAATGAATCCAAAGAGCTTAATGAAGAATGGCTGCTGGGTGAGACAGACAAGTGCACGAAGTCTATTGCTGTGTTTCTGTAGTACTAATTAGTCTAATGTAGATTTAGTAATTCATTTTGAAATTATGTTGAATGGTTTCAGATCCTTCTGTTAATTGATTTCAAATAAGGTTTCTTTTGATTTTTTTCTATGAATTATTGTGCTGATGTAATGTCCAGAAAGCCTTTGTATTTTAAAAGCCTGGAAATTTCTCATATTTACAGATTTGAAATTACAGCATTATAAAGGAATTGGGAAATAAATTCCTCACTTTTCAGTTTCCCCTACTTTTTAAAGAAACCGCTTTGTGTTGTAGTAAAATATAGGAAATTAAATAAAATATTTGGTCTTTTTTCAAACATTTTAACATATTTCATTCCAGAGTGAACACAAGTGTAATAGTTCAACCATTTGAATACCTCTTCTGGGCTTGGAACCACCAGGTGTTTTCGATACTGACCTGTCCCACATACAGCACCAACCACCTCTTCATTTTGAGCCAGTGCCACGAAGTGGGGGCTGATACCTGCTGACCCAACCACAGTTCACATGAAGGCAGTTGTGATTAGTGTCCAGCGTTGCACCATCTTGAGTGAACTATCAATTTGCTGGTACATTAATCCAGCAACCCATAAACTGTTCTGTTCTTTTTCTCTGTGACTGAAGAGTCCAGCCTTGCTGTGATACACCTTCTGTTTCTAGTACACAGGCTTTTGGTCCAATTTATTTCCACTGATTAGAAATGGTTGTCAAAATAGTGTTCACTAGGGACTAGAGTTTAATGCAGCATCACTCCAGTGCATATAGATTCAGTAAAAGAAATAAATGAATGAATAAATAATGGCTCCCAGCTCCACAAAAAAGAGTTGTCTGCATCACTGTACAGTGTCACATCAACATAGAAAATCACTTTTCCTGTCACAATATTCATCATTATACCACCCAGGGTTCATAAAGCACCATTTAGAGATAATGGAAAAAATACAGGACACAAGATGTTTCTGGCTGATAATATTGATTCCAGGTGTTCTGAGAGAAAATTAACTAAGCCATGCATTTTAGCCATAACACTGCTTACCCCTTTTATAGATGCCTATTGAAACAGTTCCTAATATTCTGCAGATCCCAGACCGCAGACCAAAACTAATTACAGAAATTAGGCTAATTGTTTAACAGCTTGCAGCAGAGTGGAGATTAGAGACCCCAGCAGCACAATGCCACCCGGATCTTTTCTTGCCCATGTGGAGTTTATGAGAGGAATGATACTCAGATGAAAATTAATAAATTCAACAAATATGGTCTTAAACTTTTTGCAGGACATAGTAATTATACTCTTGGAGCCTAGATAAGTCACAACCATGATGTCCCCTCAGTTTTTTAAACTTACGCATAACATCTGTCAACAGATACAAAAAATTTCCATTTATTTCAGCCAGTACATTAACCAGAAAACTGGTTAGTAGGACAGCTGAATTATCCATCACAAACACCCTCATTTTAGTCCGCAGATCTTCAGCAGCTCTATTCACATCTGTGCAAGTGAAAAAAAAAAAGCATACCAACTGTTTGGCAAGCAGTTAACTTGTGGCCAAATCTGCAGTTATGACACACTTGTGAACTACTATTTTTGGCTAAATTACTGTCCCCTTGCTATGGCTATTCATCATGTACAGTGTATCATCTCCTGCTATGTGATGTTACCTTTGTCTCATAACTAACTTTATTTTTATATTGCCAAGTGTGAGAGCATCCATACAGGCATTGAACAACAAATATTGCCCATTGGAGATAAGTCCTTGGATGAAACTGCATTTCTGTTGATTGAAATAACATTTCAAGGCTACCACATACACTGTTAAAAAAATTCCATATTATTTTCTAGTGTTCCAGAAAATTAACAAATCATTTGCAGAAGACCAAAGGTTTAATCATGTCTTATTATGAAAACAGTGCAATGCAAGAGACATCTCCGCTTCTGGAGTCAGGACCATCACTATCAACTTCATTGAGCCAAACACTGAATTTGTACTGGGCAGGAAACACTGAGGCTGCCCTTGTGCCACCCACAGTGCTGATGTGGCAGAGTGCTCTTCCTTCAAACCTCATTTAAAATTACAGTCATAAGTGAAAAGAGGAATGTGCTAACCATAAAGCAATTTGGGTATTTGGGTTTTCCAAAATTAATCTTCCTTTGTGCTTAAGGAAGAATTGTTTTTCATCTACAGCTTTTAGTCTTAAAAAGGAAGGATGATTTTGCTTAATATTCATAACAAAGGCAGGATGTTTCTTGAGGAGTCAGATTTTGGATGTGAATAGAAGTGAACTAGGATTCACATGAGCAGTCAGTTTTTATATTCGTAGTTACCGATCCTGGTCTTAAATAGAATAGCTGACAATGATATAATGTGTAGTGAATCTGAATTTCCATGGTCTTCTGCATGGGAGGAAAGTAAGTTTATTCTGCCATCCTACCAAAAAGTATTGAAAAGCAGTCTGACAGCAGAGCCTTTTAGATTTCCTTCTTGTTTACTTTATTTCTACCTTTTCAACTACAGATTCCATTGTGAGACATAGTTCTAATTTAACCTCTTTTAATTTTGCTATAAGGCTATTTTGGAGCTGCTTCAGGGCTGATTAAGTTGCTCTCTGAAGATAGCAAAGAAATTCCATTGCAGGGAAAAAAATAAGCCAATTTTTATCTATGAAACTCTGTAGTGCTGCTGTCCAATATATTTTTTCAGATAATATTAGAATTCATCTGACAAGACATTTCTCTGTGTTTGTCCCATGTAGCTGAGCAGTATCATTGGGCAGTATGCATTCCAGTATCATGGGAGTGGAATTATACACATTTCATGAAAGTTTCCTCTCCTTGTATCAGATTCACACCTAGATATATGACATTTATCTTAAATTGACTGTAGGCCCATAACTACATAGAATTCATCTCTTTTCCTTGAGGTTTTGTTTTTGGAGTTTTTTTGTTGGTTTTTTGGGGGGAGGTGTTTTTTTTCTTGGCTTTCTTTTTTTTTTTTTGCATTACACTGTAACTTTAAAGGAAGCATGTGGGTACTTATAAGGCCTTTCATGAATGAAAATGTATGCAAATGGACAATCTGGTGTTCCTTTGTCGAGGACATTGGGAGGCACAGTAACTTGAAATTCACATTCCTGTTTGCATTTGCCCTCCAATTTATTGAAAATACCCAGATGGAATTTGCTGAGTTGTGCATTTATCAATTCTAACAGGCTGCACTCAGAACATTTTGTAGACAAACCAAACATTAGCAGTTGGAAGAATGATTTTAATGGCTGTGCTGTGTAATAGTTTTTACACCTGAACTAGAACAAATAGTCTGATCCTTAGATATGGAAATTCTAGCTTTGTCAATATTCCCAGTGCACTGAGTTTGTTTGTATTAGGTTTAAAAATTCACAAGATGTGTCACTTGTTACGTACTTACAGTATATTCACACATCATGTTAAAAGTAAGGAGCTTCAAGTCCTACTTGTTAACAGCTAAAGATAGCTATGAGTTTAAAAATAATTTATTAATCTCATTTCCTGTGAGCCCTGTAAATCTTTTTCTCCCTGCTGGGAATGGGCAAGCCAGAAACAATGAAGTTCACTTTGTGGATAAGTTTCTCCATTTACCTGCTTCAAAGTTTTACAAAGCTTCTCCTAAATAGCATGTATTCAAAATGAAAACAGGTGAATCCTAAGCTCTGCATTCACTGTTAGGGAACTACTGAGAAAACGTCACCACTGGGGGAAGGAGCTCACACTGATCCTGAAGGAAACTTTTACTGAGGAATGGAATATAGAAGACTCAATCCATGAGCCATATTATTATTACACTTTGCAACAGGAAGTTTCTCTCTTACAACAGTCCTGCACCAATAGCACTCTTTTCCCCTGCTTCCAAAGCTGCATACTGTTCCTGAATTACCGCTGGCTTAGGCCATCAGATCAGATGAGGAGTCAGGAACACAACTATGCCAAATAATAAACACAACAACTAAAAAATGAGTCAGTCCTGTGGTTCTCCACTGATTAAACTATGAAAATGTGGACGAAACAGTAATGCCAGCTGCCAGAGGAAAGTGTACTGCAGCCACAAACATCTCAGCCAGGAGAGTCCAAGCTTAAGGGTTGACCACAACTGTGTCTTGCCTGCTTGCACAGTTTCTGAATACAGCTACAGTTCCCAGCATAGAAAGTCTGGTAAGTGCAGAACCCATGAGATATGTGGTCCTGTTTGTACCTGCCAAGAACCTTATCAGCCAAGCTCCACAATTTCTCAGCAAAATAAATGCAATATTAAGGGCTGAGAGCAAGGCGTAGAGATGTCAACATCCTCCACAGCTTTATCTATTTAAAAGCTACTCCAGGCGTTTAAAACAACTGCTTTACCTTTCTACAGCTGGTGGAAAAGATGCCACCTCAAAAGGACACTTAATTCTGCTTACTGCAGACTTACTTCAGCAAGCTGGATTGTCCTCCAGAGATTAGTCTCCGTCCATTGACCACAGAAAGAGCTTCAGTAACTACTTTCCATAGGATGTCTAACTTTTAAATTGCTGAGGTTAGTGAGCTGAGTCCCATTTCAATTCTGCAGCTTCAGAAAGGTGGGGAGCTGGCTTGAATGGTCGTTTGTTCATTATTTTGCCAGTGCTGTGCTGAGCAGATGTTTCTATTGAGCTGTCCACAATGACTCCAGAACTTCTCCCAAGTGCTTGCCGTTAATTTAAAAGTCAGTCATGTGTGAATAGTTTAGATTGTTCCTCCCAGAAGCCCATTGCATTTGTACTGAATTTTATCTAACTAAACTGATACACACATGCCTTGCTTTCTCCAAATGACTGTGGAAATTGTATAATGTAGTAATCTGAGTCTAACCATGATGCATTTAAAAACATGTGTGCTAGCATATATGGGAAAGCTTCTTGACTCAGATTTTCACTGTATATGCAAAGAATAACAGAAATACAGATTCAGATGATGAAATTAATAGACTCAGAATTAAATACCTAGCAGTCTGCTTCAGGAATTCTAAAGAATGGCATTTCCCATCATTAGTTCAAAGCATTTAAACACACCCTCTGTTCATCATCGGACCACAAATAAATATTATAAAGACACCTGAAACTGGGCCAGATGGAGCACAAGCCCAATAGGCAGTTATCAAATAAATTAATTAACATTCAAATTAAAATAATTACAATTCTCATCACATACAAATATTGAGTTGTCAGATCTCAGCTTTGCTTGGAAATACAGCATTTACCCATATTGATGGATGGAAGAATCAGAATAACTATTGACTTGAATGCTCAAGGTCTGCTAAACACATCATTCTGGATTCTACCCTTTGTTCACTGACACATCTGAGTGACATTTGGTTAATGGTTTGGTCTTGATAATATATTTAGTGTAATCTCTTTCACAATGTGATTAACTGTACTGGAAATGCAGATGAAAATGTGTATTCAGTGTTCTGCAGAGTCACAGATGGGGAACATTGCCTTCAACCTTTGTAGTTATCTAGGCACAGAAGGAGATAATCCATACTCAGCGGCAGACTACCAGGGCTTCTCATACTACTATGTAATGACTACACATAATAGATTTCAGAATAAAAAGTAATTGTCTCATCATGCAACCCAGAGACAATAACAATCCCTAATAACTAAAGACGGGGAGCAGCAACTCATTATACAATGCTTAATATGAAGCATTAGAAGATATAATTGCTAAGAGTTCCCACTTAGGTTCAGTCAATAATAGAGGTCAGACATGTAAGAGTAACCTGATTCTGCAAAGAGAGGCATATGGATAAATACTCACATGCACACAGACATATACAACCCACTGTGAATGGCATAATTGAAATCAATTGGCCTACTCACAGAGTCTATCATTTATTTACTCTGTGGTTTCTCTGAAATGGTCTTGTAATGAGATTGGTTAGAAAGTAGTCATCAAATGCACTTACATTCATCACAATGATGTAAAAAGGCCTCAGTTTAGCTAGGAAAGACTCAGGATACATTAAGTTAAATACATACATAAATCTTTGCACAATCAGAGCTTAAGGGCTTTATGCACAAGGTAGTGCTTTCAGATGAAGCCATTTGATATAAGCAGTTAGCATAATTCATGTTACATGGAAAATATGAATAAGGCGAGAAACATATATTTAAGAGAAATTATTTTGAAAAATCCCATTACTTTCTAGATATATTTCTCCTGTGCCCTTACGTACTTCACTCTTTGATAAGTACATGTTGACACCTTCTGTGCCAAGGAAAATGAAAGTATGTTATTGTCTTTGCTTTAAATTACAAATCCCTAATAATAATAGACCACGAAAGCTTTCTCTTCCCTCTTTTTCTCTTCAACAGGACTCATCTTCTGAGCAGCAAAATGGAATTTTAGTTATCACTGAATTTGTTACGGACTTCCCACGCCCCTGCCTCGGCAGAGAACCACTGGTGGGAAATGAGGCTGTCCATTCTGCTCATGGCAGTGCTGCCCACGGAGGGCAGGCCCTGTGCTCTGCCAGCACAGCTGGCTCTGCACAGCTGGCTCTGCACAGCCCTCTGCCTGCACTAGGACAGCAGCCGCCCCTGCGTGAGCCGCTAACCGCATGCACAAAATGGTTATTCCTTACGTACAGGTTTACCCTCTCTTGTGGAAATATGGCTGTGATGGTTTGCTGTTCATGGCTGGAGTTTTGGTTATGGTCACATCTCCTCACGTATGGAGAACAAACATGAATTAATGTATCTGCCAAAGGAATAGATTGGATCCACTCTTCTGTCAGTCACCATTTATTAATCATGGACATACTGGTCTCAGTTTGGCCTATTAGACAGTAGTTTAAGTAGCTGACATTTTCTCATTCTTCTCACCACTCTCTTACAAAAACAACCAGATAGGGCACAAATGACAGCGCACTGATGGAACTGAAGTAATGCAGCAGCCCTTTCCAGCCTGGGCAGGGTTACAGTAGCACTGAGGGAACATGATTGTATGTGTGGTTACATACTTATCAGTAAAATAAATTCATATACTGGAAGGAGAATAAACTACAGAGTAGGGATATTTATGTGACCACCCTAGTCAGGCTATATCAGTAAAAATGCCAGTATGTGAAAATACAGGGTAATAAAACTATTTAATCCATTCATTTTCATGAGCAATGTGTTTGCTTCATTATGTTCCCAGGCAAATAAGGATCTCAGCTGGCTGAGTTCTCATTCAGTCCTTTCCCATTTATTAGTGATGGAAACCCCTAAGTGTGGCTAGGTATCTTCTTCAATGAGTCATTTACTACAAAACTCAGCAGGCTTCGTCCTGGACAGCATGTCACCCAGAGTACTAAGGAAAGACTGAGTGTGGAATCAAAGATGGTGGGGGTCATGAAATAAAATTCTCTGGGAAATTTTAATGTTTTAATATATGCCTGACTTCCCATCAGAAACTTCCAGAAGAATAAGAAGTTTTAAAATAAATACTGACAAAATAGAACTGAAGCATTTATTTTCCAGGAAAAAGAAGTCTTCTCAATTTATATAGTACATGATATACTGTGGCATATTGAATAGAGGCTGATTTATTAAAATGACTGAAAAGTCTAAACAAAGGAATCAGGAGTAAAAATATTTTTTTTTGTGTTATCAGATCATCTCCTTGCAAGGATTTACCCCAGAAGACTTCATTAGAGCTGATTTATTCATTCAAAGTGTTTCAATTTCAATTATATTGTGTTTTCCAATAGAAACATTTTTTAATCCCTCATTTTTTAAGCACCTCTCTTCAATATTTTGCTTAACCTGAAAGCATAATTCTCAATCCTTTCTTCCTGGAGGGAAATTCTCAAGTCCCAGACACATTTCATTTGGTTAAACTTAGAGATACTTATAATATGTCTTAGTACATTGTGTACATTCCTTGTCAGAAACCTCTTTAAATGAATTTTTTTAAAACCATTTCTGAAGAATTTTTACTTAATAAAACTCCACTCAGTAACTTTAAGCACTGCTTTTCCTGACTCAATTTTATGCAGGTTTTCAACAGGTAATTTCTGAATTCCTTGAAAAACTCCACAGATTCAGAGTCCAAGCTGCTATTTCTGCTGCCTGCCACCGACATGGAAATTTTCAGCTGGAAATTTAATGCTGTGTTGCTAAATGTTTCCTTTCCTCACAAGCTCATGAAATATTGATAATATGCCCCAAAGAGGTCAGACCTTGTTCCTATGCAATATTTTCTTCTGTGAAACCATCATAAAATTCTTTTTTCTTTTTTTATTATCTCATCAGTAATCTCTGGACTGGCTATTCATTTCTTTATGCATGAATACTATTTTCTTTCAGTAGGCACAGTCCAGCTCTCATGCAAGGGCCAGTCCATGGCACACAGATGAGGGAGGAGAAGCCTTTTGAAGACGTTGTTGACTGGTTTCCTTCCCTCGGCTGCTCGTTGCCATAACCACCACTCCATGGTTTGTTTTTCCACTGGCTCAGCAGTACCTGTGCACTGAAATGAAGGCTTATTTTGGAGAGGGCTTTTCTTTTATCTATTCTTGCGACATGCAGTATGGATCCATAAACTACTCCTTCCATACCACTGATGAGGTGAGGGACAGGAATCAGTGGCAGGACGAATAGGAGAAGAAAGAAGCTCCATAAGCCAGCTTTGCTGCTGGAACCTGTGCCTCCCTGAGAAATGGTTTCAGACAGCTTTTCTAATGCTGTGGTCGTTGTGGTTTGAAAGAATAAGGGCTATATGTCAGTTATTTAATTTTTATTTTTGTGCTTGACTCATGTTGAGGAAAATGATGAAGGGTAAACAAACCAACAAACCCTTAATCCTTTGCCCAGACCTGATTAAAATCAAATTTGTTGGTACAAATTAAAGGAATCCCATGAATTTTGGATGAAGTAGGATGGTCAGTGAAAGGGAAGGATGCAATGGAAAGAGAAATGGATGGCCAAGAGAGACATCAGAGCCCTCTTGAAGCCAACATGAGATTCCCTGTTATCTGCAAGAGGAAAGACACGCTGGGTTCTGCTCCTTGCTCTGAAACAGAACTTAATTATGCTGCCTTCTGTGTCTTTATTTACAAATTTTCAAAATAATGGTGTGGATTCAACTCCTCAGTGACCCCAGAGAGCTTCAGAAAATAGCTGAGGTGACTGGATTTTTGCTGCTTTTTGTGTTCATCTGGGCTCAGGCTAATATATCTGTGAAGTGCCTGTCTGTCTTTTGTCAGGCCAAGAGTATTTTACCCGACACATTGTGACTCTGGGTGGGACTTTTTAAATGGATGAAAAATTAATTAATAACTGAACGAAATCATCATAGTTGCCAAAGGACTAGTCATCATGTATTGCATAGGAAGAAGGTAATGGGACTTTGCAAAGAGAAAGGGGGGGAAAAATCGTCTAGAGACTGAAGCCAGGAAAAATCAAAGCAGAAATAAGGTACAAGTTATTAACAAATGAATATATCAAATATCTTGTACTGTGAATTTGATCTTGGTCTCCCAAGTTCTTCACTTAGGTAACATTTGTAAATAGAAAACTAGGAAAAAATTATTTGGACTCATTAGAACTTGAAACTTTAACATAATTAATTGCAATTTAGAAGACTTTAGAAAAATAAAAAGATGAAAACCAAAACAAAAAAATCAAAAGTGCTAAAAAACATTTTTACAAAGCTAATTTTGTGACAAAATAGTCTGAAATGACATGCCAGAATCTGTTTGCCTGTCAGCTCTGCTGCTATGAAACTCACAAATATGCTATTAGCATTCTAGCACCTCATCCTAGCACTTACTTGCATACAAAATTAGCCCTGCATACAAGATGTACACACATGTCTTTTTGTGACATAGCAACGCTGATTTAAAAACTGGAATTCACAGTAACCCAATAAAAATGAGGGCTGTAAATTAACTGGGCATAATGTAGTCTTTGCAGTTCTCCAGAGGACTTGAACAAATACAAAAATAAATGAGTAAGAAATGAAAGTGAAAAGAAATAGCCTTTTCTTCAGATGGTCTACATTTCTAATTGAAAATTTTGGATAGCATTAGTTGGCAGGAGCATGGAATACACAGCATGAAAGGTCAGTAAATTAGTCTAATAAATGGAATAAATTCCTTAATGGAAAATTTGATGGACACCATCAGTTTTAGGGTTACATATTCTGCTTGTTTACCCATTTCAAAGCCCTTTCTAACACTTTAGTTATACAAGTCCATCACATTGATTGACAAGGACTTAATCAGTTCAGGTTCCAAATTAGGAAATATAGGGGAAAATTTGTGAGTATGTATATCCAGTTCACATAGCTGGTAGAAAACCCATTTTTGTAAAAGATTAATGCTGAAGTGAAAATGCACATTTTATTCTGCAACACTAATAGGCTGAACCAGTGGTATTTTAATGGCTTGGAAAATGTCAGTGGTGTACAAGAACAGACAAATTAAAAAGAAGCCTTACAAAACCTACCTGAAACATGTTGACATTTCACATTAATCCAGTGCTGTTTTATGTAACAATTCACAATAGTTGTATTTTAGACTATTTTGTCCTTAGCCCCAGAAGAATTCTCTGCTGATTTCTACAGCACAAAATGATTATATTTATTTAGATGCTGAATCCTACAGGGGCAAAGACTGTCTCTGATCACATCTTTTACTGGGCCTGGCACAGTGGATTTTGTCCTGATGGTGTTGTAATACAAACAAGGAACATATTTTAAAGCCAGAAGGTGCACTGCAATCATCCACTTTGATCTGCAAAACAAAATGGCTGGGGTTCAAGAGGATCCAAGTCCTGCTTGCTAAGGAAGCAAATGTGAAACAAACAGTGTAAGGACTTTAAAATCTTCCTACATGAAAGTTATTTACCACTATCAAGCAGAATATGAATCCTTTTGCATTCAATCCACAATGGCAAGCCACTTGTTAATAATGAAAATAATGAATAATACCAGAAGCAAGTGAAATATATTTGATTTTCTTTCATTCTTTTCTTCTCAGAAACTCAGCAGTGGTTCTGTATGTAACTTGATGATTACACTAAACTACATTTTCAGTAGTGTTTAAATTAGAGCTATGCACACAGATGTCAGCTGATATTCTGTATTTGATGGGTCTGATGATAAAATGCAAGCAAGATCAGCTCAGGCTTTTAGGAATCCAAGGTCTTTCAGCATGGCCAAGGCCTTGCTTTATATCATAAAGTAAATTTTTTAGCCACCTTTTTTTTTTATTATTATCTGTACATGGCTTTGATCTGTTTGATTTTATTACCTGCATCATTTAAGTTCTTAGAGACCACAGCTTTAGATTAGCAAGTAGTCCTGCAATGGCTGAAGTGCAGTGAAGTGTTTTGAGCAGAGCAGCACCTGCTTTGTGGTTTTCATTGGAGTTATTTTTCAGCCATCTGAAGAGTAAGAAATGTTTCTTAAAAAAAAAATAGTAATGGCCAGATCAATATCTGTAACATGTTTTCTCTGCCACGTGTTCCATTCAAAAACATTTCACTTGACCCCGTTCCTTAAGTCATATGAATCAGTGCCACTTCAGCGATGCTAAAGGAAGAACCTGCAGGGAGCAGCAGCTGAGGCTCAGACCCGTGCTCTGTCTGTGACAGAGGCCACATGAGCGTGCAGTGGGGGCGCGTGGCTCTCCACCCATGGAGCGAGGCACAGACACAGAGGAACCAAAGCTCGTGCTGTGTCTGATACTTTGGGTCAGTTTTCCCCAAAGATTGAGCACCCAGTAGTGGCTGGCGTGGAGTAGCGGTGCTGCTGCTGGAGGGTTGGTGTTCAGCAGAGTGCTGAGCGCTGCTGGTTTGGTTTCATCCTAAAGGATTCTAATTTAGGTGCTCCAAGACTACACCAATATGCTGACCGAAGCATATTTAGGTGAGATGACTGGGAAATCTGTTGCAAAAACAAAGTTCTGATATGAACAAACACGAATTAATGTCATGAATCAACATAGTAGATTTAGGTTGTTATCTTAGACTACATAAATTTATGTTAATTTTGAAACAGGACTGCACTGATAAGTTTGTTTTTCTAATCTTGAATATCCTTCAAAAGACCATTTTGGCCTAGAGCCATAAAAACATAATCCGCCTTCATTTCTTTTATTTATTACTTTTTAATATTTGCTCATTCATGAAACTCTAATTTTCATATTCTCCAAGGAAATGAAACATGAAACAGTGTTGTGTTTTTCTCACTAGTGGCACAGGGGTTAGCATCAGGTTCAGACTTGGGGTACCTGCTTAGATGTTTAGAATCAGGTTGTGAGAATACCACCAATACTCTTAACAACAATAAAGTGTCCTCCTTGGAAATAGTTTCACTGTGCTAAAGTCCTTTTGTGAGCAGAATGGATGTCTTTAAGCTATTGTTAACTCATCAGGCATGGTTTAGGGTCCCTTAAGCTTTAAGTTTACTATATAACAAAGGCAGACTGCCTTGCCAAAACTAGACTTCCAAAATGTGTGGACTTAACGTGTGCCAACCATTACACGCATTGTATTCAAGCATTACATTTTCATTCCTAACCTTGAAAAGCCAGAAAAGAAAAAGCCAAACAGGAATGTAATAAGCCAAGAGATAAACCAAAGATATTTTAAGGAAGCAGATGTTTATGTATTTATAAAATATTCTGTCAAAAAAAAAGTCCCTTCCAAGATGTCAGTCTAAGCTTGGCAAAAGAATGAATACTGGTTTTATTGCTGCAGCATCTGAGAAGTGTCACTGTTGTGTTAAAAGGAACACAACTCTAAAACTCTATTTTATCCAGAAGGTTAGGGAAATTTACTGCTAAGCATCACACTACTAATGCAGAAGATCTAAATCTTTCAGCTGTCCTAATAAAGCTTAGCTGTATGGTTCAGAATGCAAAATGCAACGGTGAAAAAATATATCACATACAAAGGACAGAAATCAAAACCAGCATCTTGAAAACAAGAAAATAATTTTGTAAGAATATAGGGGGGTTGGGTTTTATTGTAAATATTTTGCAGAACAATCTTCATCTAAGGAATGTGCTTAAATGTCTCAGAAGTTGAAAACAGCAATGCTTCTGAAAAATTCTTAGATAAGACTCAGAGTAATGTGGATTATTACCAACTGTTTTGACTGAAAGTTCATTGAAGTGTAACAGGAAGACTTGTAAAGACTTTGTATAAAATATCAATTAAAAAAATTAAAAAGGCAGAAAAAGCCTGTAGCAGCCAGGTATACAGGATGATCAGGAGAAAGTACAACAATCCCCGCTTTTTAGGTGAAAAACAGAAAAAAAGGACATTATTCCTATAGGTACACAGATGTCTGACTGAATGATTTCATTTTAATTGTGTACATGGGAAGGAAATCTATTAGTGATATATAATTTTTAACTAACCATTTTTGATTCTGTCTTCTTAGCAAACAGGTCAGACCCATCCTGATGCTTCCCTCACAGCAGGTAAAAAGGGCAAGCAGGAGTAGGTCAATATTCACCACATGAAGGTGCTGGTGGGAAAGGATCTGAATACTTAAAACAGAGGGAAAATTGGATTTTTAAGTATTTTGAAGTTCTCAGTATCACTGACAACATAGGATGTGAGGATGGATATGCAGGAAGGAGTCTATAAAACTGCAGGGACCAGTGATGAATCGTTCCTTCTGCTCTCCAGACCTCGCCATGCTAATACTGACTTCTGCTTGTATGGGAATGAGAAAGATTTGTGCCCAAACCAGTGCATATGTTTTGTATATAAATACAATATTTATTTGGTGCATGAAAATTGTACTTGCACAAGCCAGGAATCATCTCTGTCCACCGTGTATACATTTACATTATGCAGTAGGACAATTTCCTAAATTTCTATGAGATAAGACACTAGCAGCTTCACTAAGAACGAATTTTGCCTTACAGATTAATGCAAGTAGCAATCCAGTTTGAAACTCCAGAGGATGGATTGTGGGAATGAACATTTAAGTGCAGCTTGTTCAGGCATTTGCTGGTATTTCGTGCTGAATAGAGCTTTAAGTGATGACTGTGGGAATCTTCAAATAATAGCTTTAAGAATTTGCCTGACAACGAGCCTGGAGAAAATACCCTGGTATTAGAAGATATTTTCCTTTCAAAATAATCACACATTAATCATATATATTATGATGAGTGGTATCACTTCTTCACTCAAGAAATTTCAATTTCTATATATTTCTAACAGTTGAATCTGGGCTCAAATCACAGCTGGTAAATACTATTTGCAGTTATCATTTTTTATTGCTTTTCAGTTAGAAGTCTTTACTTCAACTTTTTGAATGAATAAGACAAAAATATATGTGTGCTCAGGAATTGTATCAGGTTTGCCTGTCACTCAGAGTGGAAGAAAAAAGGCAAGAATGTTTTTGGAAGAAAAAAGCCAGCAATTCCAATTCAAATCAAGAAAATATTTCTTACAGTTCAAGCATGGGATTCATCTAATTTGGTGATTGCTTGCAGTGTGAGCACCTACCTTGGAGCTACTTATCTTAGACCTAGTTCACAACAAATTGAGCAAACGAAACAATTTTAAGGTGCAAAAATCCAAACCATTTAAAATATCTACTTTAGGAAGAAATTAATTTGCCCTGTTTTTTACTTTCCATTGACCATCAAATGATGTCATACAAGTAGGCATTTGCCTTTAGTCCAATTAATTCTATTTTAGTTAACTGACAAAAGGAAGCTGTATTGAATATAAGCAACAATTGGGGTTTTGGAGTGTTTTATTTGAAGGTTTTTGGTTGGGTTTCTTGCCTTCCTATGAAGCACTACACTTGTACCACAGCTAGCTAAAAGCATTGAAACCTCTTGAGCGGTTTTTGGGCTAAACCACAAGCAGTGGTCATAGGAATATTTCTGCCTTGGGTCAGACTGGCTGAACTTTGGGATTTTTTTGCTCACCGTGACGTAGGGAATTAAGTCCTCTTTCTAGGCCCATCTGAGCATTGCACACTATGTTTACAGAGAGAATTGGATTGGAGGGCTCAGATGATGTTCTTGAGCCCTCTGTTCCCATATTCCCACAAAAGTATGCAATACAGTCAGATAGATCTTGGTCCGAAAACTCACTCGACTGCAAACTCAAGAGTAGTCAGGTTGCCATCAATGGCATGAACTAGAGTTAGGCAAATGTTTATTAAGAGCACATGCAGTCAAGAAAGTATAAAATGAGGCTTTTCACAAGGAAGACAAATAATTGTATCTATTCTATATATTCTGAATTATTTTCCAAGAAGATTATATTTGGGATCATAATTTTTCTTGGAATATTTCCTAGGTCCCTGCAGAAGTAAAAGCAAATACAAGAAACCTAGGAAATTCACCAAGTTTAATGCTAAAGCTCCCAAGCCCCAAAGAGGTTTTATTTTTAATATCATCTGATAAAGCCAGTTTCACTTGCTGTGTAATTTCCATTGATTCAGAAGGGTGACAGCATCTGTTTTACCTGCTCATTAATATCTTTGTGTGATGAGTATGAATACAGGGCATAAAAAGGAAGGAAGGCCATGAATAACAGGATAGAAAACAAATCAGAATGTTGCTCGAATTATTGTCAAAGATTTATTGTCAGACCCTCATGTTAGTCCATCCTCTTCATATGATGTAAAAGGGATGAGGCAGGAGAAGGTGTTATGCAGGAATTGCTAAACCTCTGCTTTCCTGGGAAGATAATTCCTCTGGCTTGAGTGCCAGGAAGCAGGAAAAAGTTTTCAGTCTGGACCAGTCCTTTTAGGCCCTGGAAATGGCAGGTGTTTGTTCAGCATAGGACGCAGTTAGGGATGCAGAACTGAGTGATACTTTGTTCCACTGAGCAGCAGGAGGTAAAGAAGGATATCTTTTAGGTCTGGAAAACCTTCTAAATTATGTCTGGGGACTCTTACTGTTCATTTATTGCTCAAAGCCATTGAGTGTGACAATCTGCACGTTTCAGTGACAGATCTAACTGAGAATCCTCATGTAACACCAGAGTTTATGCAGCTTAGCAACAGCTAAGTAATAGCTAATCTGGGAGCATCTTAAAGTATGGTACTTTACAAGCAGATGTTTTTGTGTTTCCCCTGCGTGATTATATATTCCAAATCTGTATGCTGTTACAGGAAAGTGAGTGCTGGTAAAATTTGACATCTGAGACCATCCCCCATCCTCTCAGTGTCTTCCTCCTCTCTTGAACAGTAGTTGAAGAAGTGGGAGGTGATACATTAAATCTTGTTAATACTTTTGGTTGGTTTATCCTTTCTGTTTTGACATTGTATCTTGTATCTGTCAATTTTATAAATGTACATAAAATTGGCTTAAAGAAAATATTCAACTGGCATCCAATTTTTAACCAGAGTCGCTCATAAATCATACACAGTATGTATCAGTTTTACGTGGAAAAGGCATGGATGTCCATGACTTGCAAATTTCATGAAACTCATAAATTATTCTGGAAACCTGGCTTGAAATAATGTGGGTGTACACTTTCTACTTATTTTTTGTTGTTAATTTGACTAAGGTCAGACCAAACTTTAGAACCTGCTTTGCCATGAAGAAATCACAAATTGCATCTGTTTATTCATTTTGTTAGAAACTCAGCATTACTAAGCTTGATAGATTTTTTTTATCATTGATTATACTGACGAAAACAACAAAATTTCTGTATATTGACAAGATGAAGGGGAAGGTTTAGTTTCCTAAGTTTGGAAGTTTGAATCTGAGTTACAGAACTCTGTATGCCACTGATTTCCAGTGCAGTTGTGGTATCAACAAGCATTTTTGTGCACCAAGACTATATTTTTGTGCTTTTGCTTTTTTTTTAAATCGGTTCTCTCATATCTTAGGTAATTCTCAGAAAATGTCAGTGCCTGAAAATTTTAGAGTCCTCCACCCAAGAGCCAAACCAGTACAGATGTCTAAAGATGAGTATGGAGAAAGAACCTCTTATCTTTGGAAGATGGACATGATAATTCTATTATCTCAGGAAGAGTTTAACACACAGACTGAAGCTGACCAAAATTTCTGAGATTTAACTGATTCAACCTATAGGAAAGAAGATTCCAGGGAACCTTATTGTGGCCTTCCAGTACCTAAAAGGAGCCTACAAGAAAGCTGAGGAGGGACTTTTTACAAGGGCATGTAGTGACAGGACAAGGGGGAATGCCTCTAAACTGAAAAAACAGTAGGGCTAGATTAGACATTAGAAAGAAATTCCTTGCTGTGAAGGTGGTGAGGCACTTGAACAGGTTGCCCAGAGAACCTGTGGATGCCATATACCTGGAGGTGTTTAAGGCTCGATTGGATGGGGCTTTGAGCCACCTGGACTAGTGGAAGGTGTCCTATAGAGATTCTATGACTTAATGATATTTTTACTATTTCCAGATGAATAGGACATTTCTTTTATAGAAGCAGTGCTGATTGTAATCAACATTTAGAAAATATTTTATCAGCCTACTGAAGTACAAGTGTGATGTTTAGTGCGTATGTGTAAGAAAAGATGTCGCTATTGACATTTGTGACAACTCAATGTTCTCCTCATCAATTTTGTTAGGAAAAATCAAAACATTTTCATAAAATGTTTTCATATATTTTCATGTATTTTCATATCTTTTTAATGTTTTCATAAAATATTTTTATGTATTGAAAAAATTTGGGTGGAGAAGAGGCCAATTTAAAGTCTTTTCATAAAAAATGAGGTAACAGTTCCTTAAGGTAAAACTATGTCTGATAACACCTTTGGAATTGATGCAATTTATATTTTGGACTTCTAACGATATTAAGTTTAGGTGATGCTTTAAGACATTTAAGACTTCACTTTTTTTAATCACGTGAAGTGAATAATCCTTTCCTTGGTTAGCAATGAGTGTCAAAAAAAATCCCCTTTCTCCTTAAATGGATATTAACTCTTACAGTTTCTCCATGTTTTCTGGGCTCCTCATACATACAGAGTCCAGTAATCTGCTATGTGGATCTCTTCTACTTGGTTTTGCAAGGGGAATTCAAATCTGTTTGCTTGAAGCCTTGTAAAACTGCAGTAGTTTAGATACAGAGATTTTAATTGACACATGAGAAATTTATGCAAATTATTTAATTAAGAGCTTCCACTTCCATTTCAGACAGAAATGATTGTGTGCCCATTTTTTTTTACCTCTCGAATGCCATAATCAATGCATTTTTAACTCAAATATACATCACATGGGTGGAGGGTGGAGTGGAACAGAGGTTGATTTCCTGTTTTAAGAAGTAGCTATGTTTTTCAGCTGCAATCTGGGACAATGATCATGTTTCACTGAACTGCAGTGCTTGTTCTTCCTCAACTGGTATTTCCAGCATATGGTCCTGACTTCAAGTCATGACACTTTGTCACCTTGTATTTGTGACTCTTACAAGGAATGCAAACTCAAGGGGAAGTCAATTGCACAAGTCGGACTCATAAGTAGAAATGAAATCAGGGTTTTTGAGGGAGGTAATATGACTGAAAAATGTGGTGTGATTACATAAACACCACTATCAGGCGTTTTTTTCCCCCTATTCCTACTTTGCAGACCAATTAGAAGCTTCTGTTTCAGCAAGTTGTTTTTCACAAGGATTTTCCGCAATATCAATTTTCTAGGAAGGTTCTGGTACATGGAAGAGGTTTATTCTAATAGACAGTGAATGCTCTTTTGCTTGCCTGGATTTATTTAATTTTACTTATTTTTGAGACCCTTCACTAACTCTTGTTCCTTTGAAATTAAACATGAATTAGGAGGTAAATGTCTCTGCCAACTCTAAAGCTCAGCAACACATTCTCAATTCATGTGACATACTGGTCTGTAGTTTACCTTTTTATATGGCAACACTAGGATTTGGAGTGTGGCTTATATACAATGCAATAAAAACATTCTTCTAAGAGTCTATCCAGAGTGTTCTCACTTTATTAGTATAGACGGATATAGTATTAGACGCATGAGATAAATTGGGTAAAGCCAACATCCATTACACAAACCTTTACATTATTGTTTTCCAGCTTTATGGGCATAAAAATTCATGCAACTTGAAGGCAAGATAGCTAATGTAACATTTGGGTTTTATTTGCCTTTCCAATTCTTTGTCTTGCCTCACTTCAAAAAACTGGGAGGCCATTTAGGATATGGGCAAGGATTCCCTTTNCTCAAAAAACTGGGAGGATATGGGCAAGGATTCCCTT
>WEIT01024592.1:346-14950 GCA_013389985.1 Dryoscopus gambensis
AAACTAAACTTCACTAACTTCCCTCCATCACTGAATAATGTCTTTTGCCGTCTCCCTATCAGAGCTGCTGTACACAATCCGGTAATGTCTGACCTGTCACTCACCGGAAAACATTTTAGATACTCTAAGGAATACTGTGCAAATGTTACTGTATTCCTTTTACTTCAGAGTTAATTCAAAACCGAAGCTCAAAGAAATTCTTAATCTTAAAAATGCAGTTCTGCACTGAACACACAGCAACCTCAGTCAAATATTTACGTTTTTAACTTCTGACAAATTCAGCTTTTACCTTAAACTGTCACGTCATTGTCTCAATAAGGTACGAAGACAGAACAGAAATACCTTGTCTGTAAGCAGTTTGGTAAGATTCTTCTGTTTTCTTGCTAAATACTGATCATATAACTGAGCCAGTTTAGCTGCTAACACATGCTCACGGCTAAAACAGGGATGATGGGTGAATATCAGTCCAGAAATATCAATATCCAATTGAAACAGCCCCTGAAAATCTCCAGGTCCAACAAAATACTGATTAGTTGATGTGATTTTTATTGCCTGAAAGAAAAAAAGAATAAACTGGATTTACAGACTGACAACAGTATCTTTCAAAGATTTTCTTCGTCAGTAAATGCCCCATTTAGCCCTACCTACATTTAAATGATGAGTCTTAAACTGTGTTAACCTCTGGCTTTACTGACAAGTGGGTGGCACAAAACCACCACAGATATTCTAGACAACAGAATTTTTATAGCCCACATGAGGCTGAAATAAGAAGTCATCTTCCTATACTGAGGGTTTTGCTAAGCAATGAAGGCAATGAGACTGGATTAGAAAAAGCACAGTCTGCTACTTCTCTTTTGACACATTTATTTAGTATTGCTTTATTTCCTCCTAGAACTGAGCTCTAGGATAAACAGTCCATCTCTCACAGAACAGCTCTTCTTGTAGACCATATAGATTGTGTACATTAGGAAATATATTACTTGCTTCCCCATTCTAACACCAGGGAAATTCAGACCAATGAAGGCCAATAAAAGCTTTCAGCAAAAAAGCTTAAGAAGTCTGCTTCAACCCTCTGCAAGCAAAAGACATCCATGGCTTACATCCTCAAGTTACTGAAAGCAGAAGAGAATGAACACTGCTTCCAGCCTGACTACTCCTGCTCCCCTATTAGGATTCTTCACAAGAGATTCATCAGAGATATTCTGGTACTGTAGAAGAAGAAGTTGTTACTTATGTAGGGTTCGTTGCAGTCCCTTCCTGAGAAAAGGAAAAAGAGGGATGTGGAGGGGAATTTAGCTGTTGCACAGCTCTTTCATAGGACTGATACAAAGGGCCATGAAACACACTTGAGTCCACCTAACCCTTCCACATTCTGTTTCTCATCAAAATGTTCAATAAGATACAATCTGTCATAAAAATGACATCTTTGAATTCCTTATGCTTTATTTTTCTGTCCATAAAGGACCCTTAAGCTCAGTGTTTTACCACAGTGATTTAGATATTTCTATGTCACTGTCCATGTAAACACGGTGTTCTGGAACCATAAGCTCTCTTGGCCTGACTTTACATGATCAAAACAGTAGATCTTTCCTGCTTGCAGAAGTTCCCTGCATAGATAGATCTGTGGTACTGGATGCCGCCTGTGGATTGTGTATTTATCATCAGCATCAACTAAAAGGCCACATTTAAATCTGTATTAACAGCAACAGTCAGAAACACTTGCATGTCCCAAAAGAGCACTGTATTTAAAAGTCTTAAAAGTCAGCTTTTCCAAGAGGGTAATAGAGTTCTAACAAGCAAAACAATTAAAGCTTGCTTCAAGCTTGATGAATGGTTTTAATTGAAACTTATTTTGATTTGTACTGATTGTACATTGAAACTGCTGTTTGCCAGGGTAGGTATGCTGTGACTGAGGAAAATACAACCACAAAAAATCCTGCAAACAAAAAACCCAAGAAAAACAACAACAAAAAAAGTCACAACCTCCCAAAAATATCTGAATTGATGCTACATAACTCAAAATCAGTTGCTGTCTACATGAGCAAACTTAATACATACACTAATATAGAAACTACCCTACTTTGGCATGAGATTATCCAAGGGTGCCTCACAATGACTCTAGTGACAGACTTGAAGGTGTTTGTCATGGACTGACACTTTACTATTTCAACCAGCATCATCAGCTAAACTCTTCATCCTTTTGTATGCGTTTTTACAGGAAAAAAACAGGTATATACTTTAAAAAGTAGAGCTCATTTAAAGAACAGATGTGAAATCACAAAAAGTAGTCAATAGTCATGGTTCTTAGCACAAACCCTCCAGAACACCAGGGTTTCTAGTGCAGAAGAA
Source organism: Dryoscopus gambensis (assembly GCA_013389985.1). Lineage (NCBI taxonomy): Eukaryota > Metazoa > Chordata > Aves > Passeriformes > Malaconotidae > Dryoscopus > Dryoscopus gambensis. The sequence continues at coordinate 2,696 of WEIT01024592.1, forward strand.
CTGGGATACTGGGTCTCAGGAATCCCATATATGAAATATGCCTACCTTTCTATACACTGTTTCAAGTTCTGGTGCAATGCCTTCTTCAAGTGAGAATATTGGAGGCCTAGTAGGAGACTGTTTAATTGGATTAGGCAATGCTAAGATTTTGCCATCATCACCAAACCAATCTTTCCCCTACAAAGGAAAACAAAATTATATACTGCTTCTTACTTAAAGTACTTGCAAAATTGTAATTCTTATTAAAAATACAGAATAAAAGGTGACTATGAATTGTTTGTGACTGAAATAACCAAAACTTCCCTACTACACCAAAATGAAATCCTCAAATATACCAGAAGTAAGTTTTGAAATTAAAAAATTAAGACATTGCTCAAACTTCGATTATACTGATTTATTTTTCTTTCCACATTCAGCGTTACAGATTTAAAAGGAAAAAAAAATCAACACATCACTTATTTAAATGTTATTTTCTCAAACTACTGAAATGGAAAGAATTATAAGTCATTTTACACAAGAGCTAAACAGCAGGTCAGATAATGTAACAAAGCATCTCACAAATCTTCTATTCTACAACCTGAACTACTTAAACAGCATCTATGAAAGCAGATTAGGTAAGTATTTTACACACCAATTGCTATCCATGGCTTCACATGTTCAACATTGTCCTAATTCCTCCCTCTGTTCTCATTACCTGGATTCATATATATATATAGCTTAAGCCAGTGCAGCTATCCAAGGATGCTGCCCTACCCTGTTAATTCCATACTTGTTTTAATCTGACCCTAGAGCCACATGTCGATGTGGTAACACCATGAAGCCAACCAGAAAACTAACTGGGTTGAAACTGGCCATTCAAAAATTTTAGGGCCAAAAGTTCCCAATCTGATTCACAAAAGGAGATGACGAAACATAAAAAAAATTAAAATAAAGGGCAGCTGCTGCTCAGGAGTTTCAGTCTATACTGAACAATACACACCTTACTGTGTATGGGAAGATAATACAGTAGGACAAAATATATCCGAGCCACTTTCCCATGTCTTTCCATAAGACATTCTTAAAAATCTGAAAGGATTCTAAAATCTCTCTGATAATCTATATCAATATTTAATTAGCCTTAGAGACTGATCAGTGATCTGTTCTCCAGCAGGCTACAAGCAGAGCCAAGAAAAGAAACCAGCTTTTTAAGACCTAGTCTGATGTTCTAACAATGGGGTTACACTAAAAACACACTCCTATAAGAATCTGTATTTCGCAACATCTGATGCTGCTAAACATTTTGAAGATGAAAGCCCAATATTGAAATGACCATCCACTTACTTACCTATAACAAAAATAAGATACTTATAAAGATAAATAAAGTACTGATAAAAGTTACAGCTAAAAAGGTAGCAGTGACTTACTTGGTCCTGTCTGAGTATTCGGTTTTCTAAAATATTTTGATTAGACTGTGATACAAAGGGCCTTTCTCCTGTGTAAAGACCTTCATCCTCAAGGTACCTGGGCTGCATATTTCTAGGCATCTTCTCAGAAGCAGGCACTAAAGAGAAATTAAAGAGAAAACCATGTAAAATATCTTGTAACTGTAGTTTTCGTTTGTTAATTCTTAAAATGAATGGCACTGCATATTAAGTATGCTGTCAGAAGTATTTTTCTACATTGGAAAAAAAGAAATAAATATAGAATTAAAACAGGTCCTTTTCTTAATCAAGACAGATCTCTCATAAAAGTGTCACAAAGTGTCACAGTTCTAATAAACTGATAATTTAAAAAGTTCCCCACCAACGAATACTTTAAGTTACTTAGTAGAGTTTAGTGTTAATGGTTGCTTGCACAACAGTATAAAAAACTTGAGCAGCAACTGAGCATTTCAAAGCCTTTCCAATGGAAAGTGAAAATTTCAGATTAATCAGGCCTCCTGTTAATAAATGGTTTGTTTAAGCTAGTCTCATACAAAATACAGAACATGCATAAAGAGCTATGTTAGCCAAATAACACCAGGTGGAATTCTATTTAAAGGCTTGCCTGCAGGGCTGTTTCACTGTATGTATGGACTCAGTATTTTTCAAAGAACAATCTCAAAACAGGGAGGGATTATATTGAGGGTTACAATAAAAGTTATCCCCTAAATCAGAACACAGTGGATCACACAGGAACTAGTCAAAACTACATTACAAGACATTAAAAAACAGAGGCACATAATGTCAAATATTTTGACATTGCACTGCAAGCTGTACTGGTACCATTCTGGTATATATCACCAGGAGATTTGTTTCTGTTTCTTCCAGTTCAAATATTAAATAGCAAGTGATATCATAAAGCAATTTTTTAGGACTTTGTAGTTCCATGGGAATATGGCAAAAAGGTCAGAGACATGATCAATATTGACTATCTATTTCCAATTCACAAACTCAGATTTTGCAAAAATGGCCCCTTGAATCCCAAAAACTTTTATGTTAGTTGCGTGACACATGATAAACTTGTCACAAGGAAGAAGTTGCATATGTAGCCAAGTGAATAAATAGTGTAAGTTACAATGTACAGTGCATGAGCCACCCTTAGCAGCCGAACATGTGTACCCGTAACCTGCTGCATACGTTAGACAGCAGCAGAACAGAGGCCAGCACCTGGCACTTTCTACAGCCAGCAGTGAGGAAGTCACCCCTGAGTAACTGAGGTGCCCTGAGTACACTTACCAGAGTAGCAGTGATGACCTGCTGAGGGGTGCATGTTCCCAGCTAACCCATCATGTCAGACCTTCTCAGACTCGACTGGATGATCAGCGTCAGAGAGCTGCAATTAAACATCTCTCTGCTGCCAGAGACAGTCGATGCAAAATTTATTCAGCATATCAAAGGGTGCCATGCTATGGAAAAATCCAGGAACTAAATGGGTAAGCACAATCTTCATACCTGCTAACATGCTGGGAATGAAGAGAAATTCTTTTTCCCTTTTCAGTTGCTCAGAGTAGCTTTCACAATCAACAGGTTTCATTACCAGAAGATCTTCATCTGTCTGCCCTATGAATAAATCATCATCTTTAATTAGGTGCACGCCTTCATCCTGTAGGTTAAGTGCAAACATCTCTGTTAGTTTGTCTGTTTCTTAAGAAAGTCTCTTGAGAAAGTACACTTTGAGAATTTTTTAGGAAACCCAAGATGCCATTTTATATAGACTAATAAAATTAACAGAAGTCTGAAAAAAAAAATGAACAATTATCCTATAGTTCTCACCATTTCATCCTCCTCTTGTTCATCTTCATGAGTTTCGACATATTCCTCTTCTACCTCCTCTTCTTCATTTAATCCATTCCTTTTCCTGGCTTCAGCTTTCATTTTCTCTGGTACGGCATCAAAATTGAAGGTAAAGAAATTATATGCTTCTTCCTCAGAAGGAAAATCATTCTGGAACTAAAAAAAGAAGACAAAGATACTTTATTATGGCATTTATAAGAAAACCAGGGCAAGTGAATAAGTCTTTCCATTAATAACATGAAACAGCAGCCTGTATAAACATTTGTTACAAGATAATAATTATCTCAAACAGAACTCACTCAAATGCTGAAGCTAACTGAAATTCGTAAATGATACGTGAAACTTTCTCTATAGCCATATATTTCATTGAATATTTCTCGCAGAGTTTTATTTAAAAGGTTACGTGGTCTAACTTTAACATGCTTATTGTTTTAAATATAAACCATTTGTGAATTAGAAACACTAAAGCTTAAATTTTGGCTATACTGCAGATACCCAGGTAAATGATATGAAAAGAAATTTCTAATTGCCTTTTGTCTCTGAAGGACCCAGGACCCTTTAGCTTTAGGATGAATTCCTAAGAAAAGAATTAACAGTAGTACTTTGTGGCTAATAAATATCAATATAGTAGTCTGTAAAATGCTTTAACTGCCAACTGGTGGCATTCAATAAAAAGGGTTTAAACAGAAGATGTATTTTTCCTGCAAACTCCAGTACCTGTTTCCAGATGGATTTACTATTTTTTTGGGTTTTTTAATCAAATGATCCAAAGCTATTCTTATATTTGAGAAGGTTCCTCTTATGTACTTCAGTTGTTGGCCTATACTGCTTGTGAATTTGTAAATTAAATAAAACCTTCTCCACTGCTTAAGAATGAATTCTGCCTGCTTCTTCAAACAGAATCATGAAGCCATATAACGGTTAAATTAAATTAATATTCATTATTGAAATGGAGGAATTGATACTTACTGTTGACTTTTGCTTAAGCTTTTTTACAGTATCACGAAACTTTACTTTTGGTGGTAAGTATGATTCATCCTCCTGCATCTCCCTGAATTTATCATTATCAGACTGCATTAAAACATATACATAAGTTTTAGCATACATTTAGTGAATTATAAAAAAATACAAACAGTTGACTACAGTTATTAGATATTGCATTTTTACAGAAAAAATAACAAAAGAGGAACATTGCCACTGTGGTAACAAACTGATTGCATATTTATTTTAAAAGGGTACATCTGACTATTACTTAATTCCTTTGGGTCAAGAAATAGACTGTAGAGTATAAAGAACTGGTTCATTGCCTAAACGACAGTAGCTGTCTTCACTGCTGATGGGATCATTGCTTCTGCACTCCTGAACAAAAGCAATCACATGCTGACGTCCAAAGGGAGAGAAAGGAGGCAGCAATGGCAAACCCCCACCTTGGGCAGACAGCCCCAGCCAGGCAGCAGCGTCAGGGGCGCTGCTGGCAGGGACTGCAGCCCTGGTAAGGGAATCAGGGAGCTTCTCAGACAACCCCTGCTGCCATCACGAAAACCCTCTTTGGTATTGTTTAAAAAAGGTGGTGTTCATTGCTTGGGTGCTGAAATACACACTTGATTATTTATTTTATTCTCTCAAACATTTATTGCTAGGTTACTCTCTAACTCCATGGGTGACACTCCCCTGCCTTTTCAAGAAAGGAGGTATCATGTTTATCCATTCCCAGTTCCCTGAAGCCTTATCTGTCCCTACACACAGGTCACTGTAAAGGTCACTGGTTCTGAAATTGCTTCAGCGAGTTCATTTAAATGCTTCAAAGTGATTTTCATCAGGCTCAACCAACATAAACACATCTACCATTCTATCTGTTCTTCCTCTTTATGGCCTGAATTGTTAGACTAAAGGAAGACACTTCTCAAGTTTTACCTCTCTTACACCTATACTTAAAATAATAATATCAAAAAGAAAATCTCAAACTCTGTCAATCTGATGGTCACTTGTTTAACAAAACACCTCATGTGTGTAAGTAAGTACAAGAAACAAAACCAACATGTGGAAGGTTTCACATATACTTTGTATGAAATCAATAAACAACTCCAATAACTCTGCATTTTCCTAATACAAATATATTAAAACAGTATTACTTAACCGAAAGCTGTAATAATTACTTATTATAAGGTAACATTGCCAAAAACCGTCCCACAATGTACATGAAATGGCAATTCTCCCCTAGACAAGCTATTTAGCCAAGCTAAATCGTACTGTTTGGAATTCCATATAAAGGCGTTACTGGTATCTGCTGTTATTTCCTGGGACTAACACATTCTTTGGAACATATTTTCTACAGGCAAGCACGCTCTTTGTGAATTCTGAAGAACATGAGTGCCAGTTCTGCACAGGCAGAGCCTTTGTTGTTTTTTTAATACAGAATTCATTTTCTAACAAAAAACATGCTTATACAAAAAAATTTCAATATAAAATAGTAACAAGGAAATACAATACAATACAATGAGATAAAGTTAATATTCAGCATTTAGCAATTGCACTGTGCACATTTATATAAAGCTGTATTACAGTGGTCCTTTCTGTTAAAGTGAATTTTAAATACTTCAAGGCATCTTAAGCAACAGAAGTCATGAACCTCTAAATGACAGAAGTTTCACATGATGTCTGTACTACAATGTAAACAAATTATTATTGTTAAATATATACAATAAAAACAATAATCAGAACAGTTCCTTCTTGGTTACTAATTCAAACAGTAGTATAATTCTGATAAATGAAATTAATCTTCAAGAGCGTGCAGTTTTTGCTTTTCTTCATGTTTCACATTCACTTTCTTATAATAAGAATAGCAAGATACAATGCACTTTTTTACCATTTTATCCAGTCTGACTTCTGGTTTGATTTCTCTGATGCCTTTTAAACGCCTTGGTTGTGGACTGGGGTCTTCTTGTGATAAAGTAATTTCAGCTTTTGTCTAAGCAAACAAACGGAAAAAAATGTTTAGCTGCAAAAGAAACAGAAATAGATCCAAGCTACAATAATTCCCAGGAACTCAACACTTACTTATGTTTCTGTTAGGGGCAGAATCTTTTAATTACAAAATCAGCTTAAGTGATTTTCCAGATCCATATATTAATATGTCTTATTAAATCGTATGGTAAACGTACAAAAAACCCATTGTTTTCAAAATAGTGTAAGAAATTTTTTGACAAACAGTACAGAAGGAAACTTGTAATGATTGTATCATTTGAATTATGAAACAATGATACGTTTTATGTTATTATAAACAAATTAAATATAAACTTTAGAAAAAAAATATAGCAATACAGAACATAACTGTACTGATGAACTGAGTACACTTCTGGCTTCAGAAATAAAAAAGCAGATATCCCAACTCAAATTCACATAGCACAGAGCAAGTAAAATGAAGTGGGTGTTACTTATAAGACTGAGGTAAATCAAACAGGACTTCTGAAGGATTCTTACCTTTGCTGCTTTTAGTTTCTCTCTCATTCGCTGCCTAACAGAAAGCTCTGCAAAGCTTGTCCTTGATGAAGAAGGAGCAGGTGGCAACTCTGAAACAGAGAAAAAATGGTAACATGTTTAAATTAAGTATTTTCTGAAAGAAATTTATGGAAAATGAAACCATTTATACCAGAGTCCCATTTTCCAGCAGAAAGGAACTTGAATGAGAAAATTTGAATGATGAAACATTTCTTGGAATCCAGTCCTTACAAAGTATCACTTAAATGCCTTTAAACTGCAACAGATCTACCTTTCATTATATACTATGAACCACTGTAAGAAATGCTTAAGCACACTTTCAGTCCACCATCATTTAGAAAAGCAAAATACATCAAGATAAACCTCACTATTACTGATTCTACTTAGAATCATCAGGAGATTAGGGAGAATGCTAATATTTCCAAATTATACAATTTACTATCTGTATTTTTAGAAAAGAAACAAAAGAAGCATTTGGAAACTTTCAAATGAATGAACAAGGTGCAAAGTGCAAACCCCCTATTTTGCAGGAATTTTCAGGGTCTGCCTCAATCTAACAGCTTTAAAACACTTATTAATTATTTGAATGGTGCAATAGTGTTTATCTGTGTACAGAACATACAGGCAAGAATTCTTGGAAAGTCCCATTTGCTCAAAGAAGGCCTTTGAAAAGTGTTTGGAATTAAGAAAAAACTTCAACTTTTAAAACTTCAGGCTCACGAAAGATTGTGGCACGCAGGAGAAAGGCTCTGTCTGCTGGAGATGGAAATTATGAACTTTAATTGTAGTATGAAAGGTGGGTACACATTGGAAAAAAAATTTAACCTTTGGGGTATTCTAGCACTGGAACTGAGTCCCTTAAACAGTCATGGAACCTTCATCAGCGCAAGCTTTTAAGTTAAAAAACAAAACCAAACAAACCAACAACCCCCAACCCTCAAAGAAACTCAATTAACTAAAAAAAACCCCCACCAAATCCAAGTATCAAGACTTAGAAAAAAATATTTCAAGGAAGAAGCTGATCTAGAGTTACCTTTCAATTTTCCTCTCGTGAATTTTTTCCACTATTTTATTCTGTTCAGTTAGCATGCAAAAACACATTCTATTTCGTTGTAGCAAATGTGTCATTTCAATTCCATTCTGATAAAATGAAAACTAGGAAACAATAGACTAGATGATCTAAAATCCTTTACAATTGTCTGTAAACATTTCCAGACAAGCCAGGTGAACAGTGTAAACATGCAAAATTAGACAGAAACAATCTGTTGCTACTTCAAGCACCTCATAAAGTATCAGACCTCGTGCTCTGTATGCAAAATTCTTTTTGAATTAATCAGTTCATTGAGACAACAGGGTCATTACCTTTTCTATATATAATGAAAACGATTTTAAGGCTTTAGTAGTTGCAGTAATTTAATGCATCAAACACAGTGAGATACTGTAGTTTTTTGAAAAAATGACCACATTAAAAAAAAAGGTTTCGTTACTTTATTTCTCTGGACATAAACTTTTGCTCTGCTTATGTGAATGGGCTCTACAGCCAACTAAGTTTTGCCTAACTTCAAAATATATTTTTGAAGTGAACGAACTAAAGCTGATATCCATGAAAACATTACTTTGCAAGATCACTGTTACAAGCCTGTATGAAAAAAATCCACACCACGTTTTACATTGGAAGTGTCATCATCCTACAGTGGCTCTGTTTTCGTCAGGCAGATCTAAGAAGTTTGCCGGATAGTCAAACTGAAATTAAACCCAAGAACCTGAAAATGTCATCTACTAAGTGTTCTCCCTTGATTTCATCTGCACTCAGAGGGGCCCAAACCCATTAGATCTCTGTGTGGCTTCAAAGTTCTCTGCACTGACAGACTCAGAACTTCTGCACGTATCTCAAAGCATACAGAAACCAGGTACAAGACAGACATTAATGCTGTGACCAAACATCAGTTACTTGAATAAGAATAGGGAATGGTGACTTTCAGCACAGATCCTGGAAACACTGCTGTATTTTTCATGGATACAACAACTTCATAAGTGTGTAGTAAGACACAAACCCAACAATGAAGAAAAAGATTCAGCAATACTGCAGTTGTGCTGGCTTCAAAAGGTAATAACTATCAGACATGGGCTTCTTATTTAAAGCAATTGTTCTTTTCAAACTCTTATTTACTAGTGTGACTAGTAGACTGACATATAACCAAGCTGTTCCATTTAAGAAAGATATAAAGGCATTAAGTACATGTATAATTGGATTAGAGCAAAACACTGCATTTCTGCAAACAGATTGCATTAAAAAATAGTAGAGACAGACTGAATGCTTGAAAGACTAGTACAGAGATTATGCTGAATATTAAGCGAAGAAGCTGATGGACATGTTTCAAGAAAAGCTTGCCATAGTGGGCCGAGAACGATAATCATTCCATACTAGAAGAAAATAAACCACCTATTTGAGGGACATGACAAATTGATGATTCCAAAAACGTTATCTACTTCCCCCTTGTGTTAAAATACAGTTCCCTTTTCATGAAAAAAAGCGGTGTGGGGATGTGTATACTTTTAACACCACAAATTTAACATAATATGGTGACAACCATGACAAACTAAAAAGGCTTTAGAATAGAGGTGATGTGTTATCATAGGCGTTAAAATAAAACCAAAACAAGATAGTGGAGCAAATGAGACAATGTAGAACTTTTCAGTGGTGCCTGGAAAACTGCAGGGGGATATTATTTTTTTTTTAAATGGTTAGTTATCACTTGGCAAGAAAATAATAATCAGAAATTCATACACAGATCATCACTCTAACAAAGGAGTGAGAAACTCAAATCTACTTTTACTTTATAACTGGGCAACACAATAGCTCACAGCAGTGTCAGCATATTCAAAACTGTAATATATAGAACATAGAAATTTGAATTATTTATGAATCTGTCAAACTGAATCCTGGAGGGGGGGGAATTGAAATAAGTTTTGAATAGATAGGTGAAAGCTTCAGCTCAAGGTGTAGTCTCTCTCAAAATGTGAGAGGCAATTTTTAAAAACTCAACGAAACAGATGGATAAATTACACTGCAAGTAGGTAAACCAATGCGACAGTCTATCCAGAATACCACATGCTGTACTTTTCACTTGATCATACAAAATTTGCAAAATTACAGGTATTTCAGAAGCAGAAGATGTAACAGAGCAAAATACTTAGGGAAACAAAACATTTATCACATAGGGAAACTAATGGCTAGTTTTCTTCTAAAGAGTACTGCTGAGCTATTCTGTTTATTTTTGGAAAATGAGCTTCCGTAAAAGAAAATAACCATCACTAGAGGGTGTCTCTTGATTTCCCCATGCAATCAATTCTGAAAATTGTTTGGACTCTGTCTGCCAACAGCATATCACTGCCTAGCACAAGTTGGTACAGTAAGAATCAAAAAATATTCAGAAGAAAAGTACACAGACCTTGAAGAGCTAGAAACATCCCTAAATTGTAAATGTCTTTAAAAATTTTGTCTGTACCATATTTTGTTAAAATGAGTTTAAGGACAATATATACATTTTATTTTGGTAAAACTTGATACGGATGAAAAACTACATTTTCATTCTACTGATTTTTTAATATTCCGCTCTTAATTAGCTCTTTTACGCACCCTAGTTAGATAAACCATAAACCCATTCAGTAAGATTAGACATGCAGTTCTAGCAGTTTCCCACCACCACATCACTCTCTTACACTCTCCTACTTTCCAAGTAGAGTATTTCCTGTGTGACAGCATGTGAAATAAATCTATACATCTTCATACCCATGAGAAACACTCCAAGCACAAATTATGAGGCTCACAGTACTGTTAGAGTTGGAAGACACCTCTGGAGATCATCCAGTCCAACTCCCATGGCAAGGTAGGGTCACCTAGAGTAGCTTATACAGGAACGTGGCTTGGTGGGTTTTGAATATCTCCAAGTAGGAGACTCCACAACCTCCCTGGGCAGCATTTTCCAGTGCTCTGCCACTCTCTATGTGAAAAAGTTCTTCCTCATGTTGAAGTGAACCTTTTGTTTTAGTTTATGACCATTGCTCCTTGTCCTGTTGCTGGGCACCACTAAAAAGTCTGGCACTGGCACTATCCTCTTGGCATCTACGTTAATGAAATCCTCTCTCAGTCTTCTCCAGACTAAACAGGCACAGTTCCCACAGTCTCTTCTCACAGGAGAAATAGGCCAGACCCCTCAGCATCTTCATGGTCCTCCACTGGACCCTCTCCAGTCGCTCCATGTCTTTTTTGTACAGAGGAGCCCACAGCTGGACATAGCACTCCAGAGGAAGTGGCCTCACTAAGGCCAAGCAGAAGGGGAGGATCCCCTCCCTGGACCTGCTGGCCACATTCTTCCTGATGCACCCCAGGATACCCTGCTGGCCACAAGGGCACTGCTGTCTCATGGACAGCTTGTCACCCACCAAGACTCCCAGGTCCTTTTCAGCAGAGCTGCTCCTTCGTAGCTCAGCCCGCAGCCTGTGCTGGTACTTGGCGTTATTCCTCCCCAGGTACAGGACCCCACACTTGCCCCTGCTGAACCTCATTAAGTTTCCCTCTGCCCAGCTCTCCAGCCTATCAAGGTCCCACTGAATGGCAGCACAGCCTTCAGGTGTATCAGCCACCCCCCAGTTTTGTACCACCAGAAAACCTGCTGAGGGTACATTCTATGCCATTGTCCAGGTCACTGATAACCAAACTGAGTAAGACTGGACCCACTATTGATCCCCAGGGAAAGCCATGGACTACAGGACTCCTGCTCCATTGATCACAACCCTCTGAGCTCTGCCATTCAGCCAGTTCTTAATCCACCTCACTGCCCATTCATCTAATCCACATTTCCTGAGCTTACCTGAAAGGATATCATGGGAGACAGTGTCAAAACCCCTGTGAACTCAAGACAGACAACACCGATTGCTCTCCCCTCATTGGTCCATGCTGCCATGCCATGATAGGCAGCTGCCAGATTGATATCCCCACGATAGACCCGTGCTGAGCACTCCAGACGACCTTCTTTTGTTTTACATGCTTGGTGATGACCTCTGGAATGATCTGTTCCATCACCTTCCCAGGGATAGAGACAAGGCTGACTGGCCAGTTCACGTTCAACTATACAAATACTGCACGTCTACACTAACATATCTTAAAAACGTAAGGGCATTTCATAATCTAACCATATTTAAATGCGATAGCAGCATATCTTTCGAGTGCAGCGCTGCCTGTCCGCTCAAAGCCCGAGCTGACTCGGTACTGACAAACGCAGACACCCGTCCATCCCTCGGATGCGAGCAAGGAGGAGGAAGCCCTGGGAGGAGCACAGCGGGGCGCCCCACGCTCCTCCCGCAGCAGCGCTGCCGTTCGTGCGCCGCAGGAAACCTGGGAGTGGAGACACAGCCCAAGGAGCAGCGCCGGGACGGACTGTCCGCGGCCCCGGGACTCGGCACCGACGGGCGGACAGACGCAGCCCGGCGGACCCGCGCC
>WEIT01024592.1:15036-116636 GCA_013389985.1 Dryoscopus gambensis
CCGCCGGTGCGCGCGGGCCGGGAGCGCGCGGCACGGACCTGGCCGGGGCAGACGGACAGAGGGACACCCGACTGCTGCACCAGCTTTACACAACTATTTTTACATATATATATATAAAATATAGATTTTTTTTTCCCCGCGTATAGATACATACATATATATAGGATATATATACACATATTTATCTCCTGGATATATCTCCTATACCTATCTATCTATCTATCTATCTAGATATATATACATGCATATATATCTCTCTACATATCTCCTCTGTGTGTGTATAAATATATATATAGGGGACATATATATATTTCTTCTGCATGTGTGTATAATATACGGGATCTATCTATCTCCTGTATATATCTGTATACCCATTTCCCGTGTATACACACATACATATGTATACGTATAGATTCCACTGATGGCACTGCCAGGCTACAGTCCCAACACCACCCAAAGTTAGCACACACTGCTGTTTCTTAGCAAGATTAAAGCCAATTGATGCCCCCAAAGCATCTTGCTTTATCTTTACTGTTAATCTCCTCATACCATAGGAATTTTGGGGGTTTTTTTCCCCTTCTGACATTTTACTGCTTAAACACAATTACCTCTATTCTGCAGATGAGAAAAAAAAAGCTGTTCTACAGATGAGGAAACATGATAATCTCGTGCTTGTATAACCTACACAAGACTACATGTATTTAACCAATATTTTGAAGAGAATTTAATCAACTAAGTGTGGATCAGTATGAAATAGGATTTAAAAAAACACAAATCCAAAACACATGAAGCATGCCTACTTCCAGCAGTGGTACTTATAGTTGCAGTGTATTTGCACAGAAATTAATTATGCAAATCTGTATTAACTAAAATGGTACTGACAGATGAGAAGAGCTTAAAAGAGAGTCTTGGGTTACTTACTTCACTTTTCACAGCTATGTATATAAAAGATTCCTATTACTCTCAGTAAAAAGTGATCATACACCATGTTTGTCTCTATGAACTGGACACTAACCTCCATGAGTATCATCAGGATTCTTCACAGCAGTTCACCTGGGCAGTGCCTGACACCTGGCTGTCAGGAGCAACACAGGAATTATTCATGAGAGATATGCTTCAATATGTGCAAAATGATCATGAGAGATGTTCCATTTAACATTTTCCCTCCAAAAACTTAAATGATACTATTTAACATACAGACTTAGTACGTAAAAAAACCTCTTTTTTTTTCATAAAGGAATGATTTATAAATATACATATCCATTTAATTATTCTATATAATAGTGAATAATGGTGGGCCTGTACATGCTGAATGAACACTCTTGTTACTTTTTTTTACATAAACAACCCATCTGTGATCCATAAAGCCAGCTGAAATACTCAGATCACAAGGACCTGTTCAATCCCTTTTTTTCCCGCTTTCACTGTTGGGCTGAAATCACTTCTGCCCACCAAATAACTTCGATTTTGTTTGCACTAGAAAGTGGCTGTGTTTGGTTACAAGGATTGGGGAATTTTTTACATTTATATCTACAGAATGCAATTTGTTGCTACTGTTACTGCAGGTTCCTGTCCTGCTTTACCTTTCACAGATGGAAACACGACCGCAGCTGTACTTGTTCCTGGCACAAAGCTTGTGCCAGCATAGCTGCACCAGTGCAAAACCCAAGGGCTGATGTACTGTGCTCACAGAGGACGTCAATCACAACAGCATAGCTTACGCTGGATTTTAAAATCCCCATGAAACAACTTATGGGAGCAAAATGTGGGACCTTTTTCTGTACCTGGCTAAATCTTCCTTAGCAAGGGGGCTGACTGAGGCTGACACAGGTCACCTGTGGTTTCCCTGTCAGTTCTTTGTACTGGGTGGGTACAGCCTCATGCATACTTGCTTCAAAAAGCGCTTCTGGCCCAGCCTAGAAGATGCAGAGTGATGTTTATATCCCTCCTTATCTCTCAGGAGATACCTAATGAAGGAGAAGTTATGTCCTGCCTGAGGCTTAGGTTTACCAACTACTAGCCTCAAGTATTATCAGATTTCTATGTATCAACTAGCACAGGGAGCAGAATTCACCCTAAGCAAATGGTTTTCTTAGACAAATGTAAATCCCTCCCAAACCACCTGTGCATTTGCCTCAGCACCACTTCCCTCAGTATCTCTTGCCAGGCTAGGGGTCGTGTACCCAAAAATGGCCACATTTCCTTGCTGCTGGCAAGGTTCATCAAATACCCTCTTCACGGCACAAAAAGTACAGCACTACAAGAAGCAGCAACGTTTTTATCACTTGGCACATAAATCTCTTTTTCATACCGAGCTTTATATATCAAATTTAAACAGTCTTTCCTAAAGGCACATGTAAATGGAGAGTGCTGACAACATTGAATAAGTGCTTTATGGCAGCCTTCTTTAACAATTTGGTAGCATTTCTTGAAGTTAAGTACTATAACAGACACTTTAAAATGTAATCAACAACTGGATGCAAGAACTATAAAGCTCTCCACTAGCTCAGAGGTGGTTTCCAAGGATGGAAAACTAACAACGGAAACACAGTGAAGTTTCTCTCACTGCTCTTTAAAAATTTATTACATCAAAAGTACCTAGAAAATAATTCTGAGGATTTGGGGTTACTTAAACCTGTCTCATTCATGAAAATACACTAAATGCAGTGACACTGAAACAGAGCTTAAGGAAAATGTTTGCTTCCTACCTGGGTTTTCTTGCACAGCAGCTCTTGGATCACAGACAAGAGCCAAACACCACACTCCGCCTAAAAGCAGTGCCTCGGTTCTGCTTTTAAAGGGAAGAGTCAGATTTCCTGCTTAAACCACTAAAACACTTCTGGCAAACTTCTTTTTGTAAACAATTTCATCTGCACTAAAAGGGAAATCATAAATAAAATATGGAGAGGATGCAGCTCCAGCAGACCATTTCAGTTACTGTAGTGGTTTTAAAAAGCAAATATCCACAGTATGTTTTTACAGGGTCAACGTTGGTTATTTCAGGCTGAAGTACAATAAAATAGTCCCTCACCCTAACTTTAAGTATCCAACCTTGCTAAATTATCTGGCTTAATTTCTGTATACTTCTTCTAAAGTAGGAAAGGAGCAGCACAGACCTTCTTGGGACTTGCACGAAACAGAGCAGTGATTCCTAAATACCAATCCTTTATGGAAGAGACTGGTTCACTCTGTTGACTAAAGAAAGGTGTTAAACCTCTAATTCAGACTATATGACAACATTCTAGCAAGTAAATATTTTTTTAGTTTAGTTTAGAAACCCTTAGCTCCACTTTGAAAAAAATCCCTGAAAACTTCATGTAGGGATAAATGCTTGAAGTGGGCGGTTAGTAGCCAGTTGTTTTTCTAGTGCTTGCTAAATGTATCAGTAAATGCTCAGAGTAAGAAGTAAGACAAATCATAATTTCATAGCGTTATCAATAAACTTTAATACTTCTGTAGCAGAAAAAAAAATAAAATATAAGGATATGAAGGATATGATAGTTGTTTTAGAGCCTGCTTAAAGGGAATCACACTCTTGAAGCCCTTGTTAGAGATACAGAGGAGGGATGGGTTATCTGCTTGTTAAATGTTTACAGCCAGTTTATGTAGATACTAGGAATGGCAGAAATGTCAGCACTGTGAGACGGTTTGTAGAAATGGGGATTCTCTTATATACCATTCCTAACTTTTGTAGCTACAAAGGGATTTATAACTTTCCTGCCAAGTCTAGAGAGGGGTCTTTTCTGCTGCACTGAATTGTTAACAAAATAATTTCTTACATTAACATATGTACGAATATCTCTAGTATGATCAGATTAAACAAAACTGTGAATTCTAAATTGAGTTATTACATCTATTTATAATTGTCCGTATGTAAACAGTCCCTGTAACAGCTGAAGGTCTATTATTGCAAAGTTTTAGTAGCTGGAATCACATGAAAAGAGATGGATAAATTACTTCTCCTTTCAGAATACTATCCTAAGAAGGAGACCACTTGAAGAAGTAAACATAGTAGTTAAAAGAGATTAGGAGTATGCATTTTTAATTGTGGAAAGAGGAACTGTCATAGCTAGAAACATCTGAAATGACAAGAGCTTTCAAGAATGGGAAAGATATGTGATAGGAGGACAGGTTTCTTAGGGTAACATGCACAGCACACATCTCTATTATCTGCTAAGAATCACTGCATGTGGGACTTTGGAAAGGATCCAGTGGGTGAAACTTCATACAAAATTTTGGCAAGAACTCAGGTTCAACATCTTGTTTAGTCTGTGTCCCAAAAATATACTCCAGTATCAGAAACAGTTGTGCAAACCGTTTAAATAATGGACAAACATGAACAGCATTTATGTAAGGAACATTACTATGAGACCCTAAAGGAGCAGTCAAGAACCTTTGCTTAACAGGATGGAAAGCTGCTTAAAAACACGTCAGTACCATGACTCTGCTCACAGGAGACACACAGAATTGAAACCACATATGTTTCCTGGGGTGGAGAACTCATTTATCTTGGTCAGCATTATAAAAACATTGCCCAGCCTAGTGCCATTGATTACACTGGGCAGCAGACTTAGCGCTCCACATAAGATGGTGTGAGCTTCTCTGCTTTGCTAGATGTGACACTGTCACACTTGGCAATTATTTGGTGTTTTGTCAATGATGGTCAAGGTTGGCTTTTGAACAGGCAGAGTAGAGGGCAGCTTGCAGTGCCCTCAATGCAGGATGCCCCAGGAGCAGGCAGTGACATCATAGGCCCCTAGTTCAGAGTTAAAAGAGTTTAAAACTCAATAGAGGACAATGAACAATGGAGTAATTTCTCAGGCTTTGAGGATAATATAATGTTTGCTTTGCCGTATACACCTCTTATTGCCTGCCTAGAATCAAAGCCAAAATTGTAAAATCAACAGAAGGGAAAAGGCAAATGTTATATGCCACATGCAGCATTTACAGAGTAAGAGTATGTGTTGCTGTGTTCTTAGAATGGGAGTTTATGTACTGTGTGCAGCTCTACAGTGATCCCAGTTTCTGGGAGGTTACAAACGAGAAAAAACAAACTCTGCTCATCTTAATTATTTTTAAACTGTTTGCACCCTACTCCAGCATGACAGAAATCACAAATAACATTTCCTGTAATTTGTCACATGCAGTTTAGAAGTCTGTGTTCACACATCAGAACTTCTGACAAAGTGTGGATGAATGCAGGTGGGGCATGGAAGGGAAATCAGCATCAGTGGTAGGCAAGTTTTCAGATGATGAAAGAGATTGTTATTCAGCTCAAAAGTTTTAAGTCCTTTTCACTTTCTTCTGAGCCTAGAGATAACACTTCATTGAAAGTAGTGAAAGAAAAATGACTGCTGGTACATTTCCTTCATGCAATTCACTCATTTCTAGAAATCCCACCTTCTTCTTGCAAAAAATTCACCTTAGAGCCCACTGGGAACCCAGTTCATTTATATTTTTCAAGAATTCAGTATTTTTTGTCCCTTTGTTAAGATGCTATAAACAAGGTTATTCTACCACAGAGATGATTTTACAAATTCTGCCTTATATTTTGCATTGGATTTAGAATTTAGGACAGGTGCTTTAGAATTGAAAAGAAACAAATTTATTATTTTTTACTTTGGTGTAAGTAGAATCACTCCAGGATTCATTTAAGTATCCTTAAAAATGCCAATATTTTATATATTCTTAAGTGTATTGAATTTGGAGACATGAGAGGATGGCTAGCTCATCTTAATATATTGCAAAATTTTCTGGAGACCAGCCAGGTTACTTCAGCTGAAATTGTCCCAGGAGGAACTTGAGCAATACTTTAAGGAAGATCTGCCAAGAGGTGACTTTCATCATTATCAGGGTACTTCTCTGTTCTCATCAATCCACATCTTTTCTCTAATTTTGAGACATATAAATTACCAAATCAAATTATGCCAGTTTTTCCACTTAGCAGATTTTTTCTTGAAAAGCAGACATATTATTTAATTTTTGCCATCTCAAAGTTAAAGGCTAACCAAAGTTAGTAACTTAGATGCAGGTGATATGAAGACACGGGTACTTCCTGATTCCTTCTTTCTTAATCTAAGTCTCTAATACACGGTCATCCAAACTGAGATTTACCCCACCCTATTTCTTTGCACTGATGGCAGGAGAGCCAACAACTAATTTAGCCTACACTATGATCTTTGAACTTTTATAGAGATTAAAGTCAGGTAAGAGAAATTTTATACTAATACTTACTGCTGCAAGAACAATATGCATAGAGGAAAAATCTCCTTACACCTCTTCCACCAAGTAGCTGCCAAAATTATACTCGGAATTGAGGAATATAAGACAAATGCCAAATGATCCAAGGCACCTTTCTCTTTATGAATATTTGTTATTAAAAGATATGTGGATAATATGTCTAATTAATTTTTCTTTTCCCTTAGGTAGCAGCTTTCATGAATTGATCTGATGTATGCAGCTAGGAAAAAAACAAATATCAGTGACTGAGAATTTCATGATAGTATTTTTGAAATTTCTTCCTGTGAATGTGAGGAAGAATCATACCTCTGAAATTCAGAAATGCTGACCTAACCTCAGCTGGGAGTGTTGACCTAAGGAGTTATACAAAAATGTATATGACCTCTAAATGCTCTCTGAGCTGAAGTCTAGATAGTTTATACTGAAAGAAATAAAATGCTTCTTGAAAGCATTACTCATTGGTAAAGATAATTATATATTGCTTTCTCAACTCTGTTTTTTTCCTGTTTACTTTCATGTATTATTTCTTGGATGGGACTCATCAGTTACTGAAAGACATATACAAAGCAATTCCCATTTCCACATAAAACTGAAGTTCCTGCTGACCAAACTGCTTAGTACAGCATTAGTATAATTATTCTGAGTATGAATTACCTGCCAATGGATAAATTAATCAATAAACAAATAAACCAGTCAGTGAAAACTAATTTATTCTGTAAATATCTTAGTGAATGAATATGAAGAGAACCTAGTAGGTGACCTGTAGAAGGTAAATAGAGTATTAAATGAACTGCAACAACTAATGTAACATACTTGGTAGGAAATGAAGTAAGTTGCTTCCTGTTTTGTATATTTTTGCTTATTCTAAAAGTACATAAATGGTGTTAGGTAATTTAAAGAGATTTGAAGAATGTAGATAATGTTGTCAGTACTGATATCCATTAGTAATTATTTCCTCTATATTGTCTCAACATTGTAAAACATTGAGGACTTATTGCTCTAAAAAAAGTGTATAACAGCCTAACCATATTAACATGAATACTAGCAGTCAAGAAAGTGAAAGTATTTATTCAATGTAATATACTCATAAAAATTTTAAAATGGAGATAAATATTTAATTCATTATCTAGGTTAAAAATATTCAGCAATGGAACCTGTGACTAATTTCTTCTTTAATGTCTGTATTGGGTCTGACTGAGGTAAAGCTCACAGCCCTTGCGGTGCTGTGCTTTGCACTGGTAGCTGGACGGGTGTCGGTAACAGAGCAGTGTTTTGGCTCCTGCTGAGCAGCGCCGTCCCTCTGACATTCCTTCCCCCACCAAAGGGGATGGGAGTGGGTGAGATCCCGGGAGGGGTCACAGGCTGGCCAGCTGACCCAAGTCAGCCAAAGGGATATTCCATACCATATGGTGTCAGCTCAGATATATAATCTAAGGCAGGGAGGAGGAACCGTGACGCGTGCTAAGGCCCTGCTTCCCAGGAAGTGACCGAACATCAGCGCTGATGGGAAGTAGAGACTGATTTTTTTTTCCTCTCTAGCTCTTGTGTGTGCAGATCTCTGCTTGTTTCTTTCTTTTTGCTGTAATAAAACTGCCTTATCTCTTCCTGCTGGTTTTTCCTCCATCTTATTCTCTCCCCTGTCCCAGTGGGAAAGGGAGTGATAGAGCGACTGAGGGGGCACCTGGCGACCAGCCAGGGTCATCCCACAACAGGGTCACTCTACCAAGTATAAAGAAAGTGTGAAAGAGTAGAAGACTGTGGAGAGCTTTTTTGCTTCAAATAACTTTATTTTTAGTTATTTATCTTTACATACCTATATCCCAAGTAAATCTATATATACTTTTATTTAAAGATCTCAGGAACACTGATGTTCTTAATATTGTCTGAAGGTGTCCTGATGGTTCGAGGTTTGTATGAGTTCTTGCAGCCTTGATCAAGAAGCCCAAGAGTTGGTGCTGCAGTAAAGACATGCTTCCTCCTGCGAGTTTCTCCTGGTGACACTTATTTCTCTCTATGGACTGTAGGCAGAGTCTAGATGACTAATTTGATCTGGATGCCTAATTTTATATGGCATTATGGCATGTGTGGAATGACTGATGTATTGCGTAGAAATCATTGATTAATTTCAAATTTGGTCTAGAAGGAATTTTGCTCTTTGTTTTTCTACAATGTTTTGAAACCAACCAGACCTCCACATGTACTGGTGTGAATTGTTGGAAGACGTCAGCCCAAGATATTTTCCATATAAATTCAAATTTAGACAGATAAATACCCTAAATGCAATATCATGTCATCAAAGTTGATCTATTTTCAAATAATATACTAGCAATAGCAATGATTTACTTTAGGATAATATCTTGAGACCATTAATGAGGGCAGGGACACATGGTACTTATATACATATGTTGTCCATATGTGTAGTAGAAGTATTCTTGCCAAAACCTATAGAAATAATTCAACAGAATTACTTATTTTTAACTCTTCATGCCAAAACATTAAACTGTTCAAAAAAGCATAGAATTTAAATGGGAAAACTTTGGGAAGCTAAAGTTACTTTTCTATCATTGTACAAACATAAATCTAAAATTGCTAGGGAAAGGAAAGCAATAACTCTTGGTTTACTTATTCCCATGGCGTTATTTTCAACATAGGTGTGGTTGAAATATCTCTTTTATATTGGATTCATTTTTATAGATTATTACATGGGAACAGTTTGCTTATAGTTAGGATTGCAACCAGGAATATTTCACTATAAAGCTGTATATTTTCTCTGTTCAATTGAGAAAAATTAGTTTTGTCTGAAAATTTCCTGATGTATTATAACTACCAAATACATTTCTGTAGAGTCTGAAGAGAATCAGTCATACTCTTTTCTTAAGGCTGGGTTTATCAGATTTTCTAATTCTAATAAAACTGAGTTTTTACTCCTAACATAAACTTCATACTGATTTAAATGTCATAAAACTATTTCCATATTTTTCTAAGATAATAATCTAATTTTAAACTTTCATTAGTTGCTTTTGCTGCATGATACATATTCTGGGTCCAGTCCTGCATCTGCTGAATTATGCTTCCTGGAAGTCATGGCCTCAATATGATCCTCTCTTCTGTCCTGTGGAATTCAGTGCAGGCAGCGCTGAGCAATGCTGATGGTCTTTGTGCCTCAGATAGGCACTGATAGCTGTGAAGCATTGGCATCAATCATAATTTTAAATGATGATTGGACTGCATTTTGCACTATATTGTCCCTAATTTGCAGATGTATAAATGATTGTACAGCAGGGTGATAAACTGAATCTGTAAGTGTTCTCTTCCGTATTTTTCACAGAAAGCAGCCCTTGTATGACACTAATAAATTAGATGTCTAGTTAGAAAAATAATCTACTTTTGTCTTCTATCAGACATCTCTCACTGTCAAATAAGGAATGGTTCTACAAGCATTGCCAGTTTGATTTGTGGTCAGGGCTTTGCAGCTGTTCACTGCATAAAGCAGCAGTCGTACTCAAAGGCATGCATGCTAATGTGGGAGGAAATGAAGGCATGGATACAGACAGCACAGACTAATGTTCCACACATAACTGTCGTGCAGGTTCTGCAACCTCAGCAGTATTTTTGTGCCATTTTGTCTGGTTGTTACTTTCTTAACTCAGTCAAATACACAGAAAAAACTTAGAAATTTCCCTCTGCCTTGGTCATAACTAATGTGGGTTCAAGAGTTGTGCAACACAAACCACTAACATTTAACATTATCTGAATAACTTAGAAATAGCAGGTCTCTGTAAATCTGAAAGGCATAAAAGATCGTAAATTCTTGGAAAGTAAGAGGACCCAATGAAAGATTGCCAGTCTTGACTGGTGTTGAATGCTGAAGAACTCATGATGTTCCTAGATATTTTTGCAATGACTGTTTGCTGCCCCTGGTAAAATGGTTTCCTGATTTCCAGTGGGGATTGATGCGGTTTCTCACCAATGGATCTTGCTGTGCTCCTATCTGATAGAGGGAAGTGCCAGGTACTACCAGATATTTTATGTCCAGATGGGTGCAGATGGTGATTAAATCACCTCTTAACCTCACTGACAAGAAAAGTAAATTGACCATGTTACATCTCTTGTGTAATCCCCTTGAACAGAAGTATAAACAATTTTTTGCAACTTTCAAGTAAGTTTTTGAAATGCTAACTGGAATAGTAGCTTCCTAGGTAACCACTATTCAAGTCTACTTTTAATTCCATTTATCACACATCCAAAGGATGGTAGCAGCAGCCTACTTTAATTACGCCTATTTAGCTGGTGATCCATGAGGTCCCATGTATATTTTCCAAGTTCATTGATTTCCTGAATGCAGTTTTTCATCTTGCATGTGACCTACATTTATTTCATTGCATTTGGCCATATTGAAGTATAACTTCCGCTTTAATGATGTGACTCACTTTGTTTCATATAATTTACTCTTATTAGTGATTACTGTCCTGTCATTGTTTGGCATCCACAGTTTTCTTCAGCAAAAAGTTTATACTTTTTTCCACATTTCTGATAAATATAGTAGATGGCATTGAAAGTATAGCAAAGACCCTTGGAATTACACTGAAAATACCCACACTGAATACTGACTGTCTATCACCAAGTTTTCAGATCTTCCAGTTTTTAATTTCTTTATATGTTTGATAGCTTTGTTCTAGTCTTTTATGGCTGCTATTGAGTAGCCCTCAGCTAGTACAAATCTTTGTGTATTTATTGGGAGGTTGGTTAGGTATGAATGCTATTTCTTGGTGTAAATATCAGATGGAACTGTCCTTGTGACCTCTGCAGTGGCATCCTGAAGCAGTCATTTCTATTTTATTCCTCTCCTTCAAAAAATTCAATATTTTCTCTGTTTTTAATGTATTGCCTGTCTTAAAATGACCAAAGAGGATACTGCAGTTTATTGTTCAATTTTACTTTAATGTAATATACAAAATATCAATTCTAAATTGCAACTTAATACATTTTATATAAAATCCAATGCACAGTATCTTAAATTTGTTTAAATAGTATTATAAACATAATTCTAGGGAAGAGTCAGTCCTGGAGCGATGCAGTCTTTTGTTAATTACAGTTCATTTGTATATCCCTGCTGTTTGTTAAAAAATCCATCCTAGATTCTAGAAACATCCTTATGAGCTCAGATTTCGTTCCAATCAAAACAATAATGAGCTCCCAGCCATTTTTTTTTCATTTCAACTTTGTTTTCCCCACACAGAAAAATAAATTCCTGTGTTGGGGCCTCCAGTTTGAATGTCATTTGACATCTGCTTCAGAGCTCATCTTCATCTGATAAAGCATCAAGGTAATCTGTATCAACATATAAGAGAAATCCGGAAAACAAACTGTCTGCCCACGTTGGATCAGAAAAGAGACCGTTCTGATCAGTGTAGAAGATCTCAAGCCATACTTCATCTTCTGGCTGAAGGTAGATTACTGTGGATCCAGATGCTACATCATGGTTGCCTGTGTTCGCATCAAAAGTCTTGATCCGGTACTTCCCGTTGTGAACCAGCCCAATTGCAAGATGCTTGTTTGCTAAGGTGATATCATAAGAAAAATAATAAATCCCTGGGATGGCACAAATGAATTTTCCTGTGGACGGGTTGTAATGCTCCCCCTCATTGAAGAGGACTTTATTGAATACAATTGGTAATCTTTCCTCTGGGTAGCTCGTGGTGATGCCAACAGAAAAGGCAGATTTCAGCACTATCTTTCCACACTTACAGACCCCTGGTGCACCTGGCTCTCCTCGGTCTCCTTTATCTCCCTTAGGTCCAGGTGGTCCAGCTGGACCTACTTCACCTTTGGCACCAGTCAATCCTCCAGGTCCTTTTTTACCAGACTCACCTTGGTCTCCTTTCTCTCCAGCTGGTCCTAATGGCCCAGTCTTTCCTCTTAAACCTTCAAAAATATTTTAAGTTAGTTAATCGTTGCACATATCACCTCAGTAAATCATTGTGTGTGCCTGAACAAACAAGAAAAACATGGTCAGAATTTCAAAATACTCTAGAAATACTTCCAAAATTTTCTAGTAAGTTTGCAAAAGGAATGCCAGGTTGGAACAAATGACCAGGCTTCACAGCCTGCAGGTCCTTTGTTTCTATATTCCTACTTTTCTTCAGGTGTCTTGATTACACGTTAAAGAATTTTATATGTAATCACGCTATTGCTGCCTGAACTACAGGCACTGCTGATGGGAAGGACAGCAGCACAGCTACCTACATAGTGATACTTGTGCACTAAATATTTCTTACAATAAGAGCATTTTTAGTGCATACCTAAGTACCTGCTAATCTTTTATGCCTGGCTAATGGCACAGGTGAGACTATTTATTTGACACCACAGATGCTTCATTCTTCCCAAATTTTTTCTTAGCATCTGTGAAAGTTGTGCATTTACCTTTCCTTATACTGATATCAGTATGTGCATATTAGACACATCTAAAATGTGTCTGCATACTTTCTTTCTCTCACTATATTTACACATGCATCACACTTAAACCCACACAGGCGCATACACACACCCATCATGTATGTGTGCGTATATATATATATGTATGTATAACAGTGATGATGAAAGGTCTTGCTTTTTTGTACTACTGTGTTAGGTTACACAAATATTCAATACCTGCACTCCCTTTTTCACCTTTTTCTCCCTTCCTGCCATCTCTACCATCTCTTCCTGGAAGACCAATGCGTCCATGTGGCCCCGGGGATCCACTGGCTCCAGGGGGGCCTGCAGGGCCTGGCAAACCCGGGATGCTACAGATATATCTGGTGTAGTAATTTTCTCCTTTGGTCTGGCTTTGAAGAGGTTGTTCGCTTGTATAGATGGCAAAACTTGTAATGTACAGCAACACAAACATCCTCAGATCTGGAAAAAAAATGAATAAGACACTCTAGTCACATGCAAATGGCTCTGAATATGCAAATAAGTGTGACACTGTGATGCACTATGCACAGATAGAGGTGCATAGCTCAACATGGAATTTCTGCATTACCAAAATCCATGTAGGAGGCAAGGAGGAAAGTCTGTCTGGTTGGAGCTTTTTCTGGGCACTGTACATGTTGCTGTATGCCTTTCAAGTAAGGAGCTGTAGACTGACTTAGTTTAACTGGTGAATATCAGTTTTGGGGCCAAATGTTGATACATGAAAAAACAATCTTGATTTTTTCAGTGCAAAGACCTTTGAGTGCATAGTTTATTTTATCTTTGGGCCCCACGTAAGCTTTATAGTTGAAGCCCTCTTGCTGGAGGGAGTTAGTCTGTGCTAGAGGGATGTGCCTGGGGTGAGGATAAAGCTTACACCTTCATTTCATTTTGAAATTTGCCCTTAGGGTGGCAAATAAATCTCCAGTTTAAATAAACACAGCAGAAACTTGCTGAAGCTGCAGAAAGGCTGGCAGTTAGAGACCTACAGCTTCAGTGCCTCTTGGAAACAGCACAAATAAACACTTCACCCTAATCGGTCCAGTGGAACCAGGCAGCTGCCCTGCCCTTCAGGGGATGGTGGAGTGTGAATGGGCTGCTAACAGGTTTTTTAAGCCTGACTTGGGCTGTCATATACAATGAACTGTGTTGCAACATATTGCAAGAAAATTGTTTAAATCTTTATATATAGTATTTGGGTGTTTTCGTAAACTATATTGGATGGAAATTAGATTTCTCTGTCCCACTGTATACTGGCATACTTAAGAAAAGTAACTGTACAACAGTGACATGCTGAGTAATTGCAGTACCTGATATACAAAGGTGTCTTAAATTAGTGTTGCATTAGCAGAGAGTCAGTCATGAGTCAGGTGAGAACCTACAAGTCAAGCTGATTTTTCTAGTTCCTTTGCTGTCTTCTCAGAAAAATTGTGTGGGTTTTTTTGTTGGAGCTGTCCATTCCTTTAAAGCTAATTTATAGCATTCAAGGAAATCAGAATCCACTGGTTTCTGTGGGAAGAAAAAGAAATGGAATGGGTGATTGAGAAAAATATCTTTGAAATGCAATCAATATTTTTTTTTACAGTGGATCATAGATTCATAGAACCATTAAGGTTGGAAAAATCTTTAAGGTAAGGTTATCAAGTCCAGCCATCCACTTAACACCATCGCCATGTTCATCATTAAACCATGTCACATCCACATGTTTCTTGAACACTTCCAAGGATAGTGACTCTGCTGCTTTCCTGGGCAGCCTGTTCCAATGCTTGTCAACCCTTTCTGTGAAGAAAGATTTCCTGCTACCCAATCTAAACCTCAAGTGCCACAACTTGACATCATTTCCTCTCATCTTGTTCCCTTGGAGAAGAGACCAATCTCCATCTGGCTTCCACCTCCCTTCAGGCAGTTGTTAAGAGTGATAAGGTCTCCCCCAAGCCTCCAGGTTAAACATGCCCAGCTCCCCCAGCTGCTCTCCACAGGACTTGTGCTCCAGCCCCTTCATCAGCTGTGCTGCCCTTCTCTGGACACACTCCAGCACCTCAATGTCTTTATTGAAGTAGGGCCCAGAACTGGACACAGGATTCGAGGTGTGGCCTCACCAGTGCCGAGTACAGGGGACAATCCCTGCCCTGGTCCTGCTGGCCACAGTATTGCTGATACAGGCCAGGTGCCATTGGCCTTCTTGGCCACCTGGGCACACACTGGCTCATGTTCAGCCACTGTCACCAGCAATCCCACGTCCTTTTCCACTGGGCAGCTTTCCAGCCACTCTGCTCCAGCCTGTGGTGCTGCCTGGGGTTGCAGGACCTGGCACTTGACCTTATTAAAACTCATAGAACTGGCCACAGCCGACTGATCCAGCCTGTCCAGCTCCCTCTGCAGAGCCTTTTAATAGAGAAATTGTTGTTCTCATTCCCCCCTCTGTGATACTTACTGATTGGCATTAACTGATTTAATTAAAACACCAAGCCATTACATTTATTTAGAGTTCATGATATTTCAACTGGTGTATGGATGGCATGGTCAGATCTATTCATCAGGGAAACGATCAGCATGTGTATATACACATGCATGTACACATACACAGTCTTTATGAAGAATCTTTTATTTTACAGAGTAGAAAATTAGAAACTGCTATGGTATCAATGGTAGTACAGAAAAAAACCATGAAAATATTGTATTTGGAGAGAAATAAACAATGCTCCAAAATTCTTTTCAATGATATATATTCTGCTTTTCATTTTAGACATCTTGCATCAAATTGGCAGAAACCAAACTATTAATTTTGCTGTCATTTGATAAAGCCATACAGTCAGGCACAGCAGTCTCCACAAATGGATTAGCATATGAATGCTGAATATTACAGCAGAGCAGCAAATGATAACTCGTTGTTAGCTACAAGCACAAACTTCACAGTGACGTTTGCTCTGATGTACTACTGAGCATACTCAAGTAAAGCTCACAGATTTTCATAGGACTTAAATCAGGGACAACAAAGCTCTCTGCAGAGAAAAAAAACTTAAAACACTTAGCCAGGAGGGAACAGCTTGGAGAGACTTCATGCTTAAGGCTGCATATGCATTTTACACAAAGCTGATGGATAAGAAGCAGACATGACCTAAGGATCAAGGACTGGAAAAATATTCTGCCCTTTGCCAGATGAAAGTCTGAATCAGTAGGCTAGATGTTCCCACACTGTGTTGCATGTAAGCCAAGCAAAAACAATCTCAACAATTGCTAGTTTTGCCTGTGTCAAGGATCTTTTACAAATCAGAGTAAAAACCTTCACACAGCTGCTCCTGTCACTGGCTGGCCAGAAACTTATTGATGTGTGAAGCTGTCTCCAGCTCCCAGACCTCCCCTGCTGTTTTTCTCATGTGCCTACAGGAAATTAATTAGTCTGGGACATGTATTTCTGAAAAGACCATGGGAAAAATGCCATTTGGGGAAGGTGAGGGGCATGGGATTGTTGAGATAGGGATGTGCCTTAGATGGCTGGGGTGTTGTGTTTGGAGAACCAGTTTGGGAAGGAGAAGGCACAGAGGACAATATATGGAGCTTTCATCTATGGTTTGGGGGTCTTAAGGAGTGATGGAGCTCTGTAGCTGAATGGTGGGAATGCAGTAAGGCAAACAGAGCTGAGCTTGGGAGAAAATGGTGATAATGTTCAGGTGATGATGTTTACAGGCCTGAATTTAGTCTTGGGGGGAACATAGAAAGCTTCTTCCAACAGTGGTAGCCAAAAAAATGACATTTGGGAAACCATGAATTAAGTCAGACAATTTAGGACTTCTCTTGCCCTTTGAATTCAGATTCTTGCATTTCTTTGTGCATAGTAGTAGTAATTTTAAAAGGAGGGGGGGTGCCTGTCTGTTACTGCAATCTCTTGGAAAGTGTGAATCTCCTCAGACCGAGGAAGGAAGTACAGTGTTGAACCCATGCCCCCTGTTTCCCAGTGAGTGCTCTAAAAGCACCACTGAAACGTTAAAGGTGAAAAAGAACATACGACTGTGGGTTTTGAAATTTCAGGTTTACTTAGGAGGCCAAAATCAGAGATTTCAGACCACAGGGGTCTATGAAGTTAGAGGCTATAACAGACCTCCCAGATCACTTCCTCAGGAGTCACTTATATTGCAGTTAAATATTTGTTCACAGAGAGTTAACTGGGAAGCAGAACATGAATCATAAATAACACTTTGTTCTTGGCTTCTGGTTGTCCTTTTCAAAGATAAAAACTCTTGCCCATAAACCAGGGTAGGAAACAAAGTCATTTATATATGCCAAGTGGTTTTTCTCCAGGGAAAAACAACATTTGAGGAGTTCAATGTATTTTTCCAAAAATTGAAAGCCAGAATAAGCACATGGTATTCTTCTTCAGAACAATAACAGACATCTTTATCATAGCCATCACCAAAAATAATAATGAAAATGATATAAGCACAGGGTTAGGATAATGTTATTCCAAGTTTAGGAAATGGCATTTCAATAGGTTTCAAATCCACTAGGCAGAGCAAGAGTGCACATCAAGGCATTCACTGGAAGATGATGGACTTGCTGATCAGTTCTAGTAATAGAATTATAGGATGGTCTGTGTTAGAAGGGATTTTTAAGATCATCTAGTTCCAGCCTCCACAGGGATACTTTTCACTACACCAGGTTGCTCAGGATGGTTTCTGAAACAGATTTTCCAAGTGAGTGGAAGATTCCTTTGTTCCATCACTGTTCTTAAAGTCATCTCATTCATTTGATATTGGAAAAACATTCAAAAAGCTTTTCTGGACCTTGTTGCAGTCTGTGAAGATGGCAGATCTAAAGAATCAAAAGCAGTGTGGCCAGCAGATCAGGGGAGGTGCTTATGGTCCTCTACTCCACTCTCATGAGATCCCACCTGGAATGCTGTGTCCAAATCTGGGGTCCGCAGTGCAGGAAAGACATGGACATGCTGGAGCAGGTTCGGAAGAGGCCACAAATATGATTGAAGGTCTGGAGCACCTCACCTATGAAGACGTGCTGAGAGAGTCAGTTCTTAAAGATGGTAATTATGAGAAAAATGGCAACAGACTTTTTAGTAGGGCCTGTTGCGACAGGACAAGGGGTAATGGCTTTAAACTAAAATGGGGTAGATTTAAAATAGATAGAAGGAAGAAATTTTTTATAATGATGATGGCAAAATACTGGAGCAGGTTGTCCAGTGAGGTGGTCAATGCCCCATCCCTGNGTGCTGAGAGAGTCAGTTCTTAAAGATGGTAATTATGAGAAAAATGGCAACAGACTTTTTAGTAGGGCCTGTTGCGACAGGACAAGGGGTAATGGCTTTAAACTAAAATGGGGTAGATTTAAAATAGATAGAAGGAAGAAATTTTTTATAATGATGATGGCAAAATACTGGAGCAGGTTGTCCAGTGAGGTGGTCAATGCCCCATCCCTGAAAACATTCAAGGCCAGGTTGAACAGGGCTCTGAGCAGAGTGAGCTAGTTGAAGATGTGCCTGATGATTGCTGGGGGGTTGGTTAGATGACTTCTAAAGGTCTCTTCCAACACAAACTATTGTATGATTCTATGATCTCCCTTGAGAACATACTTTGTAAGTTAGATCCCCATTGAAGCCAGGTGCTCAGCAGAGGATCTTTATCATCAAGCCATTAGGAAATCTCATTTCATTACTGGTAT
Organism: Dryoscopus gambensis; assembly: GCA_013389985.1. Lineage (NCBI taxonomy): Eukaryota > Metazoa > Chordata > Aves > Passeriformes > Malaconotidae > Dryoscopus > Dryoscopus gambensis. The sequence continues at coordinate 33,400 of WEIT01024592.1, forward strand.
ACTCAGACTATGTCATTAACATTTTTTTAAACTTAGAAATTAAGGGATTGTAACAAATTCCCAGTTTTGAGACTTTCTGGTATATGATCTAATATTTCTCACTTGTTCAACTATGTAGGGCTAATTCTAAAATTTACTAATTGGCATTGTTTTGAAACAAGCCTAGACGATTTCCCATGAATCAGTTATAAATAAAAGCTTGGTCAAGTGCCAGTAGCTATTAGTCACAAGCTTCCCTGGCTGTGTTCTTACTTCTGTCTTGCCTTGCTAGCTTTTATTCACTGCGAATACACACACACAGCTGTTTAAGCAGAAGAAGATGTGTTTCAACTTCCTTATGCACAAAGATGTAGGTGAGTAGTTGCGATAATTGTGGGCCCTTTCTGTCTGCAGCCCTGGCAATGGATTAGTGGTAAAGAGCAAGATAGTGTGTATTCCTTCGGTTTTCCAAATGCAAAGGCCTGTACTACCACACATTGCTACCATGAATTCTCACTGTGAGACTCACAGACCTTCCCCAACTCTCCCATCCAGGAACTGTGGGAGGAGAACCAAGGAGAATAAGGAGATAATAAGTCAGGATGAGAAGCCGAGAGAGAGACACCTTCAATAATTCGTTTGAAATCTCACTGGCTATGAGAGTCTTTTCCCTCACAAAACATGATCCACAAATGTCAGCTGTGTCCACATGCCTGAACAGTTCAAACCTGCCATTCAATCTGCCACCACCACTCACCTTTCTACAAAGCCTCAGAAACAGGTGCTTATGTGTCGTGGGACCCTCCCCCCGTTCCCCTGGGGGGAGGGGGGGATACTCGAGTGGATCTGGGCTCTGGGACGGGGTCTCCCTGCCCCTGCATCTGCCCTGGTCACATGGAGCCCAGGGCTGCATTTGGTTGGTGGCTTTGTGTCCCCCTGCGAGGGGAACTTGGGGATTGTCTTGTGACTTAGTGTGTGTGTGTGCTGATTCCCCACGAGGCGGACGCCATTAAAGATCTGCTGAAACATCCACAAGATGAGTCTTTCCTGATTCTTTCCGCGGACTAAGCTGTCCCCAGGAAGGGTGCAGATATCGCACCGCAACACTTATGGTTTGGCATGCCGCACTCAGCAGTTTCTTTGCTCTGTATTGTTTTTATTCCATTTAAAATGCAAGTCTTAATGACCGATTTTTTTCCCACGGATTTTACAGTGATCATCCACCTTCAGTTGGACGCAGCTTTATTCCTCTCCGAGCTTGTTTTGTGTTATGGGGGCTGTGCTGAACTTCCAGAGCTCGACTTGTAAGACCGTGCCTTTCTCTAATGAATCAAGACCACAGCTGGCCGTCACCACACTGCTTGGGTTAGCTACATAATCCAGCAATCTTCACATGGCTTTACAGTGTTTTGCTTCCCTTGTGTAAGAAGGGGAAAGTGACCCAACAGTTTTTGAGCAGTCTGAACTTCTGATTCCCAGTACCAGAGTGGCTGATGCTGCCCAAAGGAATCAATCAGCCAGAGGGAAGGACTATTAGCTAAATATTTCTGAGAAAACAATCCTTAAAGGCCTCATTAGCAGTGCTGACATTTAACAGTTTCACGCACTTAAGTTTGTACTCAGTCATGTTTGAACAACCTTCTTCATAACTACATTGAATGTAGTGAGATTCTTCAACCATGTCTCAAACCTTCATGAAAAGTGGAGTGCTTGTAATCAAGGTCATAAATTTAATATGTTTGATTTTCAAAATATCAAAAGAGTTGGAGCAATTTTATTTCTCATTGTCTGACTTGAAACAGTCTCTCCAGGTAACCCCATTGCTTTTCTGAAAAATGCCCAAGAACTTGGTCAAGGTGTGTATTGGTGAGATAGCTTGACTCAGCTGGGGGGAATTTTAACAAGAATGCTGGCAGGTGAAGCAGTTTCACTGCCCGCTGTACCAGAACACACAAATAAATATAACCTAACAGAATTTGTTTTGATAGAAAGCCAAGAAGTGAGGCCAGTTGCTTACAGTTGGCAAGTAACAGGGAGACAATAACGTGTTTGCTTGCAGTGTAGAGAAAAATGGCCAGGATTTAACACTGGAACACTCAGGATATGAGTGTCCCTACACCTCAGGTACAGGCTTATTTGAAATCTTTTCTCTATTTTCTTAAAATGAAATAAGAAGAGGAGATGGGAGCCATAAATTAGAAGCTGTCTTCAGTGATGACCTACAATTTGAAGGGTTAGTTATGCATCTGGACTGGAATACAGCATATGGAAGCATGTAGGCATCTAAAGATGTGGATAGATGCCTGGAGCAATGGGCCCACCTCCTGTGGAATGCCTTTCAGTTCAAGCAGGCTGCCTTCTCTTGGTTCCTCTCCAGCCCTTACCAGGAAAATTTTCATCTCCTGTCTTAGATCTTTCTGCCTTGCCAACCTTGTGATGATAGAAGAGAAATAGAGAACAGGCTGGGATGACCATCTTGGCCTGGAAAGAGGAAAAACTGGGTGCAAAAATAAAATGTCAAACTGCAAGGCACATGGGGACGAATAACAAACATCACAAATTCTTGCCACAAGTCATGGGGACAGCCTTGTGCCTTGTGCTTGCTTGTGTTCCCACCTGGGCTTTGTGAGCAGAAGTCCATAGAGAGTTTCACTCGTGAGAGCAATCACTTTGCACAGGAGTGATTGATGGGGGACAACCAGCAAAGCAAGAACTATTTGGGAGCTTCACTGAATATATAGCTGAATATGTTGTAGTCCCTGGGCATGGCTTAATTCTCATGCCATCAAGGTAAATGCTGTTTATTAGATCATGGACACCTCTGAAGATGGATTCTCTTTCTCTCAGTTGCTCCCTTGGTACAGCATATGGCACCAAAGAGCAGTGCTCACCATGTAAGAAGAAAAATGCGAAGAGAAGAAAGCTTCCAGACCCTCAAAGCACACTCATCCCCCAGCATATTGTTTTCTTCTGGAAGTTCACCAGATGATATCACCCTGGCACTGTGCCTTTCTGGGAACTGTGTGGAAAAGTAGGCATCCAGCCAGGGACTACATTCTACATTGAACTAGGCAAAGACCAAAGGAGAAGTTTAAAGGCTTAGACTGGATTAAGCTGGTTGATTTTTCCTGAAGCAAGTTGGAGAAGGTGCCCATAAATTTCTCTGACAGAGGAGCAGTGGAGGCTGTGACCTGGGGCAGGGAGCAGCCCTGTTTAGCTGAGTGGCAGTCTCTTGTCCCTGTTCTGCTGTACATGGAAGAGGATATCTGTCCATGGCTTGACATGAGTAAATTTTTTCAAAAACAGTCATAGTTAAGATAGCAATGCTTTTAGGTGTACTGAGGGTACACTTGCAACACATCAAGCTGTTAGCTTTTCCAGGAGGAAAACTGGAAGTTTTGCCTACCTAGGCAACACAGATGCTCAGGACAGCAATGTGAGACCCAGGCTGTGCACACCTGACTCAATGCCTGAGCAGCCTGTGGCCATGTCAACGCTGGCAGCTTTCTTGCAGGACTACATCCACAGGGCACTGCAGTATTCCCTTCCCAGAGTTAGCTGCAAGGTCTCCATCTTCAGACCCTTGGTGTAATGTTGGCATGTTCAAGAGCAGCAAAGACAGAGCTTCAACAAGAAACTGCAGTCAAACATGAGAGAGGTTGTGACTGTGAATCTGAATCTCACAGAGGTGTGAGTGGCTGTGTCTCAGCACAAACGACAAATGCATTTAAAAGCTGACGTTTTACTGCAAATTAGTGGGGCTTGAAATTCTGAAAGCCTAAGGCATTTTGAAATGGCATGAGAATTTTGAAACTTCATGTGCTTTTCAAAATGCCGCCAACATTAGCCCGTGTCCCCAGCCTCTGGGACTGCCAGGCTCTCGCATCAATCCTGGTGGTCCCCAGCTTAGTGCTCCAACTTGTCAGTAAAAACCTGGCCTCAAAATCAGCATACTTTCCTGACTCTGGCTGTTCTGAGAAAAGTCCTGTTCTCGTGGAGGGAGTCTACCTCAAAGCTTACTTATTACTTCAACAGTATTACTTCCATATTTATATTGGAATAGAAAAAGGAGAAGTTGGCCTGGTTTAGCCACATGTGTGATTGTTATGGTAATGTCAGATTCAGGAGATAGGAGCCAGGAAGATATAAAAATAGAATAAAATTTATGTAATGTCTGCTTTTGGGTAATAACACGTTTTTAAAGTATGCTTCTTCCTGATTAAATCAAACCTTTTATTTTCAGTGAGGTTGACCTCTTTGTGAGACAGAAGTGCATGCACGTTAGAAAGACACGTCTAAACAGTTTGGAGTTGTAAAATAAAATTCCATTTAAATTCTGTATGGTTTGATATTTTCTCACTGAAACAAATATTGCTGTTTCCATAGAAAAGCAGAAGGGACAATGCGTTCTTCCTCCCAGCAGACTTCCCAGGAGTGCTATCTCCACCAAGCCTACCATCTGTACCTCTGGCACCTGACTGATACCCAGCAAGCACTCCCTCAGGACTTGCATTTCTACTTAATTAGGCTGATGTTCTACAACTTCATATCTTGTGGAGGTTTTTGTGTTGGGCAAGGGCTGGCTGTTCCCTGGGACTGGGAGCAATGGAACTCACAGGGAACAGGGTAGCAAGGCAGGATCTCACCAGCAAGAGCCCATCCCCACAGGCAACCCCGGCATCTGAGGCCAGACCAGAATATCAGCTTGTGGATGAGGGTCAGCAGGGCTGAGGTGGGGTCCAGGACCATGGGCAGAGTAATGGGACACCCCAGGAGAGGCTGGCAGGGATTTCAGGGATGTCAGTGCCCACAGGCCTCTGGAAGGTTGCAGGTTGTACTTCTTCAAAGAGCAAGAAAGCATTGTGTTCCTGGTCTGGCAGCATAAGTTCACTCTACACATATGGAATTAAGAGTTTTCAGCACAAGGCATTCCAAGGTTTGTTTAATTCCATATGGATCTTTATGCCTCTCCCCACTGAAGCATTCATGAGCCACGTAGACAACCTGCGTCCTTCAGAATTTTGTCTTGCTTTCATCTGTCTCCTGATGAGAATAATTTCTATGTTGAACTGTTTGGATTTTCAGAGTCTCAGTCCAGCTTGTTTAGAGTTTGTTTAATACATGAATTGCCATGTACTGTGAAATGTCAAGCTTGCTTATTTGAAAAAATATTTGGATTGTCCTTACAACACGCTGTAAAAATCTAAAATCTGTTTTAAGAACTCTTTCATGTTGAAATAACACTGGCAATTTTTTTGCTCTGTGTTTCTGATTTGGGCAGCTCAGGCAGGCAGTTTTAAATTTTCAAGTAAAAAAGCTTATGAAGAAAATGGAAGTATTATCTCATTTATTTTTTTTCTAATTTGTACAAACCTTGAAAGTGAAAAACTCATGCTGTTATATAGAACTCTGGGGAGTCTATCCATCTGTTTGGTTAAGTGCTATAGACTACTATATATCCTAATTGCAGTATGTCCTGACAAGTCGTTAAAAAGAGGGGAGGGCACGGGAGGGGAGAGGAGAGGGGAGGGCAGGGGTGAGGGGCGAGGAGAGGAGAGGAGAGGAGAGGGCTTTGTCTTCTTTTGTTTGACACAAATTTGTCTGACACAGATTTGTCTGACACAAAATCACTTAGGAGAATGACAGGTTTTTTATGATATAATAACTTCAATTTGATACACATAATCATTTGTCAGCCTGCTTCTGTATGTACTGAAATAAAATGCAAATCTCTCTTTTATTGGTGGCATTTGATCAAATTCACAGAGAGGAAGAAAGAAAACAGAGCTCAGAATTTTCTTTCAGGAGATCTAATTTCTGTTCCTCAATCAGAAATGTCTATTCCACGGCAATTATTTAATCTTACATGATTCTATTTCTTCACCAGTAAAACAACAACATCAATAATATCAGGGGTAATATTGCTCTGTTGATGTAAAAGCAGGTAATTTCAAAAGCACTTTTCAGATTTTGCTTTTCTTTAGCAATTGTGAAGTGCCATTTTGTGTTTCAAAAAATTCTCTCATGGGAGATTAGAATGGATGAAGTCAGCATAATTCTTGCAGTTTTTTCATTACAGTGCAGATGAGGTCTAGCATCTGATAACTGGTCATTTCTGACAGAAACAAAACAGAAGGTGTTTCCTCACTTAAGTTCTTGCAACAATAATTAGACTGGTTTCTTTTGAAATCCATCCTGTCTGAGAAGTGTTTGTTTCCTTGGGTTTCTCCAGGGAATAGCACAAAAAAAGCTGCAGCTGTCAGTCAACATGCCACTCTTCAGTAAGAAAGTCTGGCTTTTGTCTGGTAAGGAGCAGGCTTTACTTTGCATGTGGTAGGGTGTGATTTCATCACAGTCTCCATGGGACATAAATGGGCATTCCCAGCTGATCTGAAGGTCACAGAGTGTTTAGCAACCAATTTAATCTCATTTTCACTTTAATTTCCCCTGATCTTAGTCTGTCAACAAGTTCCACCTAACCTTGAATCACAGAGTGTTAGAGTCACCTTAGGATGTCCCCAGTCCAGCTGGCCTTCCCCTCACTGACGGAGATGCCACTGTGTAGCAAATAGCTGGAGCCCTTTGACCCACACAGAGCAGCATTAGTGTGCACAGCCAGGAAGGGTCCCTTTGAGTGACCCCAAGCTGAGTGATGCACTGTGCCCAGGGGGCACCAGCTGGCTTGTCCAGACACAGCACCACAGGGCTTCCCTTGGGGAAGGAGGAGACAGGACACTTAGGTAGCACAGAGTCATATTCACGAGTGACACAGTCTTGGGGTGCACCTGCAGTGCAAACACACCCCAAGCTAGTGGTGTGTGCTGGATTATGCCAAAATACACATATTTCTTACAAAGAGAAGTGATTGTAGAGAACCGTCTTCACAATTCCATAATCAGTGAATAAAATTCTCTGTTATTGTAGTGTCTGGAGTTTTGCTCAAGCTTCTCCCAGGTATCTGCAGATATAATTTACAACAAGGACAATAAACTCAGTGTTATTTTGCAGTTGCAATTCCATGGCAGCAGACTGCCATGAGCCTTTTTTGCATTTTCAACAGTGACCTTGATTTAAATTTATTTCTTAAGAAATTCTGGCAAATCTGAGACAAGCAGTATGCCAGAATGACTTCTAATGATCTGTCCCCCAGAAATTTCCTTACATAATTGTTAATACAAATAAAATATATATAAAAAAAGAGGAGTCATGCAGGGCTTAGAGCATATCAGCTTCACATTTCCATCAGGGTAAAGGGTTTTGCAATTTCCACTTTAATGGAAACCTACAGAGATTCAGAACATATTGACTTGCAAATAAAGTTGAAATACATAAAACATGGAGAAGCTTTCTCTTGCCTTGGTTAAAATGACCTTTCATTTCAGTGATAAAACTATTTAAATTTTATGGCATGGGATCAAGGTGTAAAAGTGAAAAAAATACTATAATTTAAAGTCTTTCAGATCAGTTCAGGCAGTCGCTTTTCCCTCAGCCAGGGCATATTTTCATCACAGAAAAATAAGTGTATGTGTACATGTGTGTATGCATGCATGCACATATATATCTTTACATTTACCAGCCAAAGGAGTCCTGTTTTCACTTAGCTTTTCTTCAATGCCCTGGAGCATGGTGGATACATTTTATGTAAAATACATTATTAAAGATTTTTTTTTTCTATTTGACTTTGACTGATGGAATTAATTTTCTTTAATACAGATCTATGCTCTGATGGCCTAAATTAACAATGTACTTAGATTTGTTTCTAGCTGATAAACAGTAAGCTGACATGTAATAAACTGTTTTGTTGGTTTTATCTTTGTTTTAGTTATCTTCATTGGGCACTGCAGAAAGTTCTAGTTTGATATTTGTGATTTTGTTTATTGCTTAAATTATCCTGTCTTGGACAGGATAATTGCAATTGAAAACTCTCCTATGCTCAGAAGTCATGTCTTTCCTGCTTAGAATTCTCCTTTCCTACCTGTGAGATACTGTGATTTCTTATGAGGCTTCTGGTTTTCCTGTGTCTTAGGAAAAGTTTGAATGCATGTCTGTTCAAATACATGTTTATTTCTACACACACTGTAAAGCTAAAAAAATAGGTCTCATAAATTTATCAGCTCAGGGGAGAGAATATCAAAACACTTCATTTGGAGACAATTTTATTGGGTATAGCTGCTCCTTTATGGTTTTAGTCTATTGTGCTTATTTTGTTAATGCATGAAACTAGGTCTCTGCAGAAGTTCATAAGCCACTGCTGTTCTTTCTCAATAAAATTAATTGGCGTCCCAGCTTGTTCTCTTGGGGCAAGTATGAAATCATCCATAACAGCCATTCCATTATGTCTCTGTTTTGGGATTTAATATGTGAAGGACTCTGGTAAATATGATCAGAAGCCCTTCTAGCCCTGTACCCTCTGTTCCGGGCAGTGTCCTGTAGCAGGCTCTTGCACTCCCCCCAGGGATGTGGGCAGCATAGCAATGCTTCCCAGGAGGTTATCTTCCTGCTTCCTCTGCAGCTGAGGTCTTCCAAACTGAGACACTTTCTGAGTCCTTGCTTTCTTGTTAGCCTTGATGGACTCTTTATCCATAAACTTGGAAGAAGCTTAAACTCTGGCTTTTCACAACATTTCTGATTATTGGTAAATTTGTAAATTAATTATGCACAGAATGCATTTGTTTCCCTTAAACCTTTTTGTCTCTCTTAAATCTTTTGAACTGATAATTTCATTTGGTTCCTTCTATTTCTTGCTTTAAGAGACAGTGATTAATCTGCTCATTAGTATATTATCTTTCTCAGAAAGGCAGTAACATTATGATAGCCCCAGAATTTTTTGTTGAATATTATAGATTTACAATTAAAAATTCTAGTCGTTATATGATCCACCAAATTGTAATAGCTGTTTTCCTGTACTGTATTAACATTAGTAAGCAAGATTCTGAATGACACACAAGAACAGCTTTCATGTTATGTCCTCAGGTCAGTGCAAACCCATCACCTCTAACAAAAATGCAGAAGTATAGCTGCAAAAAATGCAGATGCCTGAATTGTGTGATCTGGCCTCTCCCCACTGTAGCAATGGTCGTTCTGCTAGACTTAAAAGCCAAGGAAAGTAGTATATATAATATTTTTCTAGGTGACATCAGTGGCTCTTACAGGAAGAAAAAAAACCCTTTGAATTCATCAAAGCTGCATAAACTATGTGCTTGCTACGAATAAGCTCAAAGGACAGTCTTTCAAATACTCTATAAAATACTGCTTTCATTGGCACACTTTTAACAAAACAATCATGATTTCTTAATACAGATGTGTCTCATTATTATTCAAAAGCTAGTTTGTTTATTTATCTGTTTTAACCTCAGACTGTCAGATTGTGCAGGCTCTTGTTTTGCTCCTCACGAGTAGCCAGCTGTACACAGCAGTGTGACTGGCGACCGCATGTCACAGCCACAGTGCTGGTTGGGTTATGGTGTGATGACACTGCCATTCCCTGTCAGGGTGGCTTTCCCTCTCCTCCTCCTCCTCCTGTGCCTGCCAGCACAGAACTCCCCTCTCCTTGCTGGACTCCTGACACTGCTGAGCTCTCCTATGAGCACCAGGAGCCCAAAGGTCAAAATCTGTTGTTTTCCCAACAGGCATGTGGGAAAAAGACCCTTTCCCCCTTTGTTACCTGTCTATTGGGATGTGGATTCCTCTGGGTTTTTTGCTTTAATTGCTAGACACAAGGCTGAAGGTGAGGGGAAAGGAGAGGTACAGAAGCATGTGAAGGAAGCCTAGGAGCAGCCAGGGCCACCCTGGTGCACTTCTGTTCCTCCAGAACTTACATTTCTCCATGTCCATATGGGACAAAAAGGGGCACCTGTCCAAAAAGTGGCATGGTGGCAGGGAGGTGGCAATGTGAAGGCTTCTTTCTCTGTGTGATGCTATAGCTGGCTGAGTTAAAAGATGGTTGGGAAAAGTCCTTAAATGGAAATCTCAGACACAGGACTTGCTTTTCCTGCCAGAAATCTGGCTGAAGTAGAGTGTTGTTGAGAATGTTGAAGTTATGGTGAGCCCAGATGTCATAGTCACTTCTCCCTGTTTGGAGTCTGTCTTCAGACCTTGGCAGGGATGCAGTAGGCCAGCAGTTACAGAGGAAGAACCTGTGGGAAGGCCGCAGGATGCAGGGCATAGCCCCTAGCCTCACTCACTGTCGCTACCTTCCCTTCAGTTGTGGGCTCTTGAAGAGGAGTTCTCTCTTCTGAGCCCTGGAAACGGAGCTGCTGTGCAGGTGGTACCACTTGTACAGAAGAAATCGCAGCCAAAATAGCCTTCTCTCCAGAGACCCTTGGCTGTGGAGAAGGGCAGCAATGACTCACCCTTGACTATTAGCAAACAGTGGGTTTGGCAAAAACAAGGATCCCATTAACCAAAGAGGTTGTTCTGGTTTGGAGTTTGATCTGCAAGCCATGGGCTTTCTTTTTTCTACAATTTTTAAACCTTACATGTTTCTGCCTTGTTGATGGGTGCTGCAGTGAGGCCCAAAAGCACAAAGAGCTGGAAGCTGCTGGGGTAGCCAAGAGCTTCTGTGTGTAGTGGGTGGCACAGACACAATGCTGCTGCTGTTTCCTGATTACAAATGGTCAGTAGCTCAGCTTGCTTTTGGTATCTCAGAGGGAAAAGTGAATGTAGCCAGATGATGCAGCAAGAGGTTGTGCAAGTCTCCCTGGGGTAAGCAGAAGGGGATTTTGTGCTCTTGCCTGGAGGAATATCTCTGTTTCAAGTAGGCTTATGCAAGGAGCAGCAGGACATGGCTGAGGGTCCTCAGCCTTCTCACCTACAATGGCAGCTAAAACCACAGTGGGGAGAGGCCAGATGGAGGCTGTGTGCAGCATCCCTCTTGCCCATGAACTTGCACCATGGCCCAGAAACAGCAGACAGCTCAGGAACCCTGAGGTCTCTCTGTCTGGCTGTGTACATGCCTCTTTACCACCCTGGTCTAGTCTAAACACCAGGGAAAGGCCAAGGGCACGTGAAGTCCAACCTGACTGTTTGATGGGTTACCAATGCTATTCTCTCCATGAAAACAACAGAAAATTCTTGAAGGGCATCTGTTCCCTTCAACTCATTGCTTGCCCCTTGCTGTGGCCTGTTTGGTCTTTATCCTGTTGGATAAAGCAGTATAACAGGGGATTCCATTGCTCATGGTCTTCCCTCATTCTGATTTACTTTTTTCTCAGGCTAAAGCTTGTAAACCTCTGACTCCTGTTTACAAATAGACAGACTGGATAATATTAGCAAATATAAACAGTCCTCTCCATGAAAATCCTATTTTAAACACAGATTTTTAAAGACCAATTTTATCTCTACCATCTGTAACTCGTTAAAATTCCAACGGTTTTTTCTTAAAAAGGATTTTAGCAATGGATAGTAAGCATGAGGTACACTAAAACTAAAAATAAACTGTAGTCTTTTATTAACAGTTTAGAAAAGAATCTAATAGAGACCTGGGTTATCTGCAGCCTCCAAAGACTGCTGAAAAAGCAATGGTGCTTTCAGTTGTTGTAAGTGATTTTTTTTCTTCTTTAAACTCTGATATGTTTTTCTAACATTTATGCACAAACATGCATTTGTTTGTCTTCAAATAATTTGTTAGATGAATGCCAGATCCTTAGCTGACATTTTAATTCAACTAGAATCAGTCAGTTTATTTTTATCTGGCCCAAGCTGGAATAAGGAGTTGTATAAACTAAGGATATAGTCAGATTCTCACTGCAAAACCTGTGTACCAATTTAAAATGTAACTATTCCTCTTCAGTTTGTTGCTGTGTTCTGCAAGGGCTCCCTTTCTTTGTAGATTAGCTACTTCCACAGTCTGTTTAACCCATCTGATACTGCATTAAATCATTTGCATTCTTTGCTATCCAGTACTGTTGTGTAGGGGAATGTGAGAGCCAGAAGGTTAAGGGAAGGCTTCCCATGTAGTAAGTGACTGAGCAAGGCACAGTGCCATGTAACCCATTCCTGAGCTCACTGGACCCACTGGAATCAGCTCTTGGGGCTGAGACTCTGGGCTTTGCATGGCTGCAGGCACACATTCCACCACTGCCCCTTCTACAGACGTGGCCACCTTGGGCAGGAGATCTCAGGTGGCAACTTCATAAAGCACCTCATCAGGATTCACCAGATGTATCTGTCAAAAGTTTAGGATTCTGGCGTGGCTGATACACCATCCTTTCCTTTTGACCAGTTTGCAACTGGGGCAGGTGAAAACGATTTTTATCCATTGCCGTTGTCTGCTAGGTGAATTGGAGCCAAAGAGCTAAAAGTATCCAGATGGGTGCTTATGCTGGTCTAATTAAATCAGTTTTGAAACATCTCTTTAGGCTGTGGACAGATGTTCTATTTGTAGAGAGCTGTGCCAGATGAAGATTACAAGCCACACTGCTGGAGGCTATTGCCCTCGCAGCTCTGCTGGCACAGCCATCCCAGATCCCCTTCAGCTTAAACAGGGTGCAGACATGACCTTAGGGGTGGTGATGGGAGAGGTCACTGCCTGCCTGCCCACGCTGGCCTCCTGGGCACACAGTCAGCACTCTGCTGCGTGCTCCAAATGCATGTCCTGGCCTCTTTCAGTCAAAATTAGTCCAATGGGAATGAGAACTCTTGTTGCTCTGGTGCACTGTATCTGCCAGGGAGTGGGGAGACCTAACTAGCCAGTGTGGGAACATGGGTAACAAGCTGGGCTTGGCACAGCTGGATCTGGAGAAGACCATCTATTTGTAGCTTTCCTATGCTGGGGTGGGAGCAGGAACCTGTCCCACTGCTGGGCATGGTGTGTGGCCTCTGGGCAAGGAGTTTTGGAGAATGGCAGAAACTCAATGTCTTTGGGCTGCTCATTTACCAAGGTTTTGGCACTGGCTTGAGCTAGGGCCATGGGGATGCTGAAGGATTGTCAAAGGCAGTCCAATCCAAACACGGAAGCTTTTCTCATCAAGCTGTTATATTTTCACCAAATGTGTTAATGTGTGTACAGGCAAAGTATGAAACAATGTTGACCAAGTCTGGTGAGCTGCTTAGCTTCACTGGACCAAAACTATCTCAGCAGATGGTATTGGACTTTCTATGTAACACGAAGGTCAACTGTGACAAATAAACATGCTTTTTGTATCTTAAACTCTATCTGCATTAGGAACTATCATATTTATTCTCGTGACTATTCTCAGTTAAAATGTGTTAGATTAAAAGCAACTTAAATCCCTTACAAAATGCTGCTTCCACTAAAACGTAGGAAAAATATCACTATTGCTTATGGTGCTCTCTGGCTTTCCTTAATTCTAAAGGCATTTATTAATTAAGCATATATGTGAGGTGCAGTCCATCCTTACTGCCCTTGCTAGGGAATTATTTCTTTTGATTGTGTTTTTAAAGATCATGGCTTTATGTAGAAATCATAATTCACATAAATCACATTCTCTGTGTTTTTTGAGAAGTTAATAAAAAAGATGGCTGAAAATAACCCCAGGTCTAAGCCCCACCCCTGAGATCCTCTCTGAGCATTGCTTGTCCTCCCTGAAGGTGGCCAGCCCAGTGGAGCAGCCAGCTCCCTTCTCCAAGGCACCTGGTTTTGTCCTTCTCCTCAGGAAAAAAAATTACTAATATTCTGTGTATCTTGGTTGCTTCCTCAGTCCCCACAGTTTCCTTCACACTCTCCAAGCAGTGAAGAAAGTGTTCCCTATTCTACAGAAACACAGCATATATGTAAGCTGAGAGCACTCCTGAGAATATCCATTTACTTATCTCTTTTTTCAGACCGCTTCTTACGGCAGCTTTCCAGAGTTTTAGCAGCTCACAGCCATCCAAGTGAAACACTGGCAACAGGAACAGCAAAAGAAAAAGAGGCACAAGCAGCCCTGAGTGGGGCAGGGGTTGTCAGAGCAGGAGCAGGATTTGCTGTGGCACTGGTGCTGGGTGGCACGCTGGGGCAGAGCCTGGCATCTGATTTTCTGCAACCACTAGATGGCACAAAAAATGCTGCTGTAGCATCAGCTTGTTCCTGGAAAATTACTTAAGCGTCAGGCTCATGCTGCGGTTAAAGGGGATTCTTATGTCCCTTTAATTCAAAGGCACATTTTAATGTTTCTCTTAGATGCACAAAAGTATTTGTTGGAGTCATCCTGTTGAGTGGAAATTAATCTTAGCAGCAAAATGCAGCTGCAAATATCAAGCACTGCTGGAGTCAGTGCATTCGCAGGTGGAGGGTAACACAGCAGAGGATGAGGGGAAGGGAGGTTGCTCTGCTAATTGCATTACAGGACCAGGCACTAAGAAAAATCATCGGTTCTCGTCCTAGTGCTGATAAAAATTCTCTTTTTAGCTTTGGGCAAATCACATAATCCACTTCATTTCTCTATTTCCATATGGAGGGCAATGATTTCCTGCCCTGCAGTGGTACCAGAGGAGTTAATTAATACTTATAAAGCACAAACAGAGAGAAGAAAAACACAACTCTCGAAAGCTACTTGCAAGGAAGAGTTGTCCTGGTCTGTCCATCCTGCACCATCCTGCTATTGCTAAGACACTGCGATGGTTATAATATGATGATAGAGTATGGATAAATTTAAAACATAATGAAAGAAATAGATGTTGCTGTTGTTATTCTGTTTGCAGTGTGATTCATAATGGAAATTTCATGTTGAGTGAAAATGGCCTTGCTGCTGCTCTCCAAAACCCTCTCTGAGTCAAAGAAACAGCCTGATGCTGAGGGATGGTGACTTGCATGACCTGACTCCCACCCACAGTCCAGCTTTCTTCCAGCTGAGGGATGGAAGCTTTGGTGCAATCTCTGGTTCAGTTGTTAATTCATAATTAAAGCTCCTAGTTACTCAGAGTGCTTTGCAGCCACGGTGAAAGGTAACCAGCTCTGTGAAAGGAGCTGGTGCTGGACTTCTCAGTACAAGAGAGACAGGAAGCTCCTGAAGCAGGTCCAGAGGAAGGAAACAAAGATGATTAAGGGACTGGAGCATCTCTCGTATGAGGAAAGGCTGAGAGAGCTGGGCCTGTTCAGCCTTGAGAAGAGACAGCTGAGAGGGGACCTCATCAATGTCTGTCAGTATCTGAAGGGAGGGTGCCAGGAGGATGGAGCCAGGCTCTGCTCAGTGCTGCCAAGCAATGGGACAAGAGGCAACAGGCAGAAAATGATGCCCAGGAAGTTCCACCTGAACATGAGGAAGAATTTCTGTACTGTGCAGGTGACCAAACACTGGAACAGGTTGCCCGGAGAGGTTGTGGAGTCTCCTTCTCAAAGCTGTCTGGACACAGTCCTGAGTAATGTGCTCTAGGGAACCCTGGTTAAGCAGAGGGGTTGGACTAGAGGACCTCCCTTCCAACTTTGCCCATTTTATGATTCTGTAACATCTCTTGTACATCCTCAGGATCCAGATCTTTGGTGATTTTACCACTGAAATATGCAATGTGATCATAATGGCTTCTGATAGCCCAGACCATAAACTAAGACATTTCTGAACACTATTAGGAGCTAAGTGTCCTTAAAAGGATAAGGATTCCATTTTAAATCATTAGCAACTGGGAAAGTCTCACCACAGCAATTGGTATGACTGCTGTGCTCATGAGATGACATATTTCCTTTTACTCTTCTCCTTACTGAGTGTAGTGGATATGGATGCCCTAAGGAGAGGCAGAGGATTTTACAGGGTATACAGGGAACAACTTTTCATCATTTAGAAAGAAAGGGTTTAAAGGTTCAGATAAGGACAGTACTGAAAAAAGAGAATTTGGCATGATGTCCTTGAGAAAACAAAGAACAATTATATTCAAGCATACTTTATGCACTGATTTCACTGCCAGTGAAAAGAGACTGACCGTGTCTTCCCATAATCACATAGGGTATTTATGGCACAAATGTAATTTTTGGTTTATCTGAAACTGAGTTTTATCAGCTGTTCTTTAGTAAACTGAGAAGTCAGGCTGTGAATGAGAGAGACATGAAAACTGTCAGACCAATACAAACCCAACAAAACAAATGATTACTGATTGGACTTGAAGAAAACTGAGAAAAACAATTTTTATAAAAAAGAGAAGACACTGAAGTGCTGTAACTGCATGGCCAAACTGATTTCCAACCACTCACAAGAGTATTGTCTTTGTTTTTTCAGTGATAAATTTAGTTTTTCTGCATGTCCCCACCGCACATTTTAGTGATGATCTGGGAGACTTCTCAATTTCCATTAAAGATTTTAAACAGTAAATAAAGTGATCTTGGCAACCTGTGGGAGAGCTAATGTGGTAGATAGAAGATGTTTCAGATAGAAGGGGTTTATCTTTTTTCTCTCTGAAGCAATACTGTGACCAGATGAGGGCAAGCACTGCACAGCCTCAGGAGTATCCAGGAGTCCTTCACATGGACCAGCAGATCAAGAGATATTCATCATCTTGTTTCCTTGCTCTGCTGCTGCTGTGGTGCCCCTGTGCCTGGTCTACCTGGCTGTGATTCATTACCCTTTATAAAGCAGGGGTCGTGTGGCAGCCCCTGTCCCCTATAGCAACATGCCTACTGTGTATGTGCAGGGTCAGCAGAGCCAGCATGGGCTGTGAAACCTGTCAGCCCAAGGTAGGACAGCTCTGCAGTGTTCATATGCCAGGTGAGTGCTGAGAAGGCCCTTGGGTCCTCTGTAGGAGCCTGCTGTGATAGAGGAGATGTGGCGGGAGGGAGACAAGGAGCAAGAACAGGCTGGTGCTGCCTCGAGGGCTATTGCACGGTCCCTTCGGGAGAGGACTGAGTCAGGCTGATGCAGGCATTTAATTATGCTGCCATTTAATTATCCCCAGACCTGAATACCCTGCCATGGATAAAAGTATCTTGGGTTCCAGCTTTGAATGCTAGCATTTTGATCATAATCCTTTGGGACCCATGGCTTGCCCTCCCGCATAGCCAGGTCTTGCTCCCATTGACCAAGTGAGTACAGTGCTCTCCTCTTGGCCAGAGACTTCGTGAGGCAGTTAGCCATCAAGGCAACCTGCAAAAAGTGTTTTATTATCCTGAAAAAAACCCTTTATACAGGAAATATGGTAACATACCCAGCAACAGTACTGACTTTTAGCCCTCAGCACCATTTTCTTCCAAATAACTAGCCTTCAGATACTGGGATTTTCTCACATAATGAAATCTTGGTATGTTGCTACTCCTCTGAATGGATCAAGATGCATCTCAAACAATAATAAAGCAATAGTAAATTATAGATCATTTTACTTTAAAATATTATCAAGCCAGGATTGAAAGTTAGAGAAATTAAATGAAAGGGAAGAAAAGCATCATAAAGAAGCACAAGCACTTGACAAACAGCTATTAGACTTGAGAGATTCACTTATTCTTACTGCTCAGGGAATGGACTTATTTTTCCCATGAAAAGCATTCACAATACCTTATTTAGTAATATTTCAAGAAGCTTTTTTAGCATCTGGCATTGAGTGCAGTTGCAATGCTCTGGCAGCATGCTACACTGTAAAGCTAACACATTAGCATATTACAGGGATGAAAATAAATGGGAGAAGACTTATGAAATTTTCAGTGCAAGGTGTAGCTCCTGTTACATCCAGCTCCACAGACAATTCGTGCTGTAATGTCATTCTTCTGCTTTCTACTCCTCCGATTGTGAGCACAGGCACTTTTTTCCTTTTTTTTTTTNGAAAGGGTCATCAACTTCAAGTACATTGCACGTTTTGCAATGCATCACTACATGGGGGTAGTGATGTGAATCAAGTGATGTATGGGCACTGGTGTGGTTTATAGGATTATGCAAGCTATAAACACAGAAGCTGACTTGGATCATATGTGCAGTATTTTATGAATCATCTTTAATGGCATGAGTAGAATTGGATAGAGCCTAATAATAGACTTAGAACATTTTTCTATTTGAGTTTGCTACAAAAATTGCTGTGCAACTGATCTTTAAGTGAAACAGTTTTCCTTAACAGTTTTTAAATACCATCCTGGATGGTATTAACAAGGTCAATGCAGAGATCCAATAATCATTATCAACATTTCTCACAACACGCTAAAATATCCTTTTCATAAAGGAGATGGAAAAAATAAATTTTGGTTCATGACATAATTTTTGAGTGTAATAAATTCTTTTTCTTTCAAAACTCTACATGAAATGTTTCCAAATACAGTAATATATTCTGGAGTTAAAAAGACAAGTCTCAGAAAGTCTAAGCTGACAGCAGAATACTATGACAAATAAAATGGGAAGTGTGAAATACTTCACAAAGTTCACTAAAGACTTTGCAATTGCTGTCCCTCTTTATGGCCAAGGTGCTCCACGAATACATAAATAATCACAGAAGACCAAAAGAGAGTGGATAGAAGTAGTGAAGAAAGAAAATGCATTTTAAAATAATCCTCAGTAAAAAAATATTGTTAGTGAACTCTTAATATGCATTCAGATAGGTTTTAACACACTGCATATATTGTCCATGTCCATTGGGATGTGATGTAAAATCAGTGGACTGAACTATGTTCTCACTAGAATAGTCCACTGTAGATCCAGAGGAAGTCATCAGACTACATCATGGTCATTTCCAGTTTTTCAAGGAGTAACCAAATAGAAATTGATCCATGTTCCTTGACTCTCTCTTACACTCCTTTGAATAAGGACTACTCCTAAATAAATCAACAAAAACATCATGCCCACTGCATCTTCTCCACTCGTTAATAGGACAAAAAATAGCACCACAATGTTTTTCCTCATGTACCTTCTTAGTAGACCACCTCCTAGTATGAGAATTACAGAGTACTGCCAGCCTCAAGGATCCTAAGAAGAATTAAACTGGTAGGTTTGGGGAGCAGAGGAAGCATAACTCTGAAGTCTGAAGGCATCTTCCACCCAAAGGAATGCCTGGGGGTGAGGGAAGTGACATGAAAGTATCTGATCATGGTCAGCTTAAAAGTAAGGAGTGTGATAGGGAAAGACATGAAATGAGAAGAAACTCACTGGAGGCCTCCAAGGGCCAGGAACTGGGGTAAATGAAGATTTCAGTGGCAGAAGTAGGAACTATTGCTCAGAATTACAAAAACCAAGTCCTATCCTGGCCAAGCCCCCATTTCTGCCTCCAAATTCTGCTGTCCAACTTGCACCACCTTGCTGTATTTTAGCATGACACTGCATACGAAGAGAGCAGGCTGGGGGTGGCTAAACTCTCCTTCTCCCCACCAGTGAAACACTCAGGAATCTGATGTAAAAGTGGTTAATTTATCTTATTTCAGAGTAAACACCCTGCCTTAATTGGGCATCTGTGGAGCAGACTCCCCATTGCCCCGCTGTGCAAGTGGACATGCAGGGTTGCCTAGGAAGAGTATGGTGGGTAAGATACACAGAAAGCAAAGCACAGTCCAGAGGTGAATCAGGCCCTACAGAAACAGCATGACTGAGCAGCTGCAAGCAGACATGGACCTTTTTGCCATGCATTTCATTACCATGGATCTGCTCCACTGTCAGCAACAGACTGGTGATGGCAAAGCAAAGCTGATGTTAAAGCCCAGACCCGGTAGAAGAGCTTTGCATTCCTAAATGATTGAATCCAAAAGCAGAGCATAAGCCCCATAGGAAACAAGCCTGGCACAAGGTTTATTTTTACTGTGTGAATTCAAGCACTGGAATGTCCTGAATCGAACCCAGAAGGGTTAACACTCTCACACCTTGCAGCCTGGCCAGGCACCCAGTGCTGTGGGTACAGGCTGTATCCTCATTTTCCTCATATCTCAGTTACCAAAACAGCCATGTCTTTTGAGCCTTTCTTAGCTCACCATTCCTTTTGGGCCTTCTTGAGTTATTGCTGCCCTACCTCTTACTTCTCCTTCCCCTTCTTTGTCTAGTCCTGTTCCTAGAAACTTTCCCTTCTCCACTGTGGCTGAGACCCACTGCCACCCAGGTCATGGCACTGACTGGGCACCCAGTCTGCATGTGAGCCCAGATGAACAATTTCTTCTTCCAGTGCTCATCATTTGGTTTTTCACTTGGGGAAGCATTGCCTCGCATTACCCTCAGAGACAGAGACATTGTTTTTGTTGCTCAGAGCACAGCTAAGCAGCTGACAGACATGTGAGAAGCCATTGTACTGACAAAATGCAGCACTGCTGGCAGCTTCCTGCTTATAAGCTCCCTGGAAGAGTTCAGAGAAAGTGGGAAATGTTAGTAGAAACAAAATTTGTTTACTATAGTGATGCCTTAGGTTTTAACTTTTACATTTTTCAAATCCTATATTGCCCTGTGTGTAACTCTGAGGTTTCTTGTAGGCTGCTAGCTGCTCTCCTAGGCCAGATAGACATAACAAAGCCTCTCCAAGCTTGTTATTCAAGGACACTCAGATGGTCCTAGGCCCAAAAGGTGTAAACGAAAGCCTCTAGAGAGGTGGAGAAATTGAAGAAATTACATCATTAGCTAAAGTTTTAACTGGCAAATTTATGCTGATATGCAAATTAACCAAACCTATAAAAGTGTGAAGAACTTGTCACTTGTTGCTCATCTTGGGGTCTGGTTTGGAAGTAGCCTCTAGCTCCCCACGGTGTACCTTTGAAGGCCTTTCAAATAAATACCTACCTTTATTCCCTTATTCCTGTCTAGTCTCTGTTTCTAGGTAGCCACTCAAGGCAGCAATAGTCTGCTTTTAGCTGAATGTCTAAAAAATGTGCCCTTTAACCAAGACTCACTGTAACCAAGATCCCATGGCTGAGCATCCACAATCACCTCTTCTCATGCAGCTTTTAAAACTTTTGCAAGATGGTAGGACAGACCATGTTGTATTTCATGCTGTGTTTTCTTACATTCCTTTCTGATGGAAAAACTAAGAGGCCACTACTGGAAAACATCTTAAGTGTTATGACTTTTCCAAGACCTGCTGTCGCAGCTTTCATTTTTTTTCCAGTCAATGCCACTTTGGCAACTGAACAGATTAAGACAAGTCCTGCTGCGCTGTAGACATCCACATTTCTCCTTTATACTGTATGTTTTCTCCAAAATGTTCCAGTTATTTTTCTAAAATAGATTTTGCATCTACAGACTAGTCAGGGACTTTGAACAATTTCTATTTGAAGAGACAAGATGGTTGAAGAAGAAAAGAAGTATTTGTTCAGGAAGTAAGACAAAAACTGAAACAGCTGACTCAAGGGGCACCGAGGAGCTTTCCGACAATGAAAAGCTTGAGAACAGGTACTCTGTAGCTGTACCATAAAACAATTCCTTTGTTCAGAGAAGGAATAAAGCATCACAACTCTGAACTCATCATAACCTCAGTTTAAATTTTAAATTTATGTCTTTTAAAGGAAAAAAATCCCACATAAGCATCTTCTTTAACCCCTCACTAACCATGGGCACAGTTTGCCTGTTGTGAGCAAGAATTGACATTTCTGTAGTTCTGAGAACCCATTACTCAGCAGCATAACCCCATCTCAGCCAGCACCACAGATCTGTACTAAGCAGGCAAATTTATTCATTAGATTTATCCTGTGTTTATTAACAGCCCAGCTCAGAAAAAGAGTCAGTGACAAAAACCATCTGGAATAAACATAATGGAAAACAAACAATGTAATATATTCTGTCACTCCAGCCTAATTGCACTGTTTGGTGCAAATACAAGTGACAATTTACAAGCCAAACTCTTATTAAAGGGAAAAATGAGCTGTGCAGGGAAGCACAAATCAAAGTAACTAATCAACAGAGGCAACACATTCAGGAATTTAAGAGCCAAGGTATGGCAGTCTTTTATTCCTCTTTGTTTTCAATTTGGGAGACCTGCTGTGATGTTGCAGTACATTATACGTTATATATCTACTTATGCAACACTGGGGAGAAGCATGCCTCTGACTGTTGTCTAATTTTTCACCAGCTACAGCCTGTGACTTTTGTGTTTAAACAGTCCTTTTCCCATCACTTAAACTGGGAGCAAGGTACACTGTCTGAGGCACCAGTTTTCTTTTAAGGCAACTCTCCTCTTTTAGCATGTAATAAAAACTTGGAATTAAGGATAAGGTTAGAAAAGTTTTGAGTTAGCTGAAAGCAATGCCAATTTGATCTAAAACAAGTTCTTATTGAGTAAATTGGTCCAGCAAGAGAAAAAGGAAATTCCCTTCCATGCAAGAATCTGAACAACACATGGCTGCTGTCCATGACCCATTTCAGCTTCGAAGCTGGAACTGACTCATTGGATGCATCTGGCGTCCCCAGGGAAGCAAGGGAAAACCCTGGCAGAAATAAAGAAAAGATGGTAAAAGCCATCTGAAGCAGAAATCAGCCAAACATCCTGTCTGCATTGGAGCATCATTTTCAAGAATGGCATTAGGCACCTGCATGAAAACTGAGCCCTCAAAGACGGAACAGTGCTAAAATATGCAACACACTTTTAGTTTACGGAAAGTAATCCCATAATCTGGAAAATACCAGCTCTAACCAACAGGGAAAATGTTTAAGACCTCATTACAACAACGGGCAACCATCTAGCATTACAGTGAAATCAGTATGAGCAAATATGCCCACAGCCCTGACTGCAGAAGTGTGGTCAGAACTTCCATAAATGTAACAAGATATGATTTATAAAATCCTGCTCTGAAAAATTCTCTCAGTGATGAGATGCTGAAGGTTTTTTTCAGTCTTTTTGTGAGGGGGAAAAAAAAGTGAGGAAGGGCTACACTGAGCCGAAAAGATGTCGAAAGACTCACATGTTGCTTTATCTGCCATAAGGAGGGAGATCACCAGTCATCACCATCCCACGTGCAGAGGTGCCTCTCTGGTCTTTCACATCCCTCCCTTGAATGCAAGAAGCAAGGATCCTTTCACATTTTGTAAATGTCCCTGTAGCTCTAAGAGAGATTGTGTTGGAAACATTCATCAATGAGAAGGCATTTCATATTTCTCCCTGAACTGATATTTTTCTGGAAGAGGGTCTAGTGCTCAGTTTCAAGGTCCAGTAGGCCCTGAAACATAGTTTGTTCTCAACCATAATGTGGACTTATTCTCAGCAAGAAGGCTGATATGTGGAAACTTTTGTCAGCTCATGTCGACGAAAAAATGTCCATATCTTAGTTTCTGCATCTGCTGTTTTCAGGAAGAAATATGTGACATCTCTTCCTCCTTGAAGAGGTGGTATCATAGATATGGCCACAGTGGAATGTTTCTTTATTTAAGAGACAAGGTGCAAAGTCAGGGAAATATACCCCTGAGAATTTTGAAGTTTCAATACTTCAGAAAAGCCAAAAATTTTATTGCCAGCTAACAGTACATCCATCTCTCCAGAGCATCATTACATCATCTTATTAGCATGCAAATCAAGATGACATAGCTGTTGCTGACTAATTTCAAATGTGATATATACAGCATAGATGCACTGTTGGGATGGTCTTTGGCAACATCTTCCAGGCATCTCTGCATGCTGTTGACCTGAAACTGTAATTTTCTTCAACTACGAAGAAGAGGATGACTCTTTCCCTCATGCTCCAAGTTCATGTCTATTCTTAAAAAATATTGTATTTGAGTCACCTGTCAAACCCCACAGGTATTTTGTTCAGATATGTCTCTCATCTTCCAACTACTTTCATTTAAGCAGAAATCCCCAGAAGCTGCAGTTGTTTTATCTTTGATTTCCACTTAAGTTATCAGAATTTAATTAGTATTCAAAAGTGGATATAAATAAAAGAAGGACGACTCCGCATTTGTAGGTCACAAAATGTTAGGTGTATGTGGTGAATGTCAATAATTATAATGATAAAATATCTTAATTATCAGTTAATATAGATTCTTACCCTCTTGTTCCATGACCACTGGTGGCCAGTCTGACCAGAGAATCTGAATATTTTCCTTCCTGAACAAGGAATGGCCATGAATACAGAGCATTTTCTTTAAGGAGCAGAACACAGCAGCCATGGTATGGTTAACACAACAGTTATATAAGTGTCCAAATCTTCAGCTTTGTAAGTGGGGATTATCCTACCCCGCTGGGATGCTCAGACATTCATTTTTGTTGCTCTCTTGTGCCCTGAAGAATTTTTGTAATCCTGCAGGATTCCCTTTTTCCTCTCAGGGAGGAGAGGGCACATGCTGATGACTGCGTGCGTAGGTGGGAGGGTGTTCATGCACTGAGGCAGTGATCAGCGCATGCTGGCAGTGCCCTTGTTGCAACCCTGTGAGGCTGGATCTGGTTCCTGATTGTCACCAAAAAAAACCCCAAACAGTCCCCGTGCTTTCTTTTGACCCTCTGCACGGTCACCTTTCCCCACATGCTCCACCACACACCTTCAGTGCTGTCAAGGATCTGAACTAACAATAACTTCCAAAATCAATTTGTGGTGAACACTGAAATTTTTCTCAGTGTTCTAAAAGGACTTCGCAGGGACAAGGTAGCTGAGATACTGAGCTATCTCAGGGAACTATCTATCAACAGCCCCTCAAGGCAGGAACTACTTGCTAGAGCATTAGCTGATAAACAAAAATAGAGATGACATTCAAAGAAAAAATTGATTTAGTTACCCTGTAGTCTGCTTCAACATTATTTTAGAAAAAGCTGGATGCAGATCTTGCATGAATGTAATTGCAGATTTCAGGAAATAACTTAAAAGTCACAGAGGAAACCTTACAAATACAACAGACTCAATTCCCTCTGGAATATGAATGCTAGCAGATTTCCCTCCCTTTCCCCCTTTCCCCTTCACTCTTTTCCCCAGCTACATATGTCAAGTTTGTAAGTTACTTCACCGAAGTTCAGAAATGCACAGTCGTTCAAAGATAAGTTGCATTAACAAACATCAGTCGACAACAAACGATGACAAAGTATTTGTTCCATCAGATTCACAGCAAAAAGTCCATGTTCCCATTGCAACCCTCCACTGCAGGCAGCTTCCAGACTTTCTTTCCATCTGCAGACTGGTATGTCACTGCACTGCTTCCTTGCCTGCCAAGAGCTTTTCCATTAGAGGCATCACAGTACTGGTAACTGCTCTCTGCTCTCCACACTGCTCATCTGGGGATGTTCTGCTGCTTATGGTCCTTTCTGGTCAGTTTTAATGATTATCTTGTACAACACTTAGATTGAGAGCTTTCCAGCAGGTTTGGAGGGTTTTTTTCTGCCTCTGACCCTATAGGAAAGCTGCAGGCACACGGCACCGTGGAAAGGATTAAAAGCTGTTTTCTTTCCCTCTTTACAAAGAACCTGTTTATCTATGAGTGGCCATGGATGGACATGTATTTCCAGAATTCAGGAAAATTACCTTCAGTTTTCTGTGTCTTTGCAGACTTTTAGTAAGATCTCAGTTCTACAGTCATTGAATCTTGCCTCAGTCCTCATGTCTGTAAGCCCGAGAGGTGGTATTTGGCAAAATAAATGCGTATGTGCTGAAGTGTTGTACCAGAGAGGTAATGGATAGTGGGGCTTCACAGAGAGAAAAAGGTCTTGAGCTAGACACCAGAGAAGTCTAAGTTTATCACACATCAGACTGTAACCTCTTCATATTGCAAGGATTTATCTGGGAGACCCACTCTCTGAGTTACGCTGCTGTCAGGTAGCAAAATACTGCCTTTGAAGTATTTGAACGTTTGCAGTCCTTAAATAATTAGAATTGTCAGAAAGAAAGAGTCCATCAGTCAGAAGTTTCCACAACTCCTTCTCATTTGTATGTAGATTTCTAAACCTGAAAACCTAATATTTTCAAATAATATACTAAAATAGAACATCACAATAATTTTCCTTTTTTTTTTAACTCTACAGTATTGGATAGAGATCTTAAAACTTTCAAAGTGGAACTGGAGGAAATTCTCTCTTTTTCAAACTACTGAATTTGTTAGTCTACTGTTGCTTTGGGTAATGACCAGTCCCAGAAGATATCTGGGTGTGGAAACCACCAGGAAATGCATAGCAATAGGCAGTAATTAAATTCCAGGCAGCAATTAAAACATCCCTTAGCCTTGGGCATCAGATTTCAAGGGTCAGAAGCCTTCATGTTTTGCTTACATGTAGGCTACTTCGTTTGTACCTGCAGGGATGGGGATTAGCCACTGAAATCCAAATAGGTGGACAGTTTGGTTCACCAGCTGTGCTAGGGCGTTTGGTCCCCATCAGGCCCTTTCTCCAAGCCTTCTCTACTCCAGAAAGGTTGAACAGCAATCATGATTCTGTGAAGTGAGGAGAGGCTGATTTGAGGAAAACCTGTGTTCTGGAAGAGCCTGGGATTCAGAGATTCTGTATCCTGAAGAAGTGAGAAAGGAAAAGGTTGCCAGAAGAATTGGAGAAAGAGGGAAAAAGAGAGGGAAAGAGAAGGTCCTGCATCACCACTGGGATCTTCTAGCACCACTTCAGCACCATGAACCCTTCAACAGCCCCATTCCTTCTTAAAGATGGAGGCAAAACTCCAAAGCTTGGTTGAAAGGAGGCATTTCGCATCTTTTAAGTCAGGCTGGTGTCTTGTATAAGGACAGAGTCCATACAATAACACCTTTTATGTCATTATAATTAACAAAGCCTTCAACAATATGTGCAATAATACATTCTTAAGATCAACTAAATAAAGTTTAAATAGTTCACATGTCACAGGTCATCTCAAGTGATTTCTTTAAAAAACGAACTCCTCAGGACTGAAAGTCAGGCAGAGAGGGAGAAAAGAACTTTTTTAGAGCAGTAAATTAATATCCAATAGCGAAACATTTGGATGTAATCTGTTTGTATGATTTCTTTTCCTTGAAAGAAAATGAGAGTTATTTTCTTATTTCTGATCTTTTCTTTCCATTTGCGTTCCCAAATTTATTCCTGATTTAAGATCGTATGCTCTTAGATTCTCCACTCATCAAATTTCATAGCTGTACCTCCTGAAAATGAAAGTTTAGAGTAAGAAAGATCAAAAGACTTTGTTCAGTTGTTTCCATAGGCACTGCATTATTTCCTCTGGGAAATTGCGCAAGAGGAAGATTTCAGCCTGCTCATAGGATATATCCGAGCAAAAATGCAATTCACAATTGGGGCAGCTCCTTTAGCTCTTTTTGTAGCTTGTTCTCTTTGAGCTCACATCAGATTAGAACATTTCACAGTTGGTTTCAAACTTGAAAACACAAGCTGAATAATGAGATGAAAATATCTCATAACAAATAATCCTGAAACATGTGGTTTATTGGTTTGTGAGCTAGGAAGTGACATCAAGCATCCAGACATGGATACTTTTCATTTAGTGCATCAGTTCTGCATAGTAAGACGGAGTGCATTCCTCACTATAAAATATATGCAACAAAGTATTTAAAGATGTTCAAATTCAAAGCCATAACCGTCTGCTTATCGCTGACATCTGTTGCTTCAAAGCAAAGGACTATATGAAAGGTTCAGAAAGCTTTAGAACTCAAAAGATGCATTTGCCAAGAGAACACATGAATATACATAAATTCAAAAACTATAATAAACTGCTGATTTCTCCCTGGAGTGTGGTTGCACCAGCTAGGTACGGGCGAGTTTTGTATTGCAAAGAAAACAGCTCCTACCCATCTCTGTGCTGAAAATTAAACTTTTTCTCATTCTCCAAACACTCTTGAAAAGTAACATCCTCTTCCTCCATCATCAGAGGAGTTTGACTTTCATACCAGCCCTGTTCACCTCTGACTTGCTCCTGCCAATGCACCTTCAAGATATGATACTTATCACCCCGAAAACTTCTTTCAACAGTGCCCTTCCCCATTCCCTCTCAGGGAGGTGACTCTCCAGCAATCCTGGAAGCAGCACACTGCATCTCCCAGCCCTCCAGGTCTATTCATTTCCTTGCTGTTTTGGCATTCCAGTCTGACTGCCTGGCTGACATCAAAGAAGGCCTTCCCATGGCCTTCAAAGAATCATGGGCATCTTCCTTAATGGACAGTGCCCCTCTCCCCATGCAGATCTTGCATTGCCATGGAAATGAAGGGCAAGAGGAGGGCTGGGGGAGGTGGTAAGGTACTTATGGCAGCATCCATGTTCCTCTGAGCACCTGATGCAAGAGGTGATTGAGGTGATATATCTGCAGTAAATAAAGTTGGGTTGGGTACCTGTGGGTGTGTGTCAGGGTTGGACAGTTGGGTTCACACTGTGAGGGTTGGAGGGCAGGGTTTGCACCTTTCAGATGTGTGGGTCTGGAGGAAAGGGCCTATTAAAAGTTATTGGGAACTGGGAAAAGTGTGAACCAAATACAATGTGCAAAGTCATAGGGATCAGATGCTTTTTGAATAAGGAATGCAAGGGAACTAGAGACTCTCTGAACAGGAAGACACTGAAAATTCTGAGTGCATGAAATTTCTATCTCAGGGTAGTACCACCTGTACCCAGTCAGTGAATCTAATACATCTTCCATTTATTTATCACCATATCTACATATTGGCAGCAATCAAAATGGCAGGGAGGACTTCAAAGACAAGATGAGAAATTTGGCATTTCAACACCTCTCTGCCAGGCCTATTGATGCCAATAAGTATATGAACTATATAAAGAACAAGGAAATATTTCCTGACTTTAAATTACATTGTGAAGCTCACAGAAAGGTGATCTGTTCCCTGCCATAAGCTCCAGATAACCATACAGAAAGTGACAAATTTAAATGTGAGCAGGAACATAAAGTTACGTTTTATAAAGCAATTAAGATATTTCTTCTGTTATTTAACATTCCTCTTAGTCACATAATCTGTGATCCCTTAAACCTCACTATAAAGCACATAAAATCCCACAAGACCACAAGTTCAACATGGGGGTTACACACCATTTTTGGGTTCACTGACAACACTTTATAAACTATTTTATGCTCTTTGTTTTCCTTTGAACAGTGTTTGCACTTCCCTGCCTGCTTCTCACTGTCCTTGAAATCAAAGAAATCAGAGAAATCAGAAAGTTCTCTGTGCCGATCACAAACAGAGAACAGAAATGGTCAACGATCAGAAAAACAAACAGAGCCTGCCTGAGGCACTACAGATTCTGCTCTTTACAAGACTCACAAGCAAAACAAGGTAAGATACTTATTTATTGTGCTGACATACATGCATTATTCAAAAGGACAGCAGGATAGCAATGTTACTAGTATTAGGAATTTCATCTCAAGCTTAGATTATCTTAGAGTTTTTATGAGGCAAGAGAATATACAAAGTTTGCTTCAGCGAAATAAAGCCCTTTACTTACATGGCTTGCAAAAGGTTGCAGCAGCTGGAGCCTCTGGCTTGCACTTTGTGCAGATATTGTCCCTTGTTGAAAGCCTCCTAACTCTGACACTGGAGACAGCACATAGCTCACCAGTGCTTTGGATTGATAAATCCTTTAAAAATGCTCTCAGATGTTTCTTTATCTGTGGTGTGCACTGACAGTAGACTACAAAGCCGAAAGCCTGTCTGGTGCTATGAGGAAAGAGTTCCCTCTCTGCTGAATCCAAGAAAAAAACAGAATCCTTGACCTCAACAACTAGAATAAATCTACTGTATCTGCTGGCTCTTTTCTGAATGCATACTTGAGCAGTAACATAAGAGCAAGCGATGGGAGCACAGGAGCTGTGGCATGTGTGCTCTGCACCAGCAGGGCATGAGAGCAATGCTGCTAGCACAGGCACAGCAAAATCGAAACACAGTGCTTGTTTTTAGCTTGTAATTTGTTCACATATTTTAAAAATAAAACAAAGATGAGAAGCTTCTCTATTTCAGTTCGTGGCTCCCAAGTGGCAGTTCTCTCAAGCTCTGTCCCCTCTGCTGAGGTTCCTTGTGTTCCAGATGAGCTTACTGCTGGCTTTCTATTTCAAACCTTGATTTTCTGGGAATCTGTCTGTATCCCAGCCAGGAAATGCAACACATACTGAAGTTTAGCATTTTGAACATAATAAATGCAATGAATTGCCTGTAAGCAAAATGAGTGGTTTTCAGACTTTTTTTTCTCCTTCAAAAGATCTGTTTGCTACTTTTTCTCCCTGTCTTCCCTTTTGGCTACTTAAACTTACTAAACTTCATAAAAATAAGCATAGCTTTTAGAATAAGTTCTCAGTAGAACTAGTGAGACAAAGAAGAAAAGCAAAAAGATTTTGTAGGTAATTGTAAGGTTTCAGGAAAAAAATCTTCTTGTTTCATTTTAAAATTACATCTTCCCAAATAAAGACAATAGTTTAAACATAGTCATATAATTCTCAGCAGATAAGGACGAAGGTTTTATGGAGAAGATGAAAAAAGCCATATTAAAGGAGCAGAAGATAAGAAGGGAAATCAAAGTTCTCATTCATGCCATTGTATTCAGTAGCAAAAGAGGGAAAAAGAGAAACAAGCTTACAGTCTAGAATCAAACTTTAAAATATTGTAAATGCAATTTTTGTGGCTTTATGAAATGTAAACATAAAAGAAACAAACAAAAAAGCCCTCAAAACTTTTAACAAGCATTTCTACCTTAAGGAAATAATGGTTTTTAATGAACAATGATCAAATTATCTCATTTTTTATTCCCTTGTGTGAACAATGGACTTGAAAAAGTTCCCTACACATTTTATACGTGTGTTATCAATGTTTTTCTTGAACCTTAAGACTTGGGTTCAGCTTTTATTGTTGCTTTTTTTTTTCCGCAGCTTTATTAAGACACTAAAACACAAGTACAACTTCAAAGTTGTTTATTAGTAATTAAATTGTCTTTCCACATTGTAGCTGACTAGTAGCAGTAATATATTTTGTTGAATGAGAGAGACCTCAGTTTCAATTTAGTTTCCATTTATATCCATTTCCTTTGTCGAATACTGAAACCCTAAGTCCACAGTAAATTAATTTTGGCTCTTTTCAGCTCTTCCTGCTGTTTTCACTTCTCCTTTCTCCTCTAACAGTTTCAAAATATGAGGCACTATCAAATCATAGATCTTGAATTTCAATATTTTTGCCTTTTTTTTTTAAGATTAACATACATATTTGAAAGCTATTGCCTTAAACTAGTGTGAGAGCAAGTGTTGTTCTCAAGATACCAGAACACCTTTTGTCTGCAGTGGGCTCAAGTCTCATCCCTAGGACTCATGTCCATAGGTGAGTGCAGTCCCCTGCTGGGCCACGCTGAGGTGAGCCTGTTGTCAGCTGCCATGCCAGACCTCTTCCCCTGCTGCTAAACCAGCAGCAAGGACCCGTTTTCTCCCTCTCTCCTAGCTCATCTTTCCTATTTTTAGAAAATAGCTGGCATTTTTGACTTTTAATCCTGTTTTATGATGTTGGAGACCTTGTGACCTGGTGTGTAGGAGCACAGCTTGGCACAGAGACTGCTCGCACACGCCCAGGTTGCAGGCTGCAGTCCCGCGAGCGGGGCGTATCGGGATCCTGTCCAGCTTGCTGTCCGTAACTACATGAGGCTAAACTTCAAAAACTGCCTGGGACCTATGACCTGCTGCTCTGTGAAGTGTTTTGAGACAAGCAGAATATATACCTAACTTCTGAGGGCTGGACTGAGATACTTTCAGTAGGGATATCTAAACTGCAGTACTAATTTCAGCTCCAATTAATTACTCCCAGGCATGACTCGGTTTCTGCTCCAGGGATTTGGCTTTTGACTAAGGAAGCAACAAGCCATTGGGCAGTGCACTGGCAGCCCCCAGGCATGGATGATGTCATTTATCCCCAGCCCAATTCAGCCACACCACAACTGTGTAAGCACTGCAAGCCTCTCGGTGCTCCATTCTACTGCAGCCACGTGCAATGTTGCCTCACAACTAGAAGGCAGCTGGTCACTGCAAATGTCATTTGCCTTCCTGGATATTATTGTACATGCATTCACAGATGTTTATGAAGAGTTAAGAAAACTGTTCCAAACATAAGGGTTGCAGTTACAGCTACAATTGTGAATGTGAACATGGAAGCTTGGCCAGGACCCCATGAGCTGTAACACAGGTAGAAAAATACAAGACTTGTAAGGTGAAGTCGGTGTCATGATCAACCACATCAAAAATGTAAGAATATTTTTTTTCTTTTTTATCCGCTCAGAGGAAGTGTAGATCTTTATATATAAACTAATGTCTTACGTTTCTCATTTATCTTTCTACCCAAGAGATTGGTTGTACTGTGCTGTCTGCAGGCTGGGAGTGCTGCTCTGCTGGCGTGGCACTATGGTTATCTCTGAGACCCTGAGAAAGAAGGTTCCCAGGTGTGATGTGACAGTCCATTCAACTACTTTGATCAGACTTTGTTTGGAAATTGTCTAATTTTACTCACTGCTTTAAAGAAAACCCAACAACATATATATCCCAGAAGCTATTATTTCCAATGTCAGTGCACAAGGCCTTTGTAAAGCCCACATTTTACACTTCATGAGAGATGCCACATAGAGAGTCCACGGGAACCACAAGGCTTAATTTTGCTATTTCATGTAAAGGCTGGGCAAGAAGGACTGAAACACTGATGCAATGGTGATGTAAGATGAAATGGCAGGTAAATGTGAACTAGAGAGCATATTCCCCAACACAGTAAATTTTCATTACCTTTAGGTGGTTAATCTGAAGATAAACCTGCCATTGCTTGGCTCTATGGAGGCACAGTTCTACCTAAAGGCACCTACCCTGTTTCTAGGATGAGCCTGGGGCCACAGGTACCAAAGTGCTTTTGGTGGAGGGATCAAGCTTCCCTGAATCGGTTCAGTCTGTCACGGCTTGATCTGTCCCTGATGCAGGCAGGCTGTGTCCTGTAGCACTACTTTGGGTGTGTGCACCGCAGTCCCCAGGGCTCCAAGAGGATGTGTTTGCAGAGGTGCAGCATTAGAACAGAGTCACAGGGGTAATTTGGGATGGAAGGGACGTTTGGAGTTAGTCTCATCCAACATCTGCTCAAAGCAGGTCTAATCAGCTGGCAGCTGTCTCTTCAGTGATTACTCTATTAAGAGGTTTCCATTCCATACAACACACCTGACCCCCATTACCTCCAAGAGCAAGGAGATGACTCAGTGATTATGATCCAGAGGGATTTTGTATCTTTTATCCTGTGTAATTACAAACTCATAGTTATTGCCATAGCTGATCACCCAATCATTTGATTATACTTATTTGGCATGGAAGCCAAAACATTGTATATCATTTTACAGATGTGGACCTAGGGCACAAGGATGACATTTGCCAGAGATCACAGTCTGTGCAGAATAAGAAACTGAGTGGTCATCTCTCAGGGCTAGCGTCCTACCAGTAGTGAGCTCTCTGTGCATTCCTGCTATTAGTTATTAATAGCTACCTTGCTATTACTGATAATTTTTTGCAGCAAGGGGCAAAGTAACACAGCACTTATGAGATGCCAGCCATGTAATGGGTTCCAGTGCTGAGGCTGAAAGAGGGGGAAAATGAAAAATGCTAACACTGCTGCTGTACATGTGGTAGGCAGCTGCACTAGGGATCATCAAATGAATGATTCTCCTTAAAAAACAGCCCTTCTGACAGTCTAAAATGGGATCCAAATTAATAAAAGCTGGTTCTGGAAATGAGGAAAGGTCCCCATGGTCTTTACTGCTGTCAGTGAGATTTCATGTCATAATGATCAAAAACTGTATGAAGGTGAGTATTGCTGTAACTTGTTTAAATTGAAGGCCTGGAAAAATATACTTTAGACACCTGCAATCAATTTTCATTTTGAAATTCAGTTCATACATAAGGAGGGCTTGGGAAGAATTGAAAGGCAAGATAGTCTTTTCTTGAAAAACAAGAATCTTTATATTTAAACGAGTGGCTCATAAGCATGGCCCTTACACTTTGAACTCACATCTAGATTTTGGTGACTAATGCTATTTTATACATGGTCCCACCATGGTTATGTATATATATGTGTCTGTGTATGTNATGGGCCACAGATGTATGCTAGATTAGTTCTGCTTCCTGGAGGGATCCAGGTAAGCTCCTTTGTAACCCTTATGTGAATGTCCTATATTGCCAGCCTCCATTCTAGACACTCTGCTGCATACCTGCTCAGGCCTGCCAAATCAGCCAAGTTAGGATTGCAGCAATTTCTCACTTGAGGCAAGGTGCTAATGACTCTAAGTCATGTGGTCTCAGGTAGTGTAGGGACTAGCGAAAAATGGGCAAGGACTCAGGACCTGCAAATTCCTGTTGATGCTTCAAACTGCACATTAAAAAAGGGAAGAATTCTGACTTTTTAGTTTGTAATTTATTTTAATATATCATCAAAATGTAAAAGACAAACCTTTTTAAACCTGTAATGTGTAATATCTTGCCCATATAACTTCTCAGTCTTGAAACCTGAATGGCCAATTCATGAGCTGATAGACACCAGTACTGCTGCACTGATTGCAAAGGCAGCATAATTAGTTTATAGCAGCAGAAGTTGAAGTTCTGGCTCAAAACTATGTGGAAGTATATATATTCCCTTTCTAGTCACATTGGTGCCACTGGAAAATGACTCAGGATCTGACAGCCGCCATGGCTTTATATCCACATCAAAGCTTATCCTTAGGCCTTGTATCATACCCCAGGGGGGCTGAACATTTGTTTCTGAATGCTTCACTGAGCTGTATAATTTAGGAACATCAACAACACATGACATTAAAACCCATCAAAAGAAACTCTCATGCTCAGATATAAATGTCCTGAGCCTGTACTCCAGGAGCTGTGTGATCTTCCATCAGAAAGGATTTTTTATTAAATTTCCTTTTGTCTCAGAGGTCAGACAACATGGATGAAGCCTGGAGATGCTTTAAGGCAAGGACATTCTCTCTCTTCCATCGTGGGATGTATCTTCAGCCAAAAGCAAAACCTATTTCAAGTACTGCTACTTCATCAGAGGTAGGAAGGCAAAATAAGCTCCCCAGGAATTAGACAGCAGGCTTTCTATCAGTAGCTTGTGTCACTTTCCCATCAAAAATCTGCTGCTCATGTACCTTGAACATGATTGCAAAACATTATGTTTAATCTTTTGACAGTCTAAGAAAATGGTCCTTTATGCACAGATCAAGTCTCCCATAAGTTAAATCTATAGCCCTTTGTTCTCTATAACCTTGGGGGGAAAAAAGCAGAAATAAAAATCAGGGCCCCAGAATATCATGTACAAGATATATCTGGAACAAACTTTGTTCATTCAAATGCATCAGTTTTCATCAGGTCTGGAGTGAGGTTGAGGCTATTTCAGACCAAGCAATTGAAAATATCAAAGTAAAATGTTCTTTTCTTTCCATGAGCTGCAACTAGTTTCCTTCCTGCAAGTACGAAGCTTTCAGACATGAGGATATCTCTGACCATCCCTTATGGGTACAGAATGAGGGAAGGCACCTCTTTAATTAGGTAGAGGAGAAGCCACTTACAGCGTATATGACCATTTGAAGCACAACCCAATTCTCAAGAAGTAAAGGGCTGTATCACTGGTAAAAATTAATTGAATGGCACCTCTCCACTTGGGAAAAGGCTTCACGACGGAAAAGCAGACTGTAGGGTTGCAGGATAAATTGTTTCTGGTGCTCCCATTGCACGTAGCTTAAAACTGTTAAAGTGATACAGGCATGTCTGGACCGAATTACAAAAATAGTGTTTTCTTTATTAAACAAAAACTAGAATTGCTTCAGCTCTTTTCAAGCTCAGTGTTGTTCCAGGTGTCTTCACCTTCCAGTTTTGCGCTCAAACCCACTGTTTTCCAGCCTGCTCTATACATATTGTGTATGGTGGGGATGGGAATGTAGCAGCTGTAGCGGAGCACTAAGGGCTCTGATTCCTGCTCCCACTGCTGCTGCTGCTGCTGCTGCTTTCCTTCTGGTTTTCTTCTATTCTTCTTTTCAGTCATCACTTTAGCCTACCTGATATTTGGACTAGAAGAGAAGTTAATTCACATTCTGGTACAGTTTCATACTACCATTTAATAGAAATAATGGAGGAGAAGGATTTCCTGACTGCTCCAACCCCAGGAGATGCTGCTTACAGCCAGAGACTGCTGAGGAGAGGGGCACTGGTCATTGCAACAGCATCCCACAGCCTTATCACCCTTGCAGTGACCCCAGCAGAGAGCTACATACAAGGCTATTTTGCATTTTCTTACAACCCACTACTGCCATTAAACCTGAAAGCCCAAATGTCCAAAAGCAGCGTGCTATGCCATGGCTGCAGTACAGATGCCCACACGCCTGGGTTGAAGGGACTTATTCTTGTGTGTGACATCTGGGGGCCAACCTGTGCCTTTGGGTCCCTCTCTGCAGCGGGGGCATGGGCTTATGAGGAATAAGGAGCACTGCAATGTCTACCAGGCAAGGACACCTAATGAAATCAGTATTTTTGCAGATGTAGCTGAAGAAATCAGTACAGCTGTTCTTTTCCTGTGTAACCAGGCTAGGTTTAGCATGTCAATTTGCTGTCCTGCTGTTCCCAGCCTGGCACCACAGGGTGGGGGTCTGTGGGCTGCTGAGGCCCTACACAAGGACACCCTCCCATTCCTGCACTAGGTATTTTCTGGTTTTTGGATGCCCAGGTGTTTCTACAATTCTGCTGCTGGTTGGGGTTGCCTTTCCCCCTCACCATTCACAGACACACAAGGCTTTTGCTGCTAAGATCTTTTTAAGGCTACTGCATTGCTATTATTTCACTGCTGCTGTGCATGGCAGACGTGCTGTGGCTGAATGCCAGCTGCTTGGAGAAGAGACCTTTTTCATGAACAACAGCACAAGCTATGAGCAGTAGGAACTGGCGGTCCGAAGTGGGTGTCAGCAGAAGCAGGACGTGTATTCTTTGTAGGAGCAGGGTCTGTGTATTGTTTGTAGATGGATGGATCGATAGCTGTGCATGTGCTGAAATGCACATGATCTGAGGTTGCCCATGACATCCAGGAGTGATAGACAAACCCAATAATTTTCTCAGTCTAATCTGAAACGGGCTTGGACTCAGGACCCTTCCCATCAAGGCTTTCAGCCATGTTGCGGATTGAAAAAGATGCAGTTTCTGTGCAATCCCTGAGCACAATCCCCAGTGCCAGGGGCTTCCAACACAGGCTTCTCTGGTGCCAGGCTGCCCTCCAGCCATCACTATCAGCGAGCAAAAGGGAAACTACGCTCCCAAAAGCAAGAAGGGGTATGCTAGGGTTGCTGCTGAGGCTTGCCTCTGGCACTCGTACCACAGAGGGCTGCAGCATCTGTTACACTCAAATAATGTTCTGAAGGGCTAAATTGATAAATATTGGAGTAGTTGATGAAAGCAAACAGTGCCAGATGATTTTGGCCAGCAGAACAGGAATATGTCCCATCGCCTCAGGTTGAAAGGGTTTGGATGTTTAGGACTTGCAAAAATTAGGGGGAGGAAGCATTAGTAACAATATCTGACACAGATTTGCCTCATTCATAGACAAATTAACCTTAATTGTCCAATTTATAAATCAGCTTTAAGTGAAAGGGCCCCTCCTCACCCCCCACTGCTGCATATTTGGTGGATTAAGTTGTTTGGTTTAAGTGATAAATTAGAAACATCTGCTTCTGCTGACAGCCTGGAATGGAGGCGTGTACAGGAACATGGCTGGGCGGCCTGCTCTGATGGGGGGGTTCCGTGCCAGGGCATGGTCCTGCCCATGTCTGGCCATGGGATCTGAAGGGATCAGGCTGTGTCCCCTCTCCACTGGGACTCGGTGGGACAGGGGAGGCACACGCCTGCTCCTGGGCTTGCTCAGGATGGTTCCTGGGGAGGTCAGAGCAGTGGTGAGCATCTCCAGCATTGTTCTCTCGGCAGAGCCTTCCTTTTAAGGGTGTCTTGGCAGTTCTTCCATGCAAGAGAAATTGTTTCTGCTATGGGATCATCAAGTCTTAATGTCAAGGAATCCAAAGCTTGTGCCAAAGTTGATGCAGAGGCTGCTCAAGCATGAGCACTGATGGCAGTGAGTGTCCTGGCCATCCCTTCTGATGAAGAAAATGGTCCTAACTAAGGGAATGGAGACGTTTTACAACCCTGGCCTATCCCTGCAGAGGTGATACAACTTCCTGATTGCTGAGTCAGGTTGGAAATGGCCAAGAGACACATTGTTGCTGCGACCCCTACCTATCTCTCCGCCGGCTAGCGAAGGCAGGAGTCTGGGGACGACATTCCCAGTGGGTCCGTAGAAAGAAGCGGGCTGCAGCAGCCCACCGGGGCCTCCAGAGTGTCTCTGGGCTATGCCTCCGCAAGCAGCAGCAAGCCGTAAGAGAAACACAATATCGCTCTTGATGGTGAAGTCAGGAGCAGTTTATTTTCAGGTCCAGCGCCAGCAAGGGGGGAAGGGAGAGGGAAGGGGAAAGGAGAGGGGGAGAAGGTCCAAAGCAGAAAGAGACACTCGTGACCCTGAGCACTCCCTTATCACAGTTTTGAAGGGCCCGTGGGCCCAAGGTTTGAACCAATGAAAGGCTCATAGGGGAGGGATCAAAGGCCGGGTTACACCTTAGGAATACACCTTACATTTTGGAAAGGGGGAAACAGAGCAAACCATTCAAAGGAAAATACATAACCACAACACATCACATCAAAGTACTTCATATGGGCGTTTAACTTGTTCAGGATGTATGAAAACAACCCTCCTGGCTCCTCCTTATATGCAGGAGGGGAAATATGGTGCTAAATCCTGCCAGATACAGCAATCCAAATATGCCCTGGGTATCCCCTAGCTGCACCCACAGCAGAACTGATCTGTGCATGTCCTTACATCACACATACAAAGGGAACTGTGAGGACTGATTTGACCTCAGCTGTGACCTGACTCTCACTGCAGGGATTTAATACATGCCCTGCTGGGCTGCAGAAGCTGATGTTTTACACACACCATTCAGATGTTTTTTTCCCCAGCCTTTGGCAATCAAAAGTCTCAGATAGAAGCCCTGACTCTCAAGAACAGAGCATGACTGCAGAAAGGGAGAACACAAGGTAACTGATGGTTTCTAACAGCTCCTATTCCCAAGGTACCCTTTTATTTTTTCTTGGATATTTTCTTCAGGTGAGTTCAAGGATTATCTGCATTTAATAAAAATTTTTGTATATTCTGTTAGCTCTGCCAGAGGCAGACACTCCAGGGAGGTTCAGAACAGGCTCTCAGACTGGCTGTACAGAACAGTCCTACAAGTTAGGCACCTCCTGGTAGTGCAGGACACACTGTTCAGGTGTGACACAGTGCAAAGTGATGTATTTCTGTCTGAGAAATTCCATGAACAGAAATTTTGAATCAGGACTGAGTTGTGTGGCCTGTCAGCATGGAGATAGCCATCCTAGGCAGTTCTGCAGAGGAAGCTCCCAATTCGCCTTAAAAAGCTGGAGGCAGTCTCCAACACAGCTCCCAAAACCTCAGTCCAATGTAAAGCAGCAAAACCCATCTGTAAAGCTTAAAATACAGAGAAATGCAGCCCCTTCTCTATAGAATCAAATAATATTCACTGCACAGCCATGGAAGTCCATGGAGGTTATGCAGCACAGCCCCTCTGAGAACCCAGGGGCCAACCCTGGACAGAGAGTACCCGCTCTCTCCCGGGGTGCAGGAAGGAGGGGAGAGGGAATAGGACAACCTGTTTCACAGTTAGCCAGCACCACTGGTCCTGCTCATCCTGCCTGAACTGTTTCCCTCTGTCTGACTATTGATGTTACTTGATCTTTGCATTCCCATGTGGGACGCTCAGACACATGGTGAAGTTGATGATGATGAAGTTGAGTCAGTAAAGGGAACATTTTTTCTTTATTTCTTTTCCCTTTATCCAAGATAGGGAAAGAAATGAAATTCCCTTCTTCCAGGAGAGGAGCAGGAGCTGTGATCCAGACACCAGGCCTTTGTGCTAGCTGTTTTGCTGGAGCGTAGACCATCCTATTCCCACTCCCAAAACTGCTGCCTCTCCCTCCAATAGTCTCTTGCTGCCCCACCTCAACGCTGGTGCTCAGCGGTCATCTGCAGATATGTATCACCACTTTCTAGCAGGAATATCTGCACTGAATGACACAAACAGTAACTCAAGAGAGGCCAAAGCAGCCTTGGTCTTTCCACTGGGAAATCAGCTGTCCAGAAGCTGGAGGGTGTCTTCCCAGTTCATTTGAGCAGGCTACAGGACGGTCCATCAGCCACTGCAACTTTGGGGAGGAATGGCTGCCAGCAGACCCCCTCAGGAACCCCCTGTGAGAAAGTGGTCAAGTGGTTTACCCTGGGTAAACACACACAGACACACCAGGAAAATGGAAGGTCTGTGAGAAGGAGGCTACCAGGTTGGTAATTCACAGGAGACAAGCAAAGGTGTGTGGGAGTGGGTGGGTTGCTAATGCAGGGCTATGATCTCAGGTTTAGGGGCCAAAAATGGACAGTCTCTGGAAGATAACTTCCAGAGCACATCTCTGCAGAGCTGGAACTTACAGAGACTCAAAGGAGCCGATTGCTCTGTAAAATAAATACCAACGTGGTGTCTAGAATAGGAAATGGGTGCAAAGAGTAATCTACATGCTTCTCTCCATTTCCGCTGTTTAGTGATAGTGAAAAAGGATTGAAAACAGCAGTCTGGGATGTGCTGGGGAAGTAGGCTCAATCCCCAGGTGCACTGAAAGGCAGCAGAATGGCTCTGTGCAGGAACATCAGTGCAGGGCTAGCAAGGCTGGCATAACATCAAGTTTTTATAGACTCCTGAAAAGAAAAAAGACTTTTGGTCTTCAGTCGTAACTGCTAGTGAGAATAGCAGATGTATGTTCCAGCACCAGGAGAGTCCCCCTCCAAGAAAAGGGAGAGTTTTCCTGGACAAATCCAGAAAAAGTTCAAATTTCTCTATTTTTTCCAAGGGGTAAAAAACCCAAGGGAAGTCTCTCTCTCAGCAGCTCACAAATCACTTTCCCCTGTGCTGCAGTGATGGGACTCCTACGCTGGCCTGAATGCAGTCACAAGGCCCATCAGACCAATGGAGAGAGGTGGGGTGAGCAGGCCGGACACTCATTTTTTCAGCTCTGCCCTTCCAGCTCTCCTTGGTTTTATAGCAATGTCACTCCCTGTTTTTATTGCACATTTTTTAAACTACATTTCAGGTCCCACCTCAGCTATTAATGCTCTCCCCACTCTCATTTTTTCCTGAAAGAAAAATATCTTTATTGAAGAATATGTCCAAAAAAAAAACCCCACACAAACAAACCAAAAAACCACAGAGAAAAAAACCTCCAGATTGTGTGAATTACAATACATCCAAAAAACCCAACCCCTTAAATGAACAGTTCCCTTCCTTAAACCTTCCTTATCCCTTCCCTTAACTTTAACCTTGAACTCCTGCCAAGGAGATATTCCTGTTTGTTGCAGGATGTCTGATTTTAGGTTTGGGGTCTCTCCAAAAGAGAAGAGGAGAATGTGAGCTGAAAATAGGGTGGGTGGCCTGATGGTGTCCAAACATAATCAACTATCTCCATTAAATTTTTGAGATTTGGCCTCCACTTCTACAGGCTGCACCCCGTTTGGGTCTGAGAGATGTGATACTCACATGGATGAGGAAGACAAATCTAACAGATAGACTAAAGATGAACCAATGCATTTAAGCCAGCACAGCATATGGACTATCACATCTCTCAGCCTAGGAAATATTGCTCCCCACAGATTTCTGCTAGCTTTACCCAGAGTAAGTGAAACATCCCAGACAGTGAGACTTTTCCCTTCTTTCCCTCTGAATTATTTTTTAACTCTCACTGCCAGGATATGTTTCCCATTATTCATAGCCTATTCTTCTCCTTTAAAAGTGGTCCTCATTATCCTCTGTGATAAGAATTAGTTTTATACTAAACAATTCTGTTCTTCCCAACACCTAAACCTCCCAGAAATGTGTAGACTCTTTGGACATATGGCCCTATCCCTGCTCTAAGGTTTCGTGAAACTCTAAACTATCTTTGAAGACTTGAATCAGGCACTTTGCTGTTCTGCTTTCATCACTTTGGGCTTTCCCATCTGCCTCCAACATTAGGTGAGGCTTGAGGGTAGACAACCAAGAACAGTTTCACACTGCTTTTCCAAAAATGAAAACTGAATCCTAATTTATGAAGAACACGAACTGTTTATTTCAGCATTGGGAAATCAGAGTAATCTAAATTCCTTCTTCAGCCCAGCAGAGAAACTACTACGGGTGTGCACCTTTTACTCTAGAGAGGCTGGGAACAGAAAAAGATACCTTTTGCTGACAGTTGCAGCCCAATATCTGTAACTAAAATGTAAACCTGCCCAGTGGTTATCTCATTTTCAACCTTTGTTTTCCAGGTAGGACCATGAAGATGATTCTGCAAAGACTCTAGATTTTCTCTGCCAGTCACATAATCACTCTGCTGTCCTTTTGACTAACAGAGAATCCACTTCAGCAGTGAAAATGGAGTTTGACCTGTCTTGTATCTGTGACTAGCAACCTCTCTGAATCAGAAACACTTTTTAAATGACCAATATTTGTATAGAAGTTTACGGCCTTAGGTTTTTTGCTTCCCTGTGAGGTTAAGTTTTTCTGGTGAATCTAAATGGTAGTTTTGTCATTTGCAGTGTTTCCCTTTGGTAACATGAATGTTATTTGATCATGCAGTGACAGTATATGTAATGTTCATACAGCATCTGTTTAAGGACTCTGAAAATCAGGCTTACCAGTGCATGGGATAGACTTGTGAATGGGCACGTCACAGAGAATTAAGGATGTAAGTTAGCTCTGTGAATAGGACTGAAGAACTTCTCCTGCAGGCACTCAAACCCAGCCCTCAGAAGTGTGAATTTCCATCTATCTCTTCACCTTGTCACTGTGACTGAAACACAGATAAGTGCAACAGGGAAGTGTGGAGAAGGTGGAAGGGGATGAAATAACAAAACACTACCTTCTTTGTTTGCATCATTCTCTGTCATTGCTGCTGAGCCAGTAGTCCCTTTGGCTGAGATATTCAGTTTCAGAAACCCTCCTGTCTCCTGTATCATTAAGCAACATGGAGCAGGACCAGCCTTTACTGCCCTTACTCCCACCTACTCATCAGACTGGTGGGGTATTGTAGAGGAACGACAAGGAATAGGCAACCACTGAGAGAGGGAATACACAATCCCCACACCATGTAGTCCACACCCACCTGACGGAGGTGTTCCTAGCTCCACATTTCCAGAGTGCAGCCAGGATGTTGATGGTGGACTTCCCGTTCGGCACAAACCTTACACAGCAGCTTCAAAGTGAACAGGATTTTAGGATTTCCTCCATGACAGTGGGCAGGCATATCAGCCTCTCCACTTCCAATTTTGATTTTCTGCACTCTTTTCCCTGCCCTCCCTGCTCTGTGTTTCTCTACTCTTAAACACATTTCTTACAGTGTGATCCATGGGAACACAGCATTAGGGGCATTGACAGCCCTCCATTCTCACCACGGTAAATCTGCTCCAGTAGCACAGCTGAAGTTGTCCCAAGTCAGAGAAAGCAGGGAGCAGGCACTACAGGAAGAAGGGATTTTCTGCTTCTTAAACACAGCATGCTATAGAACACAATAGTTGTGTGGTTTCTAGAGCAGGTTCCTGTTATTGAATTTCCAGAGCTTCTACAGCTCCAAGAACTGTGGGTAATGCTGTGCTCACACCCACATTTTCCTAAAACTTCAGCCTGAAAAGATTCATCATTTCCTTGAAAATGAGTGGGTTAGAGAAATTAGCCCCTACTGTGAGTATCAGGTTTTGAGCAGCAGGCAATGCTTGCCTCAGCCTTGCCTGGGTAATGGTAACCAGAGACGCAGCAGAAAAAAGGGAGCTTGAAACTGCTAATCCACTTATACTCTCACCTACCCAGACCAAGACTGTGATTAATCACTTACACTCAGCATTTCATTTGTATTTAACAAAACATATTCTCTTGCCAGCCTACTCACAGGCACAAAGCACACTGCTGGTAGCAGTGGAAACACAAAAAGTAAAAT
This sequence comes from Dryoscopus gambensis, assembly GCA_013389985.1. Taxonomy (NCBI): domain Eukaryota; kingdom Metazoa; phylum Chordata; class Aves; order Passeriformes; family Malaconotidae; genus Dryoscopus; species Dryoscopus gambensis. Next base: position 77,183 of record WEIT01024592.1, read on the forward strand.
GACCTTGAAAAAAACCAACTAAGCAGAAGAAACACACCAGCAAAATAACAAATGGATATATTTGTGAGAGTTTAATAAGTTAAATGCAGGAGCTTAACTTTGCAATAGCACAAGCCTGAAGCAAAACAGTTTATTTGGTATTTATAGATTTTTTTCTTGCAAAACAAGTTTCTGTGAAACCATAGCAACTACTGCTAAAGTGAAGATTTGGAATGACGATGGAATCATTCATGAGCAAAAAAACCCAAGTAGTCTTGGTCTGGGTTGGTGGAATGTAAGATTAATGCTAGATAGCGAAATAATTTTAAAATGTTTTACGTATTTTAATCACCCTGAACCCTGTGAAAGGTAGACATTTAAAACACTTTTTTTTTGCCAGCAAGTTACATCCTTGATTTTTAAACAATCTGTCTGCTAACTTTCTGATGGGGATGTTATGTGCATAAATGTCCAAGCTTATTATTCGTCTCTTACAAGAGAAGATACAAAAGCAGATTTCACTGAGACACCAAGACAGTCTATTTCTAACAGAATCATATGTATCTCAGCAAAAATATGTATTTTTCTGAAAGATCTTTCTATTGCATTCCCTTCTCCAAATGCATTTCAGAGAAGTAAGTTCAGGAAAGTGGAATCAGTTACAACTTACCTTCACAGCTGAGTAGATGACATCTGATTTTTCAGGGAAAGCAACATGCTCCGTTTGGGTGTGTAAGAGTTGTAGATTCAAGCCAGCAGGTAATTTTTGGTGATTCAAAATCCTTTAAAACAACTTTAAATGCCGGGATGACGAAAAAGGTACTTTGTAAAAACCTATCTGAGGCTGGATGCTCTTGCACAGAGTTTTGTAACTGTCTGTCTCAGCTGAACAAGCTCCCGCTCCTTGCCTTGGCCACCTGCCAACTTTTCTAATTTAAAGCAACTGTGAGCTTGCTGTAAAATTCTTGCTGGAAGGAGCTTGTTGTATACCATGGAGCAAGGAGCAAGCCTGTGCTCCAGACTGGTGTGGTGTGACAGTCCTAACAGGACTGGGGGCACAGCCTCCCCGAGGTAATGTTATATCATCTTTGGAAAGCATCATAGGCTAAGCTGTCTCCTTCTTGGTAAAAGCACAGGGAAGAGGAAAAAATCATGCTGCTTTTGGCATGTAGTCCCCTCAGCATGGGATTTGGGAGGAGCAGCATCTGCCTCTAAATGCAGGAAGAAGTGACAGCCTCAAACACATAAAGTGCTCAGAGCTCCCAAAGGAACCTGGTCCCCACACTGGCCACAAGTCACCAGTCCTTGGTTTTGAGGCTTTGGGCACAGCTCCAGGGGGTTCCTCCAGGGCCTCCTCTACACTGTGATCCGGGGTGCCCCTGTCTCAGGGTGGCTGGGACACCTAGGCTGAGGGTCATGGCTGAGCACAACCACAAACTTCTTGATTTTGAAGAGTTTCAAACTTGGTGCTTTGGATAGTTTCAAAATACACTCCTGGCAACTATCCTACCTTCTGAAACACTGTCAATAATAGAAGCAGAGACTTGAGTAACAGGGACATGAATAATAGAGGCATGGTTTTAAAAGGCATCCACTTACTGGGCATGGCTCTGTTCAAATTGCTCAAATTAAGATAGTGAAGCATGCATAGTGTTGTTCCTACAGGAGAGTTGCTTATGCCCATGTTGAATTCCTCCTTTTTGCAAGGAATTTATTTCAACCACTTATGGTTGACACACATGGTATGCATTTATGAACTTACAGAAAAGGTCCCCTTTTGCTCTGCAGAGTAGCTAAAAGCAAGCAAACAAATAGAAAAATGATAAAATATTGTGATTTGGGAAATTTCAGTCTTTGAGTTTCTCCTTGGGTACCATAACAAACTTTTGTTTAAGACATGAGGGTCCTGAAAAGCCTACCCTAGGCTGTGCTCCAAATCTTCCAGCACCTTTGGAAATGCATCCAACTGATCTGCTGATGCTAAGGTGACGTGAGGTTTATTGTGGTTGTTAGTAAGTGACTTTGGTTTTGTCAGTCATGTTTTCTTGTTAAACTAATGAAAGTGAAGATGGAAACATTAGGCTGAAATTTTCAAAGGTGTTTTATGCCCCTAAAAGAGGAAATGAGTCTTCTGTGAAAAAGCAAGTCACCGCTGGAATGCCACTTGTGACATAGCTAAGAAAGATCTTGTTTGTTTGAATGTTCTAATTTCCATGACACTGAAATATTAAGTAATTCATATTTTAAACTGACAATTAAAAACCAGAGTCCTGTGCATTCAAAAATGTAGATAAAATACTGCCTAATTCTGGGATAAAGGGTTTAAGAAAACCAAACTTTTTTTTTTCATTTCTTCTAATGGAAGCATTCCGGTGCTAAATGGTAATAACCAGGATATAGAAAACTCTGTTACAAAACCATATGGTACTGTGAAAACTACAATATATGATTTTACAAGTCTCAACTTTTCCCCAAAGTATTTCTATCAGGGTATTTTTATTTTACTCTATGGATCTGCTGGTGAACTTAGTTGCTGGTGAGCAACAGCGAAAGTAGAAATAACATCCTATCGTGTCACTTCAATATTCCTGTTTTGTATCTAAATTTTCACTTAGTGGCATTAAGCATAACTTTTTAGATACTAGCACCTCTGGAAACTTGCCCCTGCATCCTTGTGGGAATTAAACAGAAGTTTTAAAGATTACCCAAAGATTGTTGTCCTCATTGCCTCAGTTGATCTCTTTCTGATTCTGTTTAGGGAATCATGAGATGGTGCTTCCTCTTCCTGATGAGTCTTTCTGGGGGAAGCAAGGAATGTTGCCCATCACATTGGAAAAAAACTCCCATGTTTTCTAACAGTCTGTGGAGAAGACAGGTGGTAATTATGAACTTGGGATTTGCCACTGATTCATACCTAGCTCTGGGCTGGGAATCTTCCTCACTGCCATTTACTTACTTGCCTCATAGGAATGTGACTAAAGCTAAATAGCCATTGGTGAAGTAGTAAATAAGATTTATAGAAGCAATTATTAAAATCAAATATTTCTTCTAAAATGTTAACATTTTATGCCCACTAAGACTACCTGAATAGTTTTCTGTGGTCTACAACACCAAGTTGAAGAACCGTCTGGAAGTTCCACTCTTACGTTATAGGGAAGGAGGCTTAAGGGGGAAGATGCAGGTAAAGCTTTGTCAGAGGGACAAAGATGTGAGCTCCAACACAGCAAAAGTCTTAAAAGGGAGAAGTTGAATCCATTTCATTTGCTTACCAGACTTTCCAGACCAGAGGCAGGAGACAAGGGTAAAAGTAGAGGAGAAATTGTGAAGTGCTCTGGAAGCCCTGGAGGATTAAGGGTTCAACAGAAAACACAGGTTCAATTTCTTTTGAAGGAAGATTTTATTTTTATAGGGTTGTTCACTGGTGGCTGTGATAGGCTCATTTTTAATCCCTCTAAAGTTACAATTCTAGGCAACTATTTCACATTTTAGCACTTCACCAGAACACTGATTTTCTTGCTTTTGGCTTTGTCTAGACACAGCTAATGTATGATCGAGCTGCCTGCTGCAGCAGCTGAACCAGGAACTGTAACCAGGAAGAGGTACAAGGGAACAGCCAACTGAGGGGTTGGGCAAAAAGGAATCATTCATCTCAGGGAAATTTCAAAGCGAAAGGAAATGTGCCTTGGCTCACCTGTGAGTGCAACTCTTCATATGGTCCTCTGTGTGTGGACATTTGTTGCGTAACAGATTGTTGCATCTTGAAGACAAAAGACATGAATGTTTGTAAGAGTTGCATGAGATTACATGTGCTCAAAGGAATACAGTTGTCACACCCTTGACAAACTGTGGTCCTTAATCCTCTCATGTGGCAAGCAGCTGATAATTTTCCTGGTAACCTCTTTAAGTTCCTTCTCTGAACAAAACATTTTAAGATGCAGCAGGTTTTAATAAGTATAAAGGATGTTTCCAACACAAGTATCTGAATGAACAATCAAACAAAATCCTTCATCTGTGAACCACTAGGAAGTTGTTTTGTAGGCAGGAAGGAATTACGATGTTGTGTCATTAAAAAGAGAAGCATGCCCTGATGCTGGGATTTGGGATTTTCCTGTGCTATGGCTGAATGCATTCATGTCCATATAGTGCTCAGTTTGACTGCCAAGATGTGGGTGTAAAAGCTCAGGATTCATCTTGCCCCAGTACTGAGAGAATGAGCAGGTATAAATGGCACAGCACACTTTTGGGTGTCACAAAGCTGCTAAAACCCAGAAGCCTAATTGTCCCCTCACACAGGAGACTGGCTTCATCCAGGTAAACAAAAACATGTCCTTATCCAGTGGCCCTAAATGAGAAGAATCAGCTGTTACATAGAAGTAAGATGTCTAAACACATGGGAAGTTTTTGCTTAGTTTGATTGGTGACCATTGGGGATTTTTTTATTGTTGTTGTTTGTTTCTTTCAGTTTGGTTTGAGTTTTTTTGGTCACTAGTTCTTCTCATTTACAGCTCAGTGGAAGAGGAAGGGATGGGAGATCTGCTTTTAAGGAGTACTGCTTTCATGATGAGTCCCGACCCATTTTAAGGGGTGTTGCTTTTGGATTGATGAGAAGCTCAATATGGCCTGGCCATGTGCCTTTGCAGCCCAGAAATCAGCAAGATCAGCAGGTCAGGGGAGGTGATTGTGTCCCTCTCTCTGGTCTGCTGTTGTGAAACCCCACCTGGAGCTCTGCGTCCACCGCCACGGCCCACAACATACAAAGCAGATGGACCTGCTGAAGCGAGTCCAGAGGAGGGCTACAAAGCTGATCAGAGGGATGGAGCATCCCTACTATGAAGACAGGCTGAGAGAGTTGAGGTTGTTCAGCCTGTAGAAGAGAAGAGTCCAGAGAAAACTTATAGCACCTTCCAGTACCAAAAGAAGCCTACAAGAGAGCTGAGGAGGGACTTTATACAAGATATATAGTGATGAGACAAGAGAGAATGGCTTTAAACTGACAGAGAGTAGGTTTAGGTACGATGTTAGGAAGAAATTCTTCGCTGTGAGGGTGGTGAGGCACTGGCACAGGTTGCCCAGAGAAGCTGTGGATGCCCCATCCCTGGAGGTGTTCAAGACCAGGCTGGATGGCTCTGGCTCTGAGCAACCTGGTCTAGTGTGTGGCACCCCTGCCCATGGAAGGGGGTTTGTATTAGGTGACCTTTAATGTCCCTTCCAAGCCAGACCATTCTATAATTCAATGATTCCCAGTTGGTGCATCCATCTGGAGATGCCTACCCAGTGAATGGCTGAAGGATGGGGATGGATCCATGGGAACAGCTCATGTCCAGATGACTGTGTGGGTGCTGGGGCTGCACACCTCAGGGAGGTAGCTATGTACTAACGGATTAACTACACATGCATTTTTTACCTATATGAGATGCGAAGTGCAATTCCAACAGGGCCAGTAATTTTTTTAAAAAGTGTAATTTATTCTAATTCTAAATTTGTTAGAAAACACAGTCCAAATCTCATTTACCCAGTGAGATTACCTACCTAAAGATACCTCTGCTCTGCATCTCCTTTCAATCATTAGTCACCAATGTAAAGCTAGCATGATGGGTTTAAATCTTATCTGCTTGGAACAGCTTGGAACAACTCTGGTATACTTTCTGTTTTGAAATCATATGTTGTTCATGGCAAGCAGTACAGCACATTAAATTTCTCACCCTCCAGTGAGTCAGATCACGCCAGTGTTAGGGCTTGGAGTCTTAATGGGGCAGAGCATTGCAGCTCCATTGCCCCCACTACACATTTGCAATTAAAATTGTAGCTGGAATTTCACTTCACATGCCTACACCTCCACATGATGAGAGTTTTTCCACCCCTCCTCCCCTCCCCTTTGCCTTCAGCCACACTTTTCCAGCAGGAGTCTTAAATACCACAGCCCAGACTTGCAAAGGTGTTTTGAGACCTCAGTCCGTCACTGAAAGCCAGTGAGATTAAGACTCCTGAAAGGAGTGGGGGCTACTGTAAGCTGACAATACCTGCAAAAAAGCGATGCTTTGTATAGATCTTCTAGTTTGTTTTCTGTCCATTAGTCTGTTTTCCCAAAGCAGAGAGAGTGGCCTTTGTATCAAATGCAGATCAAAGTATTTCTTCTCCAAAAGCGAGACACCTGTGTTTCTCAGAAAGGGCCAGGGTAATATCACTGGGCACAAGTTCTTCCTCAAAGTTACAACAGGGTCTACCTCCACATCACTTGAGTGGGAGTTAGGATCTCACATGGGCTGAGGTGAAGCTCCTTTGCAAGATTAGAGACATTTCACTAAATACCCAGGGTTTTATTTCTCCTGAATCCCCACAAACTGTTAATGATGGAAATAGAAATAAAATACATATCTGTCAGTTCATGGCCCTTTCAGAGCAGTATTATTGTCTTTATCTCATATGTGGTTGTACAGATGTACCCTCCAGAGCTACCACAGCTTCCTCTGCATGAAGTCTCCACTTATCACTCTCCTTTATTTTGGTAAATAAAGAGGGAATAAGCTGCCAGTTTATCTTCTACTCATGTTAGCTGGATGGAATGAAAACATGCTTGGTATTCAAGATAGTGCAGAAATAATGGCTTGTATTTATTTTTCTCCTGCCAAGTGCAGTAGAGCAGCAACTAAAGATAAGCCTGAAAGTAACAGAAACACATTAAAAATTAGCACACATACTGTTTTGGGAGGATTTGGTAACCAAATACTTCCTCTGATCATTCTGAACAGTTTTGCCTTCCTAGGTGCACTGAGTTTGTCCAGGTGAGAAGGCATGCTGCGGGCAGGAATTCCCCAGCACTATCCACCAAAACATTAAACCTTAGGCTTTAACTCAGTCATTGCAGTGCAGACCTGTTGGCATTGGAGACCACAAAGAGAGACCATGGCAGCACTCCTGTGCTCCTTCTACTAGGCTGTGTCCATTGCCCAGGACTTACAGGTATGTACAGAGGTCATGTTTCTACAAGCCTCTCATTTAAAACCCTTATGAAGAAGAAGGCTGTAATCATACACAAAAGTTAACAATATTTCTCTGCTTGTACACATCAGTCTTAATTTACTTTAAATGTTGACACAAATCTATTCATCATTGCAAATGCAAACTATTCAGTTTTGTTCTCTTCTATTTCAACAGGATAGACCAGGAAAGGACTTTAATTCTGTTTTGTACTCCACAGTGCTATGCATGGTGGTCTTCAAGTCATAAAGAAAACATTACCATCTTGAAATACTTTCTAGTTTCCTTATTTTGTTTGTTCTAAGAGAAAGTTATCTGATTCATCATGCTTGGGTTATCTGGAAGCAGTCTGCAGTGTGCTTGCTGAGTGCTTTGACCTTTTCATATTCTGGAGTTGATTGGTTTGGCCATCTATCTTCTCCACTTGTTGAAACCCTCACTTAGCAAAGAAAGGCCAACAGCCAAGTCTGTGTGAAAAATGTGGTGCAAAAGGAATCAATTAAGAACAGGGCATATTTCATAGTATTTCCCATAGACATTCAAGATTATGTAAAATTTGAAAAGTTGCCTGAGGTGCCTGGGCTTCACAATTGCTGACAAATTATGATGATATTACAATATTTTGATAAATCTTTTTTTGCAAAATAATAATCTTATGTGATCCCATCACCCCTGTACAAAGCACTTAATATTCCTGTTTCTCACAATGATCTAAGTTCTACTGTTGGTCTCTCCAGTTTCTTTCTAACTACCTCGCCAGTTCCTTTAATTTAACACATCTAAACCCAAACTCCCTATTTTCCTTGTCTAAGCCTCTCTAACCTATCATTTTCTTCCCAGAAATATGAATAGGGAAAAAAAGATGGAGATAAACAGGCTGATACAGAGTTAGGAATTTAATCACAGCCATCAGGCAAGGTTCTCCAGAGTATGCCCACTCTGCTGTGCCATGTGCATGTTCAGATTTGTCACCTTTCCAGCTCCAAACTCCTAAACAAATGCAGGAGTCAGTGCTATGTTTATTTTAACACTAACATTGCTAGTGCTAGGAATGGGTACTAAAGCAGCCCCAGAAGCACAAGTGGGAATGAAGATATGCCCTTTCCAAACAAGGACACTGAGCACAGGACTAAAGAGTAACCAAACCTTGCATTCACTCAGTGACCCTTGGATCCACAACTTCTCCACTGCAGCGTGACACAGAGCGGTAGAAGATGTCATTTGGGCACAGCCTGATGGTCAGGCACCCTCCTGAGCAGTAAGAGGTGTAGACTTGAACCCTCTCAAGCTCTGGGTAGCTCTTAACCTGCATATAAAACTCCCTTGGACAAATGCTATTTTAAAAAGGCACCAAGTCCATGGATGTGAAGGGATGCATTTATTCCAATCATATTTTACAAGGAGAGAGTCCTTCAAAAGTAAAGGAAGTGCAGAGAACATCACAAACCTCTCAAAAATGGGGCTTATGGAATTGGCCTTGAGCATATGTGAAAAAACTCACTGTAAAAGAAATTCAAACACCAAAAAAGTGAACTTCTAAGTGTACAAGCAAAACAATTTATGCTGAAATGTCTGAAGACCTGTCCAGACAGAAATACAACATTTGGATGAGTCTCAGCACAGTTACCCAGTCTCAAAACTCATGATGAAGTTCTAGCAGTTAGTCACTATAGAAAAAAAGAATTGGATAAGAAAAGGGTATATACCTCCAAGAACGAACAGGAATTGTACTGAATTAATGAAATGTATAACCAGGAAAACAAAAGCACTAAAAAACCCCACACAATTACTTTATCTGCTGAGAGTGGTTTGTATGAGTGGCAAAACTGAAAAAGTCTCTTCCCTGCACAGGGACAGCTTTTCTACATAATTCAGAAAATGTCGTGCCTTCCAACCCATCCAGTGTGTCCCTTGATCCATGAATCTCCCAGGCAGAAAGGGCAGCTGCCAAGTGCAGCTCGGGGCTCATGCCATGAGACAGACTTTAGAACTATCTTCCGAATCCAGCAAATATCAGCCTTGCACATGAGGCACCATATGGTTCTCCCTGACTGCACATACAGCTGGCTTGGGTTTGAAGAAAGCATTATCTGACACCCTCCTGAAAATGATTTGGGGGTTACCCCAGGATAAAATGACAACTGCTCGAGAAAACGGAGCACTACATATGGATACACATGTATATTCATTTCTGCTGTTCCTTCTCTGGCTGGCTGATAGACTATCCTTCCGGCTGCTAAACTGCTATCAGAGGGTGGCATTTCTTTTTTAAAATGCTCTTTAATTTGATGGAAAGAGGATTCTTTTCATTTTTAATTGACACCTTCACCCAAATCTTAGACAAAATTAATGCAGAAATGTTGAAGCTTCATTAATTACAGATGGCCCCATTGTGCAGCAGTGGAGCAGGATGCAGCCTGTGCTACCAGCAGATACTTAACTAAAAGGATTCAGCATTAAAAAAATCATTTATGCTCAGCCTCTTTGGAAAGTCTGGAAAGATCCATGCCATAAAATTTCTGTTTATAAAACTTTATTGTCTATGGATATCTTTCCAAGTGAGTAGACTGCTGGCTCTACACATTTCCTGATCTATACAAGTTCTCTGAAACTAATGGTAACAAAATATAGCTGGTAACTTTCTGTAATGAAAATTCTGATTCAGAACAAACAAATCACTGCTGTCACAATTAGCTTGACTACTTAAACCTGCTGAGGAAGCATAACGGCAGTGACCAGAATGAGCAATTTGTCTTAAAAAGCTGGAACATTTATTTTTGGTTAGCAGAAAAATTTGTCTGTCATGCATTCAGAGATGTATCAGAAGGACCAGAAATTTAAGTTAGCAACTTCAACAGGCACAGCTGAAGGTTTTAATGCTTATTCTAAATCCTCAAGGTGTGCTGCCATTGTGGACACTTACTGCTACCTTCGTGCAGCTGAGTATAGTTACTAACAGAAGACTGGGGATCAGGTCAGGATGGCCCATGCACACACGGTTTTCAAATACGCTGGCATTGGGGAACCAGCTATCACAGGGTACAATCCAAAAGACAGACTGAAAAGCAGTGCCCTGTCCTGGTCAGCTGTGTGCTCCTGCTGCTGGTCCTCCCACTTGCTAGGCATCTCGCTGGGCAGATTCAGCCCATTAACCTGGCACTCCCAGCATGAGGTTAGATCTTTCATTTGCCTAATCAACAAGCTGAAAGGGTCACTGGAGGACTCAGAGTACATCAAAGGTGGTGAAAAGGGCTGTGACAGAGCAGGGATGGAGGGACTTCCTGCAGCAGGATACTGTAGGAAGGTGCCCACCCATGTCAGGCAGCATGTTAGACCTGGGTCGCTGAAAATGTTGCCACCCCCTGGCATCACTACCTGCTTCTCTGCAGGCTGCCTAGCCCAGAGCAAATGATATTGGCCTATGCTGGGTTGTACAAGATACTGCGGTTCATGTTTCAGTCTAGTTCAGGTCCAGTTTTCAGGAATCAGGCTGGAGGCAGTGATACTGCAACCACTTGCTGAGACAGGGAGTGCACAAACTTTCCCAGGTAGTGGGGTTTGATTTAGGTTTGCAGGATACAGTTCAGTGAATTAAAGAAACAGAGACTAGAATCTACTAGTCTTCATTCTAGGTTTTTATTGGAGTGCCTCAAGCAGCAGATACTTCAGTCTTACATCTGCCTTCCATGGTTCTGTGGCTCAGCATCCCACTCGTGGGAGAGATGGAGGCTGCCTGGCCTGGCTGCTGGAGCACTGAACTGGGAGAAAGGTCTTGGAAACTCTGCTCCTTCCTATCCCTCTGCTCTCATAGCAAAGCTTGGTGCCTGGGTAAAGCAAAGCATGGTGCAGATGGAGAGCAGGTCCTCTAGCAGCAGTGGGGAGCAACCCAAAACTGGCTGGTGGGGTGATGTCGTTTCAGCCAGGCCAAAGGAACAGCAGTCCATAGGTGTGGTCAAATGGTGTTTATGGAAAAAGGAGCAGGAAGGGAAGGAGAGGAGTGCTAACGCTTTCCTTGCTGCTGCCAGGAACAAGGGCCTCTGCAGCTTCACTGTCCAGGGATGGGACACTGCCAGAGGCTGGGTCCTCCCCGCTCTGTCCTTACCCAGCTCCCCAGCTCAGCCTTCACCACTTGGAAATGAAGGTACAAATATAATATGAAAAGCAGCAAGGAATCTGGAAAATCATGGAACACAGCAGAAGTTGGAGTGGTAACAAGCCCAGAAAGCTGCAAAGACCATCACAGCCATGCCCTGTTCCCAGCTAAGGCTGAGGGCTATTCAACTACCTCACCCCAGCAAGGAGAAGAACATGCAGCATTAGATTAAAAAACTTGTCTGTGTTTGGATATGGAAGTCTAAAAGGAAAAATCCAGTCTTAAGTACCCTTATTTTTTTATCCTTGTGTGTCTGTGTTTCCTAACCCATTGCTAATTCAGACCATCTATAGTGAATAAACAGATCAGTATTCTGGAATGTGTTTTTAATTATAGTCTTGTTTCTTTCTAATGAAAAAAAATGAGGATATCCTTTCTTGTGTCCCAGGTGACCTGTTTTCTGTAGGGTTTCTATTTTAAAAGTTTCCAAAAATCTTTCTTTTCTGGCTCCAAAATGTCCCCATTCTCCACCCCTTGTATTTTCTGGACATTATTTTAACTCCACAGCAACTAATTGTGCTGTGAATATATTATCCTCACAGATATGAGAGAAACCTCTAATTTCCGCAGTGCTATTTTCCGAAGTTTCTTGAAGTTTCCTAAGTGACTCCAGCCAAACAACCCGGGAGCATTAGTGCTGCAAAGGAAAAGAATTACATCATTAGGAATTGCTAAGAAATCGTGGACTCGATCTCTTTTTTCAGTAATCCGTCTTTGTGCCTCTTTTTGGCATTTAAAAGGGCTCGTTAAAGGTTGCTCTGCTAGCACAGAAGTACCAGAGTAGACTCACACATAACAGGCTCATCTGTGAGAGACACAATTACTTTGGCTCCCAAATGCCCCCAAATACAGAGAGAACAACCATAGCTTTAATGATCATTCTTTGATACCCTCTCTGCCACTAAAAGCCTATCCTTCCAGTGAGAACAGAACACCCGAAAACTGGAACGACTTTTATAGGGTATTTTTGCTATTTTTAGTGGACCTTTTAAACAGCAGCCCCCACTTGGACAGGATGTTACCCTGCCCATGTCCAGCTGCTGGTGAAGCCAGCGGGGGGAATCCCTGTGGCATCAGGGGCATGTGAGCTGGGAGGGAGGGAGAAGGGAATCCCACTGTGCCCAGGTGTGCACTTCCCTGGACTTGCTCAGCCATCCAGAGCCAGCACCACAGCACGTGGCCCCAAAGTCAGAGGCTATCGTGCTGAGGGACGGGCTACTCCCATCCCCAGGTCCCTCCTGATGCCAGTGTGGAGTGCAAGGACAAACAGTAACTTTTAGATGGGTTGAGGTATCAAATGGGTTTGAACAGCACTGAGAAGAAAGAGGTAAATTTTTCCCCATAACTTCTTGGTTAAAATTAGTATTTTTTTCCTTCCAACATAACACAAGGCCTCACTGCACCTGAGCAACTCTATACAAAGGGAGTGTGGCTTGACCTTTCTGCTTGTATATCAGCACATACATGAAGAGGTAACTCTCTTTCTGACCACTTCCCTCTATTTTCCACATAAGCTAAACTACTCTTTCCATCTCCGTGCTAGAATTTGTGTGTGTGTGGTTTTTACCCACAAACAAGGAATCTGCTATTTTAAAACATCCTTATATGACACCTTTCAGTATGGAGTTAAAAAGTCTAGATAATAGTTTTGCAGCTCATGGATTGTTTTGATTTAGCTGCCAGTTAGGAGGAAAACTTGGCTAAGCGGCTTTCAAATGCTTCATATGCTTTTCTTTTTAAGCAAAACCAAAATTAAATGGAGGAAAGTGGAAGAGCTGCTTTGAGTTGGAGAGAAATATTAAGTTTTGAATACTGATATTAAAAGGCAATAAATCAAAAAAATGTGACTGTCATGAAGCATGGGAGACAATTTGTTCCTCTGCTTCAGAATATCTGAATTCATCCCTCCCTCCAGGAAAATATCCTGATGTTCAGCTGTGAGAATATTCTTGGGTGGATCCTCTGAGTCTTGCTGACGTAAGTTCAGCTTTACAGACTAGGTAAAGAGAAGATTATTTTATCATTGAGAGGGTGAGGACACTCCCCAGTGAGGGGGGAGGCATCCAAATCCCAGCCTCTCTCCCCATGACTCAAAGCAAAATCTCAGTATGAGTTCACAAATTCACATTTGGTGCTTCTACATTATTTTATTTCAAGAGTAAGTTATTTGCTCTCCTTCCCCCTCCTCAAAGAAAAGGCATAGGAAATAGAACAGTCCACTTAGCTGTATTCCAGAAAATCCATCTCTTACTTTATTTGCTACTTTTAAACTTTTAGGAAAAGAGAAAAAAAAAAGATGATGTAAAAGCAACATTTGCTATTGTCACAGTTGGATTCTGTGGGGAGAAATGATCGAATCACTGCTCCCAAGTCACTCATTGAGGGGAGTGTCTGCTGCTAAGCAATGGGGGAAGACCCTCTGCAGCAGATGTACTGCAGCAGGGAAGGGAAGATCTGGGCGGCTGTGCTCAGGGCAGGGGCGTGCAAAGATGTGATGTGAGGGATGCAGGGATGTGAGGAGGTGATAGCCTCCTTCCGGGTGTGGAAAATCCTCACAGCTCCACAGGTCCACAGATACATCTGCCCTGTGTGCCTAAGGTTGTCTGGTTCCCTCTGCAGCCTCAGTCCCCACAACAGCCATCCAACCAACTTTTCCTGCGAATGTATTAAACTCAACCCCATTAGACAACAAAACAAACTAAGAAACAAACAAAACCAGCAGAAAACTGGTTGTGCTTGTTGCAGCTCATGTGTTGCCCCAGATGAGCAGCGTTTAGGAACATGTCTGTGCTCCGTCCTTAAGGAAGGTGAGCCAGCTGCGGGCACAGCCGCGGTCCCTGCGCGGGGCTGGAGCGGCTCTGCGGTACCTGCGCGCTCCGGTCACTGCCCAGACGCAGAGAAGTCTTTACAAAAGGTTGAAATGCAAATTCCTCCCGCATTCCCATGCAGGGTGAGCAAGGCAAATCACAGGGAACTTTTTTTCTCTAAGACAAGCCAAAGGACCTCCCATGCCCGGAGGCGAGAGTTGCCCAGCCCCAGAGAGCCCAAGGGTCTCTCGTTTTCTGCCTCTTATTGCCCTCTGGTGGCACTTATGAAAATGCCATCATGGTTGTTTGTCCCTGGGACCGCCGTCCAGTCCCCCATTGCGTCAGTTCTTTGTGTCCTTCTTTCACAGTTTACCTCCAGTGTGTTTCACGTCGTCGCCAGATTGAGCAGCCTCAGAGTGGTGATGCTAAAACATAATTGCTTGGTTACCGAGCTCTTCTGAAAGCTCCTCTTTCATCGGCAGGGATTTTTGTACTGGGGTTTCACCCACCTAACCTGCTCAGGGTGGACACACCTGCAAAGACACTGAATTACATCAGGTCAGAACGTGCCCTTCTTGGTTTAACACACCCTTTAGGGCACCCTTTGAGCATCATATCTTAGTGGGCAGGCTTCAATGTCCCCCCAGTATTCCAATTACATGTTTCTGTCCAAGAAGAGTTTGGGGGCTTTTTTCTGAAGCCGGGAAAATAGTGAACTGTTTTCTCCAGGACATCAGTGAAAATGGATGGAGCTGATCTGCCCTAAAACAAGCTTAGCATTACAATTTCTTGTCATAACTTTTGTGCATTTGGAAGGACCAAGACTCGGAGTCAGCTCCACCAAAAAAAAAAAAAAAAAAAAAAGAGGCAGGCATCTTTTATTAGGGGTATAACTTAAGGTATAGAGATCTTTCATATAAAATAAAAGAATGAGCCCTCCTCACCTACAATTCATCTAAATTTGGAATCCACTTTTTTAGTAAACTTGACTGAATATGGGACATACCCCTCCAAAACCAGACTATCCACACAGCTGGTATGAGGGTTTGCTGTAGGAGGGAAGGATTCAGGGTGTTAGAGCGAAGCTGCACCATGTGGGACAGCGATGGCTGGCTGTGAAAGAGGAGACCCAGAGCCTCCCAATCCCATAGTCCACCTGCATGGCACAGGGAGTAGGAGGTCTTCTGCCTCCTGTTACAAAAGGTGTCTTGGCTGCCAAATCTCACCGGTTGTCCCCTGAGGCCATGTCTTGGCCAGCTGAACTCTGAGTGCAGTTTTGCCTTCGCTCCCTCTGCACATGGCATTGCCCCTGCTGGAGAGGGTGCAGAATCTCCAGCAAGTCATTTTGATGAGACTTTGATTCTACAGCAGAGGAAACTTCAGTGCTAACTGTACTAAAGGTCATGAAAAGCAGTGAACCAAGTAAACCTTGCAGGTAAAGCTGGCATAGGGTCCTTTCTTTTCTGCAGCTGGCAACCAAACTACCTTCTGCTTTCATGACTGAGTACCAGTCCTGGTCTGTAAAAAATACAAGATAAGAGAGCATAAAATGGATGATTTACATCTGGGTTTCCAGTCTGAACCACTGAACCCAGCTGTTCCCAAACCCAGAGAAGCTCTTTCACAGAGGTTTAAAAATAATTGTTGCAGCCTCTGAAGGAGAATTCAGAGCTAACAACAAACAGACAAACAAACCAACAAACCCAAAAGAAAAGCAGAGCTCAGATCTGAACCCTGCCTTATGCCAGGACAGAAGTGAGATGAGCAAAGCCAAACTGGCATTTCAGAGTCTCCTGCTGTTGGCAATATCTTCTACACTTACAGGCCTCAGGGACTGCCTCAGGTCAGAGTGAGTAAAGTACATTAATGTGCCCTTCTGGTGGGAAGCCTTCAGTCCCTGGGGCTATGTGGAGGCGAAAGAAAGGACCAGGGAGCTCACAAATGCCTGCAAGGATCAAGAGGCATCTGCTGGGCTGGGAGAAGGAAGCAAGTCAAAGTTGCAGAGGGAGGAAAAGAGATACCTTAAAAGGGATTTAATGTGCAGGGAAGGCAGCAGAGCTAAACCCAGGCACTGAATCCTCTGATGCAGTAAGAAACAGGAAAATACATCCATCCATAGTCCTTAAAACTGCAAACTAGTCTGGTAATTAATTCCTCGTTATGGAAATGGATATGACAACAGAATGAACTTTGACTAATAAAAAAAGATAAAGAACTGGTCTTAGCAACACTGCTGAAGTGGCTGAAGGATGGTTCTGAGCATGTCCTTGGATGCTCAGGCACTGGCCGGCCACATCACAGGGCCTTGAATGCAGGTAAAAGGACAAGAACTTTATCTTTTGGGTATCTGCCTGGGGATTTGATTGTGGTTTTATCTGATGAACCACAGGGCCAGGTTTGAAATGTGGAACAGGGAAATTTTATACAGCATCATCTAAAAGATGCCTTTTTTAAAAAACAAGGTAAGAAGAAAGCCAGGGTCTTTGGTGGTTTTTTTTGTTGTTTGTTTGTTTTTTGTTGTTTTTTGGTTTGTTTGGGGTTTTTTGTTCGTTTGGTTTTTTGTTTGTTTTTTTCAAAGCCCTTGCACTCAAATACATTCCTCTCCCATTTTGTTAGTATCTCCATTTATTTTTTTTGAGATCTGCAATGCTAATCTCCCTTGGTATTTGCAATAGCAGCTGCATGGCACATGTCTGTCCTGCTGCTGAAGGCTAAGATGTAATTTGGCTTGTTGTTTCACTCCAAGAATGGTCTTAATGTTTCACGTTTATTTTAAAATATTTCACTTTGAGCTTTTGAATGTTTCACTCTTTATTTTTGGATACACAATTATGGGAATCCAGTACCTGTTCAATCACCTCCCAGAACCTGAAAAATCTCTTGAGTGGGATCAAATACACAATTTACTTCAGCAACATCAATCTCCCAGAACTCCGTTGCAGTTTTTTCTTACAAAAATTTGAATTAGTAACATAATATAGAAAATTCAATAATCAACTTATTTTTGGAAGTGAAATTTCAGGTTGCTATTATAGCTAATTACTGAAAAAAATCCCAACAATTTGACCTCATGATACATAATTTAAAAACTCAAATCTCTAAATGCAGAACAAGAATGTTATCTGCCTTTTAGGATGAAAGCAGTAGGATGGAAGAAGCAATATGGTTATCAGTTTACTGCCCATTTGCAGTAACTGAAATGCCATTTTTAAACTACAAAATGCTAGTGTTGTGAAGCTGGGCAGCACTGTCCTCGCATTATAAATGGGGTGAATTAGGTGCTGCTGAGGTTATTTCCATATAGACCTAGCTGATGGGCAGGCACAGGGAGTGGGGACACAAAGGCTTGGGGAGGGAAGCTGGGACTGGGCTGCAGAGGAAGGAGACAGGAAACAGATGCAGAAGAGACTTGTTTTTACTGGTGTGCAGGATTAAAGCAGCCATATGGAGGCTGGGGAGCTGGGTGCTGAGGTACCCATCACAGTACCCAAATTCTTAACAGCAATTTTTCTATTTTTCCTCAGGACATCTCCTGTGGGAGCACAGTGCTGCTATCCTTATTTTACAAATGAGCAACAGATGGAAGAAGTTTCACCTGCAGGGTCCATCTGCTCCCCATCACTCCCACCATGGCCACTTTGGTGCTGGTCTGCTGGGGGAAGGCTGGTGTGGTGTCCTACCACCCCTGAAAAGAGGACAGGGAAGTGACGGGGGCTGAGCACAAGACCTGATGGGCACAGCAGTCATCGAACAGCCTGGAGCATCCAGAAAACAGTTTGCAGTAGTAGGACTGCAGTTGGGTTGAGCCACCCTGCACTGCTGGGAGATCTGTAGGATCCCCAAGTGGGTGACATGAGTCTCACAGTTCTCAGCCTGAACTGTGATTATGTTCAGATTTATACCAGTTTCTTCCTTTCTTTGTTTCGGCCTGTTGATGGGGTTTTCTGAAGCTCCGCAATAGTGGAACTATTGTATGATATTTGTCTGATACAATGGTAAAAAATGTAGCATTTGTGAACGTAAAACTATCTTAGCATTTAGCTTATAATAGTGATGGAATTCATTAGCACATGTAAAAGCCATTCAGTTAAAACATATGAAGAAGTACACCCCAAACACATTCTCTATAGATTCTAGAAGGATCTTTTATTAATACAGTGAAAGCAGTGTTCCAATATCTTTAATTTTTGCAACTGACAGGCTATTTTAGGTTCAAAATAAATAAATCAAAACTAGGGAAGTGTTGTGCAGAGGTGAAAGCTCACGTTTTACAGCAACAGCCTGAGGTGTGTGGCATGATTGCAGACACCCTGCATCTGCAGAGCTAAACACAGCTCAGAGCTGCAGAAAATTTAAGGATGTTGTTTTTATTTTGAATCATTCTTTTGTTTAGTCTTTGAAGTGATGTTACTCCAGAAAAAGGCAGGTATTTATCAAAAGAGGTGTCTGATTTTCAGCAGTAGATGTGCAGACCTATGCTGTGCATTTCCTTTTTGTATCGAGGGTTTATAGTAACTGCTTTGGTAGGACATGCCTGGAATATATGATCAAACCGTTAGCAGACCCAATTTAAAAGTGTTCTGCGTCATTCTTTTGTCTCTCACTCATCTGGTCATTTGGAAAGCTTTCACTTGCACATGTACAAATAGCTTAAGGTTTTTTTTCCCTTGTCTATGATCTCCCCAAACTAGATCTGATTATTGCTACTTATATTTGATTTAGGCTATGATTATAACAAGAGCACTTCCAAACATGCAAAATTCATGAATTCAGCTACTCCCAACCCCAGATGATAAAATGTTAAATACAATATATGTGAGAGTCTTCATTTCCTTCTAGCTTTTGAACCTTTCAGATGAAATCAGCCCATATTTTCAAGCTTTTCTGTATAGCCAAGAGTGCTAAAGGCTTTCTATCCTCCAGCCCGATTTGTTCTCAGTTTTTCAAGCACAAATGCACACAGAAAAGAATAGGCCACTTAAAAAGTTGCTAAAAATCTTTGTGAACTGTCTGCAATCCCAAGTAGTGCAGAAAAATAACACTATAAAAACTGTTACTAAATAACAGCAGATTAGAAGCTGTGTAAAAATATTCACATCCCAAAGCCAAACACAGTAAACTCACTGTTTGGGCAGAGAAATTTTTGGCATCGTTACTGAAAGGCAGCTTTGCTACACTAAAAAAAGAAAGAGAGAAAAAGGAAACTCATTTCCCTATTGGATTCTTTCCTGCTTGTCGGAAAATTATATGAGGATGTGCTTTGCAGGTGTAGCAGCTAAAGCTTTGGTAAATTAAACAAACTGTTGGGTTAAAGCAAATTCATTCTGCAAAAACAGGAACTGCAGTGGTTTCTGTTTCTGCCTCACAAACCCAAAATGAGAGCACAAAAAATATTGTCTCAGAAACCCAAAATGGGAGTACAATGTGTTCTCACATAAAAGCTTGGAAATGCTGCATCCCCCTGAAAGATGTGAGTGCAGTGTTAGGCTGGGTTATGGCACATGCATGGGGACACACACACACACACGAAATACCCCAATTTATTTTTTGCTGCTCCAAGCTGGCTTTTAATTCAAACATAATTTATGGGGACTGAGGATAAGCTTTAAAACTGACAGGCTGTTGAATCCTGAGACATTTCCACCCACTCTGTTTCCACTGCATAAATCAAAGCCTGCCTTTGTTCGGCAGTGGTATTGTAGCAATGTCTATGAGTTCAGAGCAGCGACTGAGTTATCTTTGAGTAGCTGCCCTGCAAAAAAATAAAGATTAAAATCCTCTGGAGTGGAAAGTTCATGTGCCATGTACCTGGTTCAACAGGCACCATGCAGAGCTGCAGGCATGACTGAAGCCCCCGTAGTACCAAAACAAAACTGGTCCATCTGCAGCTCTAGAGCTAGGGAAGGATCAGGCAACAAACAGCACACTCACCAGCAAGTTGTAGTGGCTATGTATAACCTGTAGATAAAAAAGTCTATGGTGAAAAAGTGGGTATCTATGTACAGCACAGAATAGCACTAAAATGAGGGCTCTGCAAAATATGGGGCAAGACTGTTGGCTTGTAACTGGCTGGTTGGACAGCTGGCACTTCTCAGGGAGCACCACAGCAGCATCAAGGTTTTGTGGGGCAGGCAAAGGATCAGACATGCAGCTATGATGGGGAGGCTCTTCCTCCTTTTCTTCCTGAACAAGAGAAGCTGCCGGGGGAATATACAACCATGATTGAGAAAGAAAAGGGGTCAAGCAGTAAGGAAGGTCAGCATTGCTGCAGGGCCAAGGGCTGGGCTTGGTGCGGCAAGGGGGGTCATGGCAGGGAGAGCGACTGAGACTGTCTGCACTGCAAGGGATACAGTGGCTCTGCAGGGCCCCTCCTGCCGCTCTGGAGGCAGCTTTATCTGGGGATAAACCAGATCTCTGAGGCAGGGCAAGTAATCCAATAACTGTAAGATGAATTACATGATGAACTACGACAGTTATTATGTTTGTAGTATATGTACTTCCATTATAGCTAAATTAATTGAGGTAGCTGTATGATATGAGCAGGGGTCTCAGGAATTAACCTAATCATTCAGATGTGACCTCGCTCTCTAATGCTCAGAAATTAGCAATACATCATTTGATCTTCTAAGATCTATGGTATCTTAATCTCTGTCAGTGCTTACAAAAGCAATTGTAATTGTGCAAAATAAGCAAAAGGGATGAATAACACTATTCACACCAGAACTGTGGTGGCATCACTTGACTCTCAACAGATTTTGGTTTAAAGAGCTGAAAGGTTCTTCTCCTTTTCTCTTTCCTCCTTTCTATAACTCATCATCTTCTCAGAGCTGCCAGCACAACAGCATGTATGAGCTAGTTCTCAAAATAACATGCATTAGAAAAGCTCACGGTGTGATTTTTGTGGTGTCCTGCACAGGGCCAGGAGTTGGACTCAGTCTTGATATGTTCCTTCCTACTCAACACATTCTATGAACCTACGATTTTAGTGCTAAAAGTCACCCAGCCACATCCTCTTGTTGGGAGATCTGAGGATGATGAGTCACCCTGCAGCTGACATTGGCTCCAGCCTGGGCACCATCCCTCGCCTTTGGGAGCCCCAGGTGCTCCTCAGCTGCTCTGCATGGTGCAGGGCCTGGCACACGTCCCTCATCAGCACTGGTGTTGGGACCAACCCATGTCTCTGGGAGTGCACATGTCTCGTGCAGGCACAGCCATGTGCCTGGGAGGTGGTTGGGTGTGGCTGGGTAGCAAACCCATGTTGGTCTGGGCTGGGGACATATCTGGTGGTAGCCAGCAGGGTGGACAGGGAGAATCAGGAGTTCTAGAATCCCAACAACACACCAAATTGCATTTGCTCTTCAGGGAAGCCAGTGCAGTCAAAAATAGAGATTTCCCAAACAGCCTGCTCACTAGCAGGGCTACTGGAGCCAGGACTGGTGCATGAGTGGTGTTCAGCTGTCTCAAGAGAGTGTGTGGAGGGAAGAGTCATTACAGGGTGAGCATCAGGTGTAAGGTTATGTGTTTGTGTGTGTGTGTGTGTGTGTGTGCACACAGGTGGAGATGGGCACCACCCATTCTCTAGCACAGCTCAGTGAAAGGGCTCGGTGTGGGACACTTGCCTGAACAAACCTCTTCATGGTGGTGTTGGTCTGATGAGGTGGCAGTGCTGATGCAAAAAGGAGAGGCTGAAATATTAAGGATCCTGAGGAATGCTACTGTCCTGTTCAGGAATGGAGATGCACCCAGCCTATGGCAGCAAACCAATAGAAATCTGCTTTTCTGTGCACTGGAATTTTCCTGAGCTAGAGATCTCAGTTTGGTTTTATAACCATCAGTAACCTACATCTCACTAAAGAAAGGATTTATCTTCTCTTTTGAAAGGTTCTCTATATTTTTATCCAGGGGCTGAAGTAGGCAGGATAAAAACACTGAAAACAGCAAGAGAGAAAAACGGCAATTCTGGAAAAATGCTACAAGAGCTTTTCCTCAGTGCAAGCCTGCTTTTTTCCCCTGCCCTTTTGCTTCGGCATCCGGTTGCCTGACTCTGTCTCTCTTCAGTGTATTTCAGAAATAAAAGCTGTCACAATATTTCCTCTCCAAGTGCCACTGTATGTTAGGTTTCAGCTCCTGACAGGTGTATGAAATACCAGCTCCATCAGCTGCACACAAACATGGAAGCTTTAAAATGGCTCCACAGGCCACAGGCCCACTTGGCCATGCTGTGTCACTGGGGACAGGTGTATTTTCAAAGGTTCACTTTTAAAAAGAGAGACTGATCCTGGTGGTGACACACTTAAAACTGCTGAGTGATGCTTTCAGGAGCCAGGCAGGGAATGCTGCCTGAAACCTGCATCTGCAGGGCAGGGAAAGGGGCTGAAGCTCCTCCTCCAAAAACTGTGTCAAATCACAGGTATCTTAGTACAACTTTATTTTCATATACTTTAATCCCGTTCTTGGAGGCAAGGTCAAACCTTCCCTCCATGGCTTTGATCTCAGCTGCTTTTCTGAAGTGTTGGCTGGGAAACATGAGCAAAGGTGGGGGGAGATGCTGTCCTTGCAGTGGGGAGCTAGAGCAGTCTGGGTTTTCTCCGTGCAGCCCTATAATACATTTCCTGTTTTCCATAGATCCATAAAATCTTTTTACTCTTGCATGAAAAGTAATGTTAAAAAGAATGATTTCTTTTGGTTAGCATGAACCCACAGAATTTTGGCTGTTTTGCGGGCAGTGGTAGCATGTCTATCTGATGGTACCACAATTTATCCATCTTGGCCGATTTAATTTTCTGTTTTAATATTTTCTGTGGCTTTGTTTGCAGTTGAGGATTTTTCTAAGTAACAAATTATATTTAAAAGCTGAAATGCTTACTGAAAGGTCTGTAATTCTACCTGATACATCATTCCTGCCACAGAGGAGCTGCAGAAGAGGTCTCATAAATGTTGATGGCCAACATTGGGATGGAGCCAGCTCCCACCACAGGATGGGGGACTTTGTCCTAGGTTTCAGCAAACCCCATCTGGCCTGATGCTTTTCTGCTTTTAGCATGCAGGGCACTAGCAAAATACACATAGGACCTTTTCCTGACAATGCCATTTGTTCTGCAGTGACTGAAGAAGACGCTGTAAGACAAGGGCAGCCAGCCGGGCAGGGTGGGACGGGGCTCTCTGTCCACCAGGAGGTGGCAGTGCATATACTGAGTTTGGGGCTTCTTCCCCTTCATTTCTCTTTTACAGTCTCTCAGAAAGAAAATGGGTCTTTTGAGGACAACAGAGCTGTAACACTTTCATTCCTGTTTTTTTCTCGTTCCTCGCATTTACATCCTTCCCACACCTCCCTCTGCAGCACAAAGCCCCCCACCCCCACACCTACTAGTCACCTTCCCAGTCCCAGTGCCTCAGCCCTACCGACAGGAACAAAGCAGTGTCACAGACAATGAACAATAATACTGGAGGACGAAAAAGAAGAGGGGGTGACCCATTTTGAAGCTGGCAGGCAGTGTGTGCACAGGCTGCTGTGCATCCAGTGCACAGCCTTGATCCCAGTGGTTTCCTGCCCGTGCTTTATTCGAAAAAAAATATGCCCTTGTAGGAAAATTGAATTGACATTTAGCTTCTAGATTTCATCCCTGACGTTCTCAGCTGGCCAGGGGATGGCAGGAGACACAGTTCCTTGCCTGTGTCAAGCCTGTGTGCCTTTGGGCCATATAGCTCACAGCACTCAGTCTCCTGCTAAGGACTCTGGTATTTTCTGGTGCAATGTCTTCCATCAGAGAGCTTCCAAAAAGGGTACATTAACATACAAAGTCCCATAGATTTTGGGAGGACAGAATGAGACAATAGCTCAGAAAGCGACAGTTTTTCGCACCTGCCCTGCCAGCAATGCTCCCGTAGCAAAGTCCTTGTGTTCACCCTTCCCTCACCGTTTTGGAGCAGACTCTCAGGAGTTTTGTGCCTTCTGCACTTGATGATGAGAGGCAGATAGGGCTGTTCAATGAATTGCAAATAGATTCAAATGCCACAGCAGAAAAGGTGGAGGTTTTTTTGGAGGTAGTGCCATAAATAAAGAGACTCCAAGTCCCTGTTTCACATAACACTCCAAGAATTTTCTCCTGAACCTGAAATGCCCCAGTTTTTAATTTCTCCTATCAGATATTTTTCTAAATAATTACAGAGTGTTAAAAATGGATTGCTGTACCCAGGGGAATTTGCTCTTTGTTTGCCAGGAACAAATAGGCCAAGAGAATGTGCGCTCAGCATCACGAGTGGTGTTTGAAGGAAAGAGCAAAGTCATAAGCCTGTAGACATCACCAGAGATGCTCTTTTTTCAAAGTGAATTTTTATTGCACATTGTTAGGGTTTCAGGAGACACTCCTGCACATTGTGCTCATAGGGGCTGGGGGAAAAGGAGGAATCTCCTCATCTGAGAGCATTGCACATGCTGCTGTTGACACAGAGAAATTTTTATTATTCTTTCTGGACATGACCTCTTCAAAACTATTTTTTTGCTTCTTAAGATGCCACTTCCAAACAAGCACTGGCTTTTGATTACAACAGTCACGTTCACAACTGTTTGCACTTCAGTGGCATTACTGTGCTTCCTCTAATAATCCCTGAGCCCTGAGCAAACACAAATCTGGAAATATTCAAAGTATCCTGCTGCCGTCAGTATCTCTGCAAATTGTTTTTCACTTTCAGAGAATCCTTCTTGCATTATGTGTGCCTGAACAATCTGTTTCCTACTGTAATGTGATGCCAGGTGGTAGGAAGATGAAAGATGGACTAAGCACACCTAGTTTCCCCTAGGAAAAAGGAGAAACTGGCCAAAACCCACACCCCCTAGGAGAAGTTCAAGACATGCTGATTTCCCTGTGGGTTTGCCAGGCTGAACCTCCTCAGCCATATGCATGGGTAGGGCTTGCTGAAGCCGGGAACTGCATGGGGGCTTTACAAGAAGTAAGGTCGTGCAGTAGTTGTTCAGCAAGCCTTAAAAGAAACATGAAATATTTAAACAATATATAAACCAACAGATCCCTTTGAGGCAAATGTTGCTGAAATTTTTGCTTCCCAGCTCAACTGCAGTCATGTCCCAGGCAGTGAAGAGTACATGGCTGTAGGACAATCCCCCAAACTTTACATCAAGGCCACTTTGCACAGTCCTCTTATTTCTCCTGCTTCCCAGGCCAAGGCTGTGAGGTCAAATGTATGTGCTCCTTATACTGAGAAACAAGAGGGATTTTGATCATACAATCATAGAATTGTCTAGGTTGGACAAGACCTTTAAGATCATTGAGTCCAGTCAGGTATGTGACTGCTGCCTATGGACTCCCAAGCTGCTCGTGGCATGAAAAAAGCCAAGTCATACCCACCTGTGTACGTTGCATCCTCAGCAAAGGGCAAGGCAGGTCTCTCCCATCCTCCAGCCCTCCACCCCATGCATGAATTTCTTTTATAAATTATTTCTCGATGTCTTATATTCAGGTTAAGGGGCTTCTGAAATATCAGTGCACACATTAATCTGTATCTAGTATGTGTGTGTGTACACATACAGGGACTCCAGGGACAAGTGCTTTCCACCATTTCCATCAACCCTCTCCCTTCTAGTCTCTCTGGTTGTTTGTTACTTTCACTTGCTGTTCCTTGTTTTAAATTAAACTGTAAGCCTGTCCTCACAGGGATGTCTTTTGTTGTGAGTTGTTGGAAGGGGTTTTGAAGAGAAACTGGAGCAGCAGATAGAGCTCTCCAGGCACTACTGAAATAATAATGAAGTAGTTTCACCGAGGTTGGACCAGAGAGCATTGTCGGCTGCGTCTGAATTCTGCTTGTCCCTGAAAATTGCTTCGGTAATAAGATAGCTACTTTAAAATTGCTGGGGGTATCCCACAGGATTCTGCTTTGACTCTGATTTCCATTTGCAGCACATGTTCTGCCATTTGGCCAGCACCATCCACCCGTGTGAGCTAATTTAAGGTTGCTAAACAGATGACACAGAACATACATCTTTTATATTTGATCTCTGCAATGGTGAGTTGTCTGACTGATGGTTAATCTCAACTTGTAATAGGATTTGCCTACACTTCTTGAGAGTGAGATATTGGTCTTCTTTAAACAGCATCTTGGAGGAAGCATGCCTGGGGGAAAGGTGGGAGTGTTAATTTGTGCTTTTTTTGCTTCTTGTTTTTGTAGATTGGATCTGGTGCTGTGTGCTGCCTCTATGGGGAACAACAGAGTCATCAGCCCAAGGAACTCACCTGCCAGAGGGGACAACATCTGCCAGCTCTAGGGTCTTCCCTGCACACTAGCAGGGTAAGGAGCTGGCCACCTGCAGCTGGTGCGGGGCTGGTTGGGCTCAGCTCCCATCTGGGTTGGTGGATGCTCTGCACCTGTGCTGAGCACAGGGCTGAGCTCAGTGGCTGGCCAGCTCTGTGCTTCACTCTCTGCCTTCCTTTGTACACATCGCAGTGTTGACTTGGTGACTGCATTCATTTTGGGGGGCTTTTTTTGTGCCTGTACCCACTTCATCAAGGACAGTGCTCAGAAGGCCAGCTATCGGGAATTGCTGTGTTCTGCTGTCAGGGCAAGCCCCCATTCCCAACATTCTGTGCTCTCTCTGTGTCCCAGTCTGCCAGCTGTTCTGCTGCATTTTCTCCTTTCATGTCCCTTCATGTCTGCTCAGCCTCTCTCTGAGGTACAGCAGAAACAGCCTAGGGACCACACTCTGCAAGGAGCACACTCAGAGCATCCCACTTTTACCTGCCCTAAGGTAGGAAAAGGTGTCTTCCAGCCCCCCAGAAGAAGAAAAGCTTCTGGTGCAGGCCAGTGGCACAGCTTGGTCCTGGCAGAGTGGGCAGTGGAGGGAGCTGGCAAAAGCTGGGTGTACCCCCTGGGCTCCTCCTAGCATACCCAGGGGGGAGAAAATTGCACTACAAGACCACAGAGACCATGAAAACTCAATGCTTCTGATTGTGTGACAATTTGTATTGACACTTCAGTTGCTATGGTCACGAAGTCCTTGACTGACATCTGCAAGTGAAGGACAACTAAAAGAAGCCTGAACAGGCACGTCCCCAATAAAAAATCTTGCTCACACAGACAAGACCTTCTACATGTTCTGCAGCAACAGCAAAGCTCACAGACAGTACTGGATAATGCCCTGGAATGATGCTGTGTGTTCTAGGTGAGGTGGGTTTGAGGTAGGTGTTAATTGCAAGTTTAGAAGTTTTGTCCAAGTTTTTAACAGTATAATCCTATGCCAGCATGAAATTTGAGATCTGTTGTTTATTTCTGGTGCAGGTCAGCAAGTAACTTCTGATGTGTTGGATAAGAGCCAGACAGTGCCAGTAAGAGGCACAGTGAGGCCTGTGTCCCTCCCACCTCTCCTGAAGTGCTCCCCACTTTGGTCAAAGGCCAAGGTGCCAGGTGTGGTGGGGCTCTTGTCCTGGCTCCTCATTGTGGCACTTCCCGGACGCTGGATGCCTGTTGTACATTAACTATCCTGTACTATGGAAAAAGGTCGTGTGCGCAACCTGGAGAAAAAATAAAACACCAAAAAAACCACTGAGTCATCTGTGCTAAGTGTTTCAGACCTGACCTGACCCAGTTTTCTGTGGAATTATGTTTCTACACAGGGCAGGGTCACCCCATGGGGTGAAACGCTGGTACAAACAATGCCGTTGTGCTACACTTGGGATTTATCAGCAAGATCCATGTTACAAGGCCTTGATTTGTCTGTCATCTGATACTTTCTGAATATGCTGTCAGGGCAGTTGATCTCAAAATGATCTCTGTATGATTTGGATATGCTTTGGTGTAGCATGACATTCAGGATTCCTTTACAAGCAACTGTGCAGAGCAGGAAAATCTACGTGAAATGCTTCCTACTGGAGTCACCATCTGGCCAATATTCATCATGTGTAGTGAAATACCAAGATATCCATAGAACACAGGTGTTAATGCAGATCACAAGGCACAAGTGACCGCAGTAATAAACCAACATGCAATGAAATGTAATTAACGCACCTGGTGCTTGGGTTTGAAAAGGATTTCAGTGCCTTTTTATTTTCCCTGCACACTGATGTGCATTTTAATAGTTGGAACTTAAATCCTCACTTCTCAACCAACCCTTTAATATTAATTCTCTTAAAAAGGGAACTATATTTTTTAGTAAATAATATTTCATAATTCAGTCAGAAGGGGCAAAGTGGAAACACACATGAAACTATATGCTGCTTAGTAACATTTTTGTGGCATGAAAAACCTATTGTCCTGTTTCTGTCAGTCTGGTTCTGCTGCTGGCAAAGGTTTGTTTTCAGTCATATAAGACTTGTTGATACGTTCCAAGTGCTTTTGAATCAGCAGGAACAAGTGAAAAGATCCCAGGAAAGAAAATAAATGATTAAGGTATCTACCACTGGATATCACAGTGTGTTTTTTATCTCACCTCTGACCTGCATCAGTAACGAATGCGTTTTTGTAAGGTTAAAAACCCCCAGGACAACACTTGTTCCAATCAGACCAAAAACCTCAACCCCACACTGGAAATGTAGATTATGTGTGTGTGTTTGTGAGTTCCAGAAAATCACATTATTTTCAAATGTCCTCCCAGAGCAGAGATCAGACCCAATCTCATCAGTCAGCTGGCAAATCCCAAGCAGACAGGGTATTTGTGGAGAAAGGGAGAGGTCAAAAAGTCAAAGATAGGGGTCATGGGCAATTTTTATTTTTGCATGGATATTTCTCAAGGGTGGTCTGAAGGTTGTGAGGAACATAAATCTGTGGGTATACTTGTACACCAACAGAGAGGGACGGTCACACCAAGTGACTTCCCAATCTGGTGCTATTTAATAGGGACTCAGAGCGTGCTACCTCCCCAGAGAGATGTCTCCTGCTGACACTGGCATTGCTCAATCCCTCTCCCTAGACTTGACACAGGTGCAGATCACACTGTGTTCTGCCACCAGTGGTCAGTGCTAAGCCACAGAGAATGTACTGCTGACAAACTGGGGCCATGGGCGAGGCTCAACCACCACTGGCCACTCACGGATGGGTTACTCCACCATCTTCATGGATGCTGGCTACACTTTCACCTTCAGCATTGGACCATCTCTGTAAAGCAGACTTTGGCTCCCAGTCAGCAAGGATGGGCTGCTGAGGGTCACTGCCAAGTGACAGAACACCCTGTTATCACACAGCTGAGGGTACCTCCAGAACCTCTGCAGTGTCCCCATCTTCCACAAGACAAAGGAAACTGGGAGAAGGATGGTCCATGTTGCTGCATGCTCCTGAATTTTATTGTGTTCAGACACAAAGAAATTAAGGAAGGCCTGCTGAACCCAGATTTTCTTACTGTGTCCCTGTAAGGTTGCTTTCTTGGCAAGCCCTGTGAGAAAGGCACAGGCAGCACTGGGGTGGGAGTGTGGGGAGTTACAATGAGTGTGAGCATTCACCTGGCTGGGCAGGGCTGCAGGAGGGCTGATGGGGATCTTCCCTCCCATCCTCGCCTGTTGCAGCATCCCTGCAATCCCTTTAATGACCTGGCTCAGTTTTAGGAAACAAACTATGTAGGGCTGTCCTTGATGCTTCCTGACCTTTTTTACAGCAACCATAGCCTACTAACAGTTCTCCTTGGGCACCTGACTTTACACTTAAGTTAGTAATCTCATAATGGAGTGCCAGCAGCAGACAAGACACATGCAACCCCCAAATCATGCCCTTGCTGACAGAACAGGGCACTGCAGGCAGTGCTAACCAGTGCTCATAAGGACTAGGACAAAATCACCAATCTATTTTTTTGCTTCTTGACCTAAGTCAGCTTTTGAGCCTAGGACTGCAGAGGTGAAAGGTTAATGTATTAAGCTGTCTGCTCTTCAATTAATCCCTAAATCCTGGGCAGATTTAAAAACTCTTGGAAGATTTTAAATCTCACCTGATTTATGAGATGCCTTTTCTAAGTTCAGATTGCCTTTACCGATGGTCACCATACAGGGCAGTAAGGATAATTACTATACAGATTTATTATCAGGATGGAAATTTTAATTTCCAAAATAATGTACACCTGTCTATCTTGACACTGTGACAAAGCTGAGCATCTGAAGTGTTAAACCCTGATTTTCCTTTATTTTCTTCATGCCTCATTGAAGAAACCAGTTGTGCTGAGGACAGGCTATGAGCCTGACAGACAGAGGAACAGAAATCCTTCCACCATTACAGCAATGCAAATAACTTGTTGAAAATAAAGCTATACACTGTTGCAGCATCTAGAATTTCTCTCAGATAATACTGTACAAATATACCTTTTGGAGGAAGCTCATTGTCTTTTAAGGAAGATCTAGACACTGGAGAGTTATGAGATGTATGACAGAAGTTAAGGGAGTAGGCAGGCGAGTCTATTTGCATGTGGACTTTCTGCATTGATTAAAAACCTGGAGCCTCAAACAGACAGATTTTTTTAAATGCATTCTAGTGCATTCTCTGGTGCCCTGAGAACCCCCTTGAAGCCAGGGAGGGCACAACTAATGTCCAGGCCCAGTAGTCCGAGTTTGTGTGCCATTGCCACAAACACTGAAGAAAAGGCCAGGGAAGCTCTTCTGTTCCAAGGTAAGTAATTACAGAATCATAGAATTGTTTAGGTTGGAAAAGACCTTTAACATCAAGTCCAACCCTTATCCTAGCACAGCCAAGTCTACCACTAAACCACGTCCCTGTGTTTCATATTTACTGGTCTTTTAAGTACTTCCAGGGGTGGCGACTCCACTTCCTTGGGCAGCCTGTTTCAGTGTTTGACAACCATTCTGGTGTAGAAAATTTTCCTAATGACTAATTTAAACTCCCCCTGGCACACCTGGACTTGGCTACTAATCAATCTGCTCAGCTGGAAAGGACTGGATCATCGGCTGAAGGTTGACACCCAGTCAGTAAAGGGAATCCAAACACTCCATGTTATCCTGTGACTAAGAGTGCCATTTGCCAGTAAAACACTCAGTCTCCAAGAGGGTTTACTGGTACAAAGCCAGGCTGTGAGACAATGGACATGAATTACAGCCAGCTCCCGATTAATGGCTGCTCACTAGGCAGAGCCTCCCCAGGTATTCCCGTATCAGACAGAAGTATTCCCGTATCAGACAGAGGAATTTTCAGTGGCTTCCCACTCAGGTGGGATCGAACCAGTGGTGCAGAAGGGAAGAGGCTGTGTGCAGCCCTGGCTTCCGGCTCCTCAGAACAGCTGCACACTGTTGCAGAGGAGACCTGTTCCAAAAGATGTCAGACAAACTTTGCTCATGCAGCCTTTGCAGACATCCATTGGCTCAGTTGTTATTGTTGAATATGCTCTTTGTTTAAAAAGTGTAATGCCTGGGGAGGACTTTCATCCACAACAGTTTGAAGAAAGAGCAATTGCTCATTCCTTTTTTTTCTGAGCAGACCCCGTCCTTTGTGCAGAAATACGGTATTATAGGTATTTGGAAGAGAGAGGGTGAGGAGCGGGAAGGAGAAATTGCCAGGATCCCAGCACCATCAATTGCTGTCAGCTCTGCTCTGGGAATAGTGTGTAGCTGTTAATTGCTGCTGCAGATCCAGCAGATGGTGGATAAGACATTGTATTTAATGGAGCCCCTCAAAAAAGAGTGGCATCTGTTTCTTTAATTTCTTGGCAACAGAATGGCAGATTTTAAAAACAAACAAACCAAATTGGACATTTAGCTATGAACATCCCCCTAACAGATTATAAATGTTTTAAGATAAATAGGTCAAATTAAGGAAAATACCAATTGACACATTTGAGAAGTAAGCCAAACTTTTAGATATTGTCTCTTTTAAAGATTAGATTTTCAACATATGGCAATGAAACTCTTTAAAGAGGCTTTTAAATTAAATGTTGATACTATCCTTTTGACTACGAATTTGTCTGTTCGTAGAACTGTTAGAAGCACTTATGCAGAAATTAATCTATTCTGCCTGTCTCTCTCTGACACATATCCTGAGATTAAAATATGATTTCCAGATCTAGACACTTTAATCATGTGCGTCTCCTACATTTATAAACAGCAACAGAAAAACAAGGCAGAAAGAATCCCTCTCTTTAACAGTTGGGACAAGCAACTCTGAGGAGCTATTGCCATGGCTATTGCTGCCATAGCTCCAATATTAATGCAACTCCCCATATTTCGAAAATCACTGCAACAGAAGTTGCCATAGCATAGAGCGTGCCACGGATCCATCTGTAGTAGGGAATATTATATTGCCTCTAACAATGGTCAAACCTGGATGCTTTGCACAAGAATGTAAATGCCTTTGATCTTTACTGTCTATACAGTGCTGCACCATGTGAAATACACCCTAGCCCCACTCACAGCCTCCCAAAGCATAAGAGTGGATGACTCAACAAAGATCTCCTCCAAGCAGATTTCCTTTTTCTGGGAAGTCTTCTGCATAATTTATCAGATTTCAGGCATGTTTTGTACTTTCCCTGTTTAAAAGCAGAGTTTGGATAGGATGCTTAAGCTGAGAAACAGCCCATGTGCCTCTCTGTTTCCAGCTGTTGATCCAAAAAATGCTGCTGGTCACTTTTTCCTACCAGCTAACTCCCATCCATGTTCATTGCTGAAGGCTAGACAGAGTCTACCCATCCGTGCCAGAAAGCCGTTCCCTGGGACTTTATTCCCGATGGCAGCTGCTGCGAGGCTGTGCCGCTCAGGCCCGTGTATGCTGGGCCGTGCCGGGGCCTGGTGCTGGCAGGG
Source organism: Dryoscopus gambensis (assembly GCA_013389985.1). NCBI lineage: Eukaryota > Metazoa > Chordata > Aves > Passeriformes > Malaconotidae > Dryoscopus > Dryoscopus gambensis. Next base: position 109,828 of record WEIT01024592.1, read on the forward strand.
GCGGCAGCAGAAGCCCCCAGCCCACGGCTGCCAACACTGCTGTGCTGCTCAAATGTGCCCGCCCTGGCACGTTTTGCTGATGGCTGAACGCTGGTTGAAGTTCTGCTGTGTTTTTTCCAGGGCCTGATTTCCTTTCAGGCACTGGAGGTGCACATGCTGTCCCCCCAGCAGCAGGCCTGGGCGTGGGGGGCACAGATCTGTGTGCCACTCAGAAGTGCTTTCTCAGGCAGGTTCCACTTGACTGCTGCTGGAAATTTTCCAGGTGAAAAAGCCCAGGGCACAGATTCAGTTTAATCTTGTGTGTCTGTACTGCCCGAGCCAACCTTGGGCCACAGGGAGTAACTCACTTCTCCCAAAGTTTGCCTGGGCGGGGAGAGTGTCTTATACCCGCTTGCTGAGGCACTACCCTGGAAACTACCTGGACACATAGCCCCCTCCTCAGCCTATCCCCAACTCTCTTCTCCCAGGTGCTTATTTGTCCTATTCTACAAGCACATGAATGAGGGAAATAAATGCGAAATGTCAATGCCATAAACCAGCTGTTAATATTTTACCTTGCTGATTGCATTCTTCAGGGAAACATGTATCTAAATATAGTCATAGGCTGTAGTCAGACAATATTTTTACAGTACTTTATTAGGGATGCCTCAGATATATTTTTCATTTTTTTTTTTCTTTTTATCATTTAGGTCATAGCTTTGTGAACATTCCAGCTGTTAAAATAAAGGAGGACTGAGTCGTTCACATAGTGTATACACTTTGATAATGTCTGGTCAGTTGTGATGAAGCAATAATTCTCCCTTGACTCTCCTGTCCATGAATAGGGCATAATAACATGCAGATGATAATAACAGACAATTTTTCTCGCTCACAGAAATAAAAACAAGAGCTATCCAATCTTACTGTTATGATTTCAGCATCTTATATTCTGATGTCAGCAGAAGACTAAGACTGTTAAAAATACCATAGTGCTCTTACTTCAGATGAGAGCTTTTTCTGATTAAAATTTTTATCAGGTGAATGGAAAATTAAATGTCTGTGTGATGGGACATTACGTAAGGTTTGTTCTTTTTTCCCCCTTGGCTTACTCTTAATAGAACCTGTATTAGCCCCGCTTTTAAAAAAATTTTTGTTAGATGCTGTCCTAGGAAGACACTTCCCCATACACTGAGTCGATACTTGATTTCACAAATGATGTCAGTACCGTCTTGATCAAACAGAGCCACTCCTCTGACAAGAAAAGCATCCTGTAGTGAATCAGGACATATGGAACAGACCCAGTTCTATTGAAACTAAAATAAGCATGAAAAGGTCTCCAAAGAAGTAATTTAAATGCCTCTCATGGCTCTTACCACATATCACATGCCTGGCCTATAGAAGGTTAGTCTGGAAAAATCTACTACTCTACCTATCTTGCAAAAAGAAAAAGAAAACCAACCCACCTCTGTAACACTCTTAATTAAAAGATAAGGAAATATTCCTCCTAAATACTCACACCTTGCACTTATCTATGACATTTCTGCTAAGGAGCTGAAAAAAAGCAGATGAGGACTGTTATCTACAGTGGTTCAGCCTGTGCCAGGATGAGGAACGTAACCCAGTTGTCTGTGTAAACTCCTCACCACCCAAGGCACCCAGCATGGCGTGCCGGGACTGCTCCCTCACACCCAGCTCCTGCAGCAGCTTCACCTCTGCCTGCCAGTGCTGTTAGTCCTCCTGGCTATTTTCATGATTGCAGGGAACTGTTAAATACTGCAAATTCTCCCATCACCCTTTGTTTTCCATAGCTCTTCTGCATAAAGAATACAGCCTTTGGAAGCTGAATTTTAGAGTTAGCTTAGAAAATACCAGCAGCGAGTATTTAAAGAAAGACATGGGCATGTCTGTCCCTTCCTGTCCATTCTGCAGCACTGCTTTCCAGCATGACTAATTAACCTTGCGATATAAATACAGGTTCTCACAGGCAAATACTCAGTGGAGTGCGAATGACAAAATCTCAAGTACCAAATATAACCCGTGCATCTCCACGGAGATGGGAACAGGTAGGCAATTTTGCCTGACAAACTGTCTAAGATCTGCACTTTCCTAGGCAGCCTCCCTTCTATTTTCTACCTCAGCTTCAGTAGACTCATCTGCTAATTTTTCCCTGATGATTCCCTCCACAGCATTTGCCTTCTCCATGCTGGCAGCCATCCCTTTATAGAGAGCTCTGCCCTCATTCACAAAAGTCAGCTGGGTAGAGAGGCCCCATTTCCTATTTTAGGGCACATTCCTTGTTTTAATGATTTTGGTGAGGCTTGTGCTTTCATCCAGAATGAGACACCATTGCTTTATGCTTTTTTTATTGTAGCTATTATTGATATTTCATTCTTCTCGAGGAAGGAAGACTAAACAAAGAATATTACTGTTTTGCTGTATTGTCTTTTTCTTAAAAGACAGTTGATTTTCTCCAAACTGACTTAAATTATCATCAGTGCAGGTTAAAATTAACAGTGAATGCTCGCTTCTTTTTGGGTTTGTATCACTCTGAGATTATTTTCTCCCATGACTTCTCGCTTACTTACTTTTCTGCTTTTGAAGTGCTCCATACAGGAGAACCATAACACGGTGCAGTGCAGGAGTAAAGAACAGCATCATGTTCTTCCCCATGGCTGGCAAGGCTGTGCCATGGTGGAGCAGCCTGCTAGGGCTCCAGGGCTGACCTCCTGTACTTACTGCAGCATCACTTGGAGACGTTTTCAGGCAAAAGTGATCTGCTTCCTAAAACATCCAGCCTGACCTGCACGTTGGCAGCTGCAGCTGTGGGGTCTGTGGATGCAGTGGGAAGGATGTAGCCAAGAAACTGCAGCCAGAGGAAAGGCTGTGAGTGTCACACATGGTGCCAGACACTGGCATGTGATTAGCAGCCAGGTCTGATTTAAAACCTCCTAAAATGTTTTATAAATGTGCCTGTGTTATCAGGAAGAACAACAGAAACTTATACAGGGGACCAAAACATGTGTTTGGTCATATGCAGGAAAATAAAAGTAACTTCCAAGGGGATTAGTATTTCTGTACACACAAAGTTTCAGACTCATTGAAATCAATACCCTCTAAGCTCTTTGCCATCTCTGAAGTGCAAGTCCTCAAATTAGTTTGACACACTTTGTCAGGGAGGAAAAACCTCAGCCAGCCAAAGAAACCCCAGCCCCCTGAGCCCACTGTTCAGAGTAGTTTGTCAACACTTCACACAAGCACTACTGAAATGAGGTTCAGGAGTCTCAAGCTTTGCAATCTTTTTAAAAAACCATTTTTTTTTATTGCACTTGAAATAAAAAGGAGTTGGTATATGAAAATCAAAGTACTGCACGCCTCAAAAGATAACAGAAGTTTATTACACTATAAAGGCTTTCAGCATATGTGAATGCTTATTTTATCTGAACACATTAGCATAGTTATTAGTCATTCTAAATGATTAAATTTTCCTCTCATCCACCTAATCTGCATTATAAATGAATATACTAAAGAGCAATGTGCTTTGTGGATAAAGCACTGACTTGGCAGTTAGGAGACAGAGTTTGTTTTGGGCCTGACTTTGACCTCTTGAGTTGGCCCAGGATGGTCATTTTGCCTTGAAATGCTTCAGCATCTCAGACTGACCTGTAATACTGACCTATCTGAACAAAAGTGTCAATATCCAATCAATACCAATACCCAATCAATATCCATCAATGTCCAATCAATATTTTAAACTCTGTTACAGTGTTTCATTATTTATTGTCATAGGAAACCCTGTTAATGATGCTTAATGAAAGGGGAGAAACTTAGGCTGTGGATATTGATGTGCTTTGGTATTCATGGAGTGACAGAAAATCACAGCAACCTAAAACCTGCCACTCTGAAACTTGGGGTAACATGCCCTTTTTTTTTTTCTTAATGAATGAATAAGGGCAGAGATCCCCATCGCAGCAGTGGCAGCTCCTGTGCCTTCGGACATTGTCTCCTCCACCTGGCTGTCTGTCCATTTCTCTTCAGCAGCAGTTGCTGGGAAGCAATTAACTCATAGTACGTTTGAATGGAAACCAAATAAAATTTAGTTTTGAACTGTTCAAAGTTGATTTCATTGGGCTCTTGAACAAAAGCCATGTTCTGCTCCTCAATCCTCTCCCTCCCACCTTTTAAGCATTGTGTCCCAGTGCCGTGGCAATCTGTGGCAGCCTGGAGGTGAGTGTGGCTCCCAAAGGTAATGTGATTGCCCTTCTCCCAGAAGAGATGGGATGGTCTCTAGATCTGCCTGCCTCCTCAAGAACTCCCTAAGCCTTGGTCACAACTGGCACATGAAGGAATAAAGAGTTGTCAAGTGCCCCACAGCTCCTCGTGCAGAGGGGCTGGTGCTGGGAGCTCAGCATGCCCTTCTCAAGAGGGCAGGTAACATTGCCTGCTAATCACATGTGCCCCCCCCAGGGAAAGCCTTCATTTTTCTTATGGTTTTACTGTGCCTCAAAAACTTTATTCTTGGTCTCTTTTGCATGTTGCTTACACTTGGCACCATAGATAACTCGGGGTTTTTTACAGCCAAGCTAAACCTGTGCCAGTACATTCAGTAAAAAATGAAGTCCTTCCTTCCTGATATGATGGGCTGAAAAAGGACTGTGACAGTTTGCTTAAGTAGGGTGGGGCTGGTACCAATAAATAGTTGAATTCCCCTGGAGGTCAATAGCATAGAAAATGAAAAAAAAAATCTCCCTGGATGATTGTGTAAGGATCACCTTTGATGTAGTCATATTTCCATGAAGCCTTGCTCCAGTGGAGTAACGCTCCAGGACTTCTTCAGGCACTGAACATAGATTTGTGTTTTACTGAGATAAAGCAGGATGTCATCTGTGAAAAGAGCAATTTATGTCCTTTGTCATGGATTGTGACGCTTCAAATCTCTGGAGACTTTCTGATAGCTATTGCTAGCGGTTCAGTGGACAGAGCAATCAGAGGAGGTGAAAAAGGACACACTTGCCTTCTGCCTCTCTAAGGAAAAAGTCATTCAAATAAAGGAGTCTCCGAAAGTCATTCAAACAAAAGAATGCACACCCTCTGGCTTTCTGTGGGCTTAATGAACCCTATTCACTAGAAGCACAGCCTTGTTGACAAGCCTCTGTCTTTGGAGGCAGAAGGAGAATGCCGAAGGAAAGTCGGTCAGATTTGTTTTCTCTGAAGGAGTGGAAAGACAATTTTCTGCCCTTGCCTAGGACTGTGGGAGCTGCACAGTGCTGGGTGTGCAGCGACCTACTTGCTCTGCTGGCTCAGGCTTTGCTTTTCTTCCTGGGATTTTGCTCTGATTTCAAACAAACATTTGCTCCTCTGCTTCGAAATGGGTTTCACACAGTCCTGAGGCAATCATGATTTTAGGAGAGCCTATTTGCTTCTTCCTCTGCCTTGTATTTTATATGAGGGCAGCAATTTTGTGCTTGAAATAATTTCAAGAGCTGGCAAGTTCCAGAAATGTCTAAATTGTTATGTGCATATGAAGCCATATCACAAAACTGTGTTTTGTTCTGCATGTTTGGTTGGTTGGGTTTTTAAAGTTTACGTTCCCCTCCCTAGGATAAAAGACAGGCAAGCAAAGCGGCTACTCAGCTTCAGGCACCAAGCTGCCCACAGTGCCTTTGATATACAGCCCCCTTGCCCATATGTGCAGTCATGTGCTCACATAACTCTTCCTAACTGTGTGAAATGAAAAGGAAAATGTTAAATTTGGTAATATTTATCACAATCATTTTTCAAGAGCAAGAGAGAAACTACCGGTCTATTGAGAAATGTGGCCTTTTAATACTCATCTAGAATTATCCATTTATGTGAATAATAAAAATCTCTTACGCAGATAGAGAAAGTAGGGTAAAACTTTATAATGGGGTATATATTCTCTAGCACAGACAATGACTGAAGGCCTTGGAGTTTGAAGAAATGTCAATTCATCAAGGCTTTGTCTTTTTTTTTTTAAGCTCTCCATATTGGAGATTTCATGGAAATAATTGAGTTTTCTACTATTGGACCACGAGTCTTATATATGCATGACTTAAAAGAAAGAGAATATTAAATATCTCACAATTTAATATCTAGATAATTTTGCCCAATAAAATCCTGTGCAGCAAGTAATTTAAATTGGTACCCTATTTATGGCAGACAAAACTGCTCACCACCATCTGCTTCGTGGTTTTAATAGATGAAGTGTTAACTGCGTGTTGCATAAAATCCATTGCGACTAGGTTAATTAAATGGCTGTGCTTCATTTCCTGCACTCTGGTAATAAGATGACAACCTCATCTGAATTTATTAACCCTTGCCACTTCCAGTACTGTTATCACCCATTCAACCACCTTTGGTCAACAAAAACGAAATAAATCACAGTAACAGGAGACATAACCATATTGGCCAACAAAATAGATATCGATTAGCATCTTCTAAAGCAAATATGTCAATCTAGTCTGATTTTCTTTTCGCAAAGGTCATTGAAATCTGCTGGAGTGTTAGTAATGTGAGTAAATGATGATGCAGTAGGTTATTGGAAAACACCGAAAATCTAATCTTTGGTGCTAAACAGCCTAAATGACAGCTTCACTATGGGAAGCTGGGGAGGCCTTTAAAGTCTTCAGCTTTTGAGCAAGCAGAGCCTTCTGCAGCATAGGCCGTTACAGAGAGCTCAAAGCCAGACCTCTGAGTGTCACTCCAGTCAGAGTCACTTCTGTCCCATCCAAAGAGGGAGCATGAGGTAAAACTGCTTCATCTACATCCATGCCCTGGCCAGCCTGGCACTGGGTTGTTGAGTTTCCCTCCCC
>WEIT01024593.1:0-20636 GCA_013389985.1 Dryoscopus gambensis
ATTATTGTGTCCACTAGTGACATTCTTCCTTCTTTGTTCTCAGTAACAGGATGTTTGTTTAGAGGGGAAAATTAAGTATTTAATATGGGCATAAGGAAAGAGTTTCATCTTTGGAAACAACAGTTGTTTCTTTTTCTGAGAATGTAGATGCTTTTCAATGGTACTGGATGAATGCTGCGAAATAGTCAGTCCTTTCCTGCTTTATAAGACACCAAATTTAGACAGATCTTTGTGCTACTTTATTTGAAGATATAACCCCTTTAATATTATATCACACTCCATGTTCTCCCACCTTAGTGGCTGCCCTGCTATTTTTATGTACAACTAAAGCACAGGTAATGTTTAAAGGACAATGTAGCCATGAGAAAATCATCATTGGTATTTTGGCTGAGGTATTTTGACAGCCAAATGGAAACATTTGATTTGTAATCACAGGACAAATGCTATGGCTGAATGTTTCTTGGCTGGAGAGGAAGGTTGGATGTTCTCTGCTCTCTCAGGAGAGGTAGCAACTCTTACTCACAGCTTCATGCCCAAAAAGAAGATGGAAATGTACCACTATATTCTAATATTGCAGTGTCTTGATTTGTCTCTGGCATCTCTAGAGTTACTTAATGCGGTATTGCAATTTCTTAATATGTATAAAAGGAGATAACTGAGGGATTAAATCATTGATGCAGAGGGTTGCAATATGACCATGGTCTAAGTCCATAAAGCTAGTGGGGTGTGAACTATGATAGTCTTTGCACTGTACCTGTGGAGAACAGGGGGAAGCAAACCTTACATGAGTGAAAAATCTAACTTTGTTGCCAAGCTCTTCCCCCTCCGTATGTGCCATTGGGATCTCTCTCTAGCAGATTATGCTGAGGGATAAAAGCATAACCAGCTCCAAGCATCCCCAGCTTGTACTGCTGGACAGGGGTCATTTTGCACTCTGCTGTCAGTCCTACCCCTCTCACACACATGTGGCAAGTGTGTATGTGCTTTGAATGCATTAATGAGCCAAAGAACTTGTTCCCCACTGTATGATGCATTTAAACTAAATGGATGCTTATCCTTCCTGCTTATCAATGTGTAGGAAGTTGGGATTATGTTGGCAAAAAAAGAGTAAAAAGAAGTAGAATTTCTTTCATCTCTCTTCTGCCAACAGGGAACATAGGACACATTTTGTTCCACTGGAGCTAAGAAACTCAGCTACACTGTTTTTGGGACGAGCAGGATGTGGTATGGTATATGCAGGTTACAGCCCAAAACAAATGTGCATGAAAAACCATTAATCTCATGTAGGGAACATAATTTTGCCAAAGTCTGTGGCATTTTAGTAACTCTATTTTCATCATGTAAGTCTCAGCTTACAAATATAAATGTGCGCACATTTAGAGTTCGGTCTTGCTAGAAACTTTGCCAGTAGGAACTTTCCACTCCTTTTTTGGCACTGCCAGAAGCATACTTGAATCTATAAAAGAAGGTAATTGAATTAACGCACTGGAAATTGGTCTTATGTAAAGTATAACTGAAACACGTTTATGTTAATTTACAGAATATTAACATTAAAGTATTGCCTTTTAAAGCAATTTAATTCAGCGGTCTAGAGACAGTTGTATACTAAATTAGTGTAATTCCTGGGAAAACACAAGAACAATTGACTTACTCCAGATTTATGCTTACCTATCTGAGAGCAAGATCTGGCTGAAAGGTAAAACTTTGTTCCACATTATTGTAAATTAGTGTCATTGCAGAAATATAAAAGCCTGACGTGAATACTATGTAATCAGCAATTCAGAATACAAGAGGGATGAAATAGATTATTTCTAGAAATCATAGTTCAGAATTCCCTGAGGTTTGTGCACAGGAATGAATCACCAGCTGTGTTGGTTTTGCATGGCCTGGTTTTTGGTAGTGGAGGGGCCACAGAGGTGGCTTCTGTGAGAAGCTGCTAGAAGCTTCCACCATGTCCAGCAGAGCCAATCCCTGATGGCTCTGAAGATGGACATGCTGCTGGCCAAAGCTGGGCCAATTAGAGAGGTTGGTAACCCCCCTGTGAAAACATATTTAAAAAGAAAATCAAAACAAAGTTGGGGCACAGTTTTTTTCTAGCCAGAGAAAAGGAGGAGGTGAGAACATGAGGGAAACAACATGGAGATACCAGGGTCAGTGAAGAAGGAGGGGGAGGAGCTGCTCCAGGCGCTGGAGCCGAGATTCCTCTGCAGGCCATGGCGGTGACCATGGTGAAGCAGCTGTGCCTCTGCATGCCATGGGGATCCACGGGGGATGCAGAGACCCACCTGCAGCCCGTGGGGATCCACATGGGATGCAGAGACCCACCTGCAGCCCGTGGGGATCCACATGGGATGCAGAGATCCACCTGCAGCCCGTGGGGATCCACATGGGATGCAGAGATCCACCCGCAGCCCGTGGAGGAGGTGCCCATGCTGGAGCGGGTGGATGCCTGGAAGAGGCTGTGATCCAGTGGGAGACCCTGATGCCTTGTCCAGCTACCTGGAAACAGAGACTAGACAAGAGTAAGGGAATAAAGGTAGGTATTTATTTGAAAGGCCTTCAAAGGTACTCCCTGGGGAGCCAGAGGCTACTTCCAAAATGGACTCCAAGATGGATGACAAGTCACAAGTTCCTCACACTTTTATAGATTTGGTCCATTTGTATATCAGCATAAATTCACCAGTTAAAACTTTAGCTAATGATGTAATTTGTTCAATTTCTCCACCTCTCTCACGGTCCTAGTTTACACCTTTAGGCCTAGGACAGTCTGAGTGTCCTTGAATAGCAAGCTCAGAGAATCTTTGTGTGTCTATCTGGCCTAAGAGAGCAGCTAACAAGCTACAAGAAACTTCAGAGTTACACACTAGGCAATACAGAATTTGAAAAAATATAGAAGTTAAAACCTAAGGCATCATTCCAGTGGAGAGAGAGAGCCTCTGCTTCCAGGCTGGAGCAGTGTGTCCTTGGAGGACTACACTCCATGGAAGAGTGACCCATGCCACAGCAGTTTTGGCAGGACTGCTGCTTATGAGAGTGGACCCACGCTGGAGAAGTTTGTGGAGAACTGTCTCCCGTGGGAGGAACCCCACAGTGCAGCAGGGGAAGGACTCGTCTCCCTGAGCAGCAGAAGAAGATATCGGGTGATGAACTGACCAAACCTCCACCCCATGTCCCTGTGCTGTCAGTGGGAAGGAGGGGGGAATTAGGGGAAAAAAGGTGTTTTTAAGGTCTTATTTTACTTCTCGTTATCCTCTGATTCTGTTAGTAATAAATTCACTTTGTACCTCTAAGCTGAGCCTGTTTTGCCTTTGGCATATTTCCTCCTGGTCCTTATCTCAGCTAATGAACCCTTCATTAAGTTTTCTCTCCTCTGCCCGGCAGTGGCAGAGGAGGGTGAGCAAGCGGCTTTTGTGGGTGCCTGGCATTTGGCCAGTGTCAAACCACGATGTCAGCCTTACATTTTCAGTAACATGTGCTACTTAAACTTTGTCTAGTCTTTCTCATCAGGTCTTTTTCATGGCTGTTATGATCACAATATGATTGAATACATGTAGGTGAGCATCCCAGCCTAACTTCACCAGTAAAACATTTTGATTTACATTTTCTTTTAGGATATTTTTACTTGAATTGTAAGAAATTTGCCAGGGCTGAAGGATCTCTGTCTACAGAGCAGCTGTAGCCCATGCAGCCCACAGCTTATGAAACCACACAGGTGCCAGCAGACTAAACAAAATGGCATAAAATGCCAGTGTTTCTAGGAAGCAGTCACTTGCTCTGGGCAAGGGCATTGCAACCCTGGCCCTTAGCCCCAACTGCTTCATATCAAGGCTCCCAAGAAAAGGGACAGCCTTGTCATGATGTGACTGTGATGCCTGCAACGTGTTTCATTGATGTCATGCCATTTATCCATGACTTGGTTTGCAGAGAAGCATTACAGGTATTTTTTTTATTTTTAGCTTATAGGGCTAAACCTACTCCCAGAGAGGAGCAGGTACAGCTAAACTTGGAAGCCATGCATTTTTCCTGGCCTCCTCCTCCCCTCTCACCCAACAGTTGCTGTGCAGGATGAATAAGGAATGAAAATTAAATGTGGAACCTGTCTCATGAATCAGTTTTGGTTCAAACCCTATAACTACTGTCATGGCTAAATGGGGCAAATAGCCCTTATTGTGAGCTTCAGCTAATTGTAAATACTCATGACTCTTACTCCTCTCTTACTCCTATTATCTCTAATATTCCAAAACCATTGGAAGATGCACAGACTGTCACTAAGCCTTTCTGTAAGCGTTTTAATGGAAGCCAAGGTCTCAAAGCATCTAAGGGACAATGCCAGTGGATGGCTCTTTATTGGGGATCTGGTCTTGTAAAGGGCTCTTGCAGGATGCAGTAGAAGGCACTGTAAGACAGTCCCTATGCAGTGCTGATCAAATAGTTGCTGAATGAAAAAACCCCTCAGTGTACTAGACTGTCTTCATTTCAGAATGTTCTGGAAACTGAAAAAACAGGGCTGTTCAAAGCCCCACCAGATCTAAATCCTTCAGGAAACTGTGCTTCATCTTCTGTCTGTAAATGTGTGCCAGCAAGAAGGAACATGGTTGGAAGTAGCCTTGTGTTTCACAGTTGCTGATTTTTCTTTTTACTGTTTTCTGAGGACTCAAAGAAAATAATTATAAAAGTATAGTACAGACATTTAAGGGGAGCTATGGTCCAAATAAAAATGAAAAATGAGTGAAATGCTTTCATGTGATGAGTATGAAAAGGAAGGTGGAACTTGGGAGCTTTTGCAACTCATATTAAGACTGAAAATTCAGTCCTGCTGTATGAGGAGAACTGAGTGTTTGATAAAAAGCTGTGAGATGATCAGAGAAGATAAAAAAATTAACCCTCACCAGACCAATGACAGTCTCCCAAGGTGTAGTCACTTGCGGCAGTCCAGTGTCCTCCAGATATCCCAGCTGGCCCAGCTAGCTCCACTGAAGACCACCGCTGATATAAGGATAGCCACCCCTAGACCTAGAGCCGGTGGTCTAGGAGCAGCAAGGGATCATAAAAGACCCTCTCTACTGCAACCAGCAACGAGTCCCGAAAGCAAAGGGGCGAGGGAAGGGACAGCCAGACAGGAGTCCAAGAGAAACAGTTTTATTCCCTAAGACCCTAGTCCAACTGAACCACCAAATGAGGGGTGCAACAACTTTTGAAGGGGGGTGTAAACCGAAGGCGGGGTAGGGATACAACCAATGAGGGATGACATATGGAGGAGTCGAGGGAGGGAGTCCATTTACATATAGCCTATTAACAGATAACATTTTTATGGACAGCTGAGCAGACCAACGGAGCATCAAGGAACATAGAATGTTCTGCACATAAAGGTAGAACTTACAATTGATGGGCAGTTAACCGGGAAGGGGCTAGGTTGAATGACATGGAGTTTTCTGGAAAACAGGGTAGGGCTTGGGGGATTGACAGTGGGCTATGGGAGGGGGATAACTTTATTTGGGAGAGGGGCAGGGCAGTCCAACTTGGGGAGGAACCATCCCGCTTGGTCCATGGGGGAAACCCTGGAATGTGCCATTGCCAATCTTCTGGTGACAAACCCACACCACAACAGTCACTCAGCAACGGAGCTGATAGTGGGCAGTGGTTTGAATTTGTGAACGTGGCAGCAAATCCAAAATACTCCTGGAACAGCCATAAGTAGGATGCTAGGTGAAGCTCAAAAGTTTTCAATCTAGAAGATAATTTCAAAGGTAAATTTATTAAAAACCACTATCATCCTGCTGACATCATAATGAATGTTAGTAAAGAGACAGAGACAACAGTTTGGACAAAGGAGATTATGGGAGTCCCATGAGCTTGGAGGAATTCTTCATAGGAGCAGGAGACAAGGTGCAGCAGAAGACTAACAGATTATTTTCTGTCCAAAAGCTAATGCTTTTAGTTGTCTGCTAGAGCACAAATTAAAGTATTGCCAGGAGGAGGGATATTCTGTGAGAAAAGTGAGAAGCAAGAGAAAGTCAACAAATAAGTTTCAAGGTTTTCAGCACTGATCTTATCTCTACTTCATGGGTATTTCAACAAAAGACTTCAGAACATAACATTTAGAAAAGGTAAAATATTGGATGATGGAATAGGGAACCAACCCAACCAAGATTTGGCTAGAGAATTGCCAAAGCCCTTTGTCTTACCCAAAATAATGTGGCTGTATTGCAATATCAGTAAGCTGTTTGCACTTCTCCCTTTGGTTAGAAATGGTACTGCATATGCAATTTGGTAGAAAAAATATTTGAGCATACTTTTGGGAAAGAAATATTTTAAAAATGTATATGTCCTAATTTAATAGTTAGTAGGTCTTCATGTATGAAATCAATCTGTTGTAGGGCTTTGTTTGTTTATTTTTATATTGTTTTGTTTTTTAAATATCTCTGGCACTAGCTTTTTGTGGGAGGGGTTGACTATCAAAAGGTATGCTAACTTCTCACTCTCATTTCTTGTAAGATGAATTTTGACATTTTTAGTTCTAGACATCACAATGACTGCAACTTTTCCTTATCTACACCTTCATCTTTAAAGTCTGTCTTAAAATGAAGGGGGGTGAAGATAAACTTCGTAAGACAAATTCAGCATGAGAACACCTCTCTCAAAGAACTGGCAGGAGAACCAAGCTTCGGAGTCTTCTGGCAGATTAAAGGTCAGTTTTCTTCTGAAACAAATCACTAGCTTAAAAGGGAACAAGAGGGCTATAAAAATTCAGTGTAGGCAAGAGCAGAAGAATTCATTTGCAAGGCCAATATATCCACATAATTCTTATAAGAGAGCTTTTGGATTGGTCTTTTCATTTTACGTTTCACATTCTAGAATTGGTCAGAAATCTAACCTAATGCACAGTATATGATCTTCTATCAAATTAACATTCCTTGTTAAAGTCCTGATGGGAAATTTTGAAAATTGGAATGAGAAGTAACTACATCATAACTTAAAATCCATTTGGCAGAATGAGATGTAATAATAGGGCATCACCCCTTTCAGCTGGCTCTATGTCATTATCAGGACTGGAATTACTAAGGTCAGAAAAGGTTGCCATGTTCTGCCAGTTGGCTGAATATTGCTCATTGTTTGCAAACGGCATAAAACTGGTGCCTAAGGGTAGTTTGACTTCCTTGACTGTACATTCTGGAGGATAAAACTGGAACTGAGCCTGAGTGGTTGTATCTTGCACCCTTACACACTTAAGGGGCCTGAATAAATGTGTGTTCCCACCAATACACATCCAATGTGCATAGCTGAGGAGCAGATGGGAGGCAGAGCACAAAGCTTCTCCCATTTGTGCAATGTATGGTAGAGAGCAGGACGGCCTCAGCAGTAGTGCAAGGGAGGAGACACTTTGCTTGGCTTGTAAGCAGTCCAGGAATTGGCCTCCCTACCAAGACTCTGTAACCTGATCCAGACTTGCTTTACAAAGTTTCATGGAACTGGCTGGCCACAAAGAGTCCAGAGGGAAAAAGGGTTATGCGAAATCTGCCCCGACCTCACCAACCTGGATTTCTTTACTTTCAGAAAGCTGCATTCAGAGGTTATGCGCAGGAGTGAGAAGGTGAAACAGGAGAAAGGGAGATTATTGTTCACTGATAAATGACAGTTGAGATATGCAACTAAATGTGAGAGCACCTGGAAGAGTGTAATCAGAATGGGCCTTTCATAGAGATTTTTTTAAAAAATGCTTTGGATTGTTCCATGTAAGTTGAAAGAATTTGATGTTCCGTCCTTTCCTGGTCTGCTTATCACAACACAGGCTGTTAGCACATGCCTTGTTTTCTCAAAAGTGTTTTTGTGGCCCTAATTACCATGTTGGAAGTTGAGAAATGTTACTGTTGGAGGAGGAGGAAATAACTCCAGCATGAGTCTATCCCATTGTGAGTGTGCTGTGTGAGACAAAGTGAATCATCCACACTATTATGTTTATGTCTCCCTTGGACTGCAGAAAGAACTGGGCTGGTGGCCTAGGCTAGGACCAGAAGTTAGAGATGGCTGTGCTGGGATGGAATTAAGTCCATATGGCCAAATAAGGCTGTTTGCTGTGCTGCACTTGAAATTGCTCTGCACTAGCAAGGAAAATGTGAACATGGTCACTTGACCAATTTGGGCAGAAAAGGGTCATGGAAAATGCATGTTGTGGGGAGAGGAATTCTACCAGTAATTGTCACTGAGCAGCTATTCCTGTTTTGCCTCTGCCACATTACTCAGTCTAGCTTTTTGAGGAGAGTCTGATGTGGCTGTCATACTGTGAATACCAACTGGGTTTCCAGTCTGGTGGTGAAAAACTGCTTGACAGGAGAAAAAGGTATCTGGTGTGATGAACCAATTCAGAAGCAGATTGTATCTCTCTGAGATTTCTGCTGGTTTTTCTTGTTGTCAGGCTTTGTTGGAATTTGCAGACTATCTGCTTTCTCCATGATGCTTTTAAGTAAATCTGAAGGGTGCTGTTGCTGAGGGAGCAGTTCCTTGCAGACCCATCTGTTCTGGTTCCAGCCCGAACAGGGTTAAATTTTTGCAGTAACCAGGAGGGGCATGGCCAGGACCTGAAGGTTATTCTCTACCACCGCGTGTCATTGCCAGGGGTAGGGGAAAGGGAGTCTGTTCTGAGGAGAAGGGGTTCCTCCTGGTCAAGGAAACATGGTGCAGGGAGCAGTCAGGTGTCTATTGTCAGAGTCTGTGTGAATCGTTTCTTTCTTGTACACGCTATCATTAGTATTGTTGATGTTACTGTTTGTTTTTGTATCATATCGCTGCTTCTG
The DNA here is from genome assembly GCA_013389985.1 of Dryoscopus gambensis. Lineage (NCBI taxonomy): Eukaryota > Metazoa > Chordata > Aves > Passeriformes > Malaconotidae > Dryoscopus > Dryoscopus gambensis. The sequence continues at coordinate 8,793 of WEIT01024593.1, forward strand.
GTAAATTGTTCTGTGATCTTTACCTTTTGTGCCTCCAATTCCCCTCTCCAACCGCCACAGGGGATGAGGAGGGGAAAGCAGGGGAACAAGAGAGCAGTGGGAGGTTTGAAGAGTCTTGGTGGGAGACTGAATTGAGGAGTACTGTTCCTAAAGCACAACACCCATCTAAAACAGTCAAGGCTCCCTGATATTTAAAAAGATGATGAATGCAGGAATCTGCAGCCTGTGTCTGGTGGAGATATTGACCAAGATATATGATTCCTTTTACTGAGATCATGAGAATCTGGTTTGGAGCCTGTTCCTCCAGTAGCAAGCCACGAAAAAATGTTAGTGAAATACCTGGGTAAATTATTTTGTTCTCTCTCTCTTTGGGTTATTAAATATTAGATTAGGAAAAGTCACTTGATTTGCAAAAGATATAAAGAAATTACCTAAATGACATGCTTTACCTTTTTGAGTTACATCTACCAGTAGTGAACATCTAAATTCATATGCCACAATCAGCAATTACACAAGAGGAAAGACAGCTTTGTAGGCCTCTCCTTTATGTGTTACATTTGTAAAATTAATTTGTTTTCATTTCCCCTGTATTTCATTTACAACCCACAAGAATGTAAGAAGCTGAAGGAGCAACATCAACAAAAGAAAAATCAGGACACCTCTGTACAAATCTAAATAAAACTGATATATATGTAACAAGGAGACAAATATTTAAAAGATTAGTTTTATCATTAGCTGAATCTTTTAGGGTAATTTTGCCATCGCCAAAGCATTAATAAGCAACTGTACAGTAAGACACAGCAGAGCTGTGATTAAAGAGGGGAATGTTTAACTAATAGACTTTGGAATGTGCTTCCCACCTGCATGGTTCTGGCTTACTCAGAGAACACTCAGCTGAGGGCTGTTCATGTAAGGGGCAAGAAGAGAGGTTTCTGAAAGCACAAAACTTGTTAGAATTGGCACATAATGACAAGATGAATTCTGGCAGGAGTCCTCCCTCGGATGCCAGGACTGTAATTTAAGGTGAATCAAAGAAACATGTACAATCTCCTACTTCCTTCCTTTGATTTTTTTGCACATATTATGAGGGGAAAGGGAAGATGCCATAATTGAATGGCAACAGGGCTTTTTGTCATGTGGAAGGAATGCTGGCAATCTGCTGTTGTGTTTTTTATGAAAGTGAGGTAGGTATGTTTGTATCAGGAATAAGCATGGAAATCGTTGGTGCCTGCTTTCAACTTTGAAGCTTTAGCTGGCAGTACTGGTGGAAGCTACAGAACAGTATCTATGAAAACCCCTGACTGTCGATGCAAAATGCTGCTAGAAGCAGCTCTTTCTCTCTTGTGAGAGAATTTTAGTTCTCATAAAAATTATCAGCAATATTTTGTAAACTAGAACACCTGTGGCCTTGCTTGAGAATTGTTATTATATGAGTAGAATAAATATTTTTAAGAATGTATGTTTTTAGAACTCAGCCTATCACACCAAAGAGGTGGCTATGCATTGGACCAATTAGTCTGTGAGAAAAAACCCTATCAAGGATGCTGGACTTAATTAAATAAATCATTATTCTGCTGGAACAATCAAAGACTGCTTGCTCTCTCTCCTTCTCCAAGACCGCGGGAAAATCAACACCTGACCTTTAATAAAGACATGGATCTCTACAGTAGGAATTACCACATGCAGATCTTCAGGGACATGCTTCATTCTCCCATGTTTCTTATTCTACAGGTTACAAATCAGTACCTTGTATAAAGTCTTGCAGTTCATATAATCCAGGGTAAAATGTGACTAAAATATGTCTTTCTCTAGTGGCCTTTGGATGAGCTTCTTAATTCTTAGTCTTTATTTATTTAGGACAACTTTTCAACACCATATTAATTTACCTGTAAGTTCTGAAGACTGGTGAGACTGTTAGTAGTATCATTAGTATGATGCACAAAGTTAAGTGCTTTCTCTTCTTGTGCTCAATTTTATGAACTTTTGAATATGTTAGTAGAATACTAGATACTAAGATTAGATACTGAACATTGATAAACCTGATTTTGAATTTGCAGTGAAATTTCAAATTTTGATGAATGGCTTTTGAAGTGGGTATTTTAAAACCACTATAACGGTACATTAAATCACAAGTTACATCTTGCCACATGCATTCCCAATTTGGTATAAGGAGCTCAGACTGCAGGAATCTGAATCACAGTTGACAACAAATCGCTCCTAAATTCTCTATAATAGTGTGTTACCTCTGAGTTTGTTTTATAATTGTTACAGATCCATGTTCAAAGTATAGTTTGGTGTTAGGCTAATTCTTAATTTATTCAGTGTAACAGTCATTCAATAAAGAAAGTTAATCAGAAATAATCAGTAGTTTCTTCTTAGAAAGAAGATGGTATATCAGATAGATGTGTCTGAAAGACTCAGTGGAATCTTAACTAGTGCAAACACCTAAGACATTTGTGTATCGTGATAACCTTAATAGCTTTGTGTTCCAGTAAAACTTCAAAGATTTTATAGTAAACAGTAGGAGCAGACTGAAGTTCCTATGTTATCACGAAGCAGCAAGAGGTGACCTGTCTTTGGCGGAAGATTGTTGTGTCAAATCACAGTGATTTCTCTGTTCTTAATTGTGAGTGAAGGAAAGAAAGAGGCTTTTGAGCTAAGAGAAATGTAGCCTCCTGTTCACATGTACATATTTTAGATGGAGTTTTTTAAGCAGGAGTGTGATACAAGCCGCACAGCCGCCCGGAGGCTATGCAGGTGTCTTCCTACTCGAGGTGTCCCATGCGGCGGGAGCAGTGTCCCACATGGCAGGGGCAAGAGCGGTTTTGCAGACGCCGCAGGCTCTTACGAAGAGCGAACTGCAGGCTGGTGTTAAAATAGCGTTGGAGCGGAGACAAAAGAGGAGAGAGGGTCTCTTTGGCTGATATTCTGATCCTTTTTTCCCACGCGGGGGATCAGAAGGACAGGAGAACAGGGAGCACAAAGAGCGGGAAGAAACAGACGCGGCTGCTTGTATACAGAGGTGGGGAAAGGAGGTATGAAGGATCATAACCAATAAAGCAAAGACAAATATGGGACAATAACCAATGGAATGTTTTCAGGGGAGGGTTTGATTTGAAAGGTCCAATGGGGTATCAAACATAACAGAACTTTCAGTATATGCCTAATTATAGGGATTACATAACTTGGGGAGGAAAGAACATAAACCTATAACAGAAATGTGGTGATGTATTTTCCTTTGAATGGTTTGTTCTGTTTCCCCCTTTTGAAATGTATGGTGTATTCCTAAGATGTAACCCTGCCTTTGATCCCTCCCCTGTGAGCTTTTCACTCGTTCAAGCCTTGGGCCCGCGGGCCCTTCGAAACTGTGATAAGGGAATGCTCAGAGGACGAGGCTCTCTTTCTGCTTGGATCTTTCTCCCTCTCCCTTCTCCTTCCCTCCCCCTTCTCCCTTCCCCCTTCTGCCTGCCCCGTTGCCAGAGCTGGACCAAAATAAACCTCCTGACTTCACCATCAAGGAGATACTGGGTTTCTCTCATGGCTTGCTGCTGCCTGCAAAGGTGTAGCCCAGAGACTCTGTGGAAGCCCTGGTGAGCTGCAGCCCCCTTCTTTCTACGAACCCACAGGGAATGTTGCCCCAGGACTCCTGCCATCGCTAGCCGACAGAGAGCTAGGCGGGGGTCACAGCAACACAGAACAATATTCAAACTACAAAACTGGGGGAGCTTGGGAGAGTAGAACACATTAACCGTAGCAGAGATGTTACACCTCAGCACCAGGGTTTTCCCTGGACCACCACTTGGTGATCTGAGTGGCTTCCGCCAGGTGCACTGCAACAGGAGGGCAAAGCTGAGTGCTGTAATCCGCAAGAATGGTACACACCTAACTTACAGGATCTGGCTTTGCTATCCATGGTTGACGTGCTTTGGCTTTTATTTCACTTCCTTCTCCTCCTGAATTTACAAATTTATCCTACTCAGTATTTGCTTTCTGATCTTACACTCCAATGGCAGCCCCAGGAAAGTGGTGAGGCTCCCTACCAAATACTTAGCCTTTCCGCAGAAGGCTGATGGAGAAGACTTCCATGGTGTTGCAGGTCTCATGAAAACCTCTGCACAAAGGGCTGAGGAGCTACAAAGAACTTAGAGTTGAAAGTTCTTAAAAGACAGAGCAAAAGGCCAATCCACATATTGACTCTAAGCTTTCTCTCTCAGCACATAAATGAGGTGAAGAATTAACTGGTTGTAATTGGGTGCAACCACTTTCATGCATTTGTGGCTTATTGATCATTTTGTCTTTAGTCCTGTGTTGATGATCGAATCTCAGACTGAATCTGAATCTGGATCTGGTTCCTGGATCTGAATCGTTTATTCAAAGGAAATGAGCTGGTTTTATACACTTCTTAAAGGCACAGTACTTCCTTACATGGTAATTCTCACCAAGCGACCTATCACACATTGCCATGTCAGCAAAGCACCTTCTAAATGTCTTTATATGGGGTGATCATGCACTGTTCATCCGTCTGTCAGCTTCTGGCAGGCTCCTCTCTGCAGGGGTCTGCCGCGTGACACTTCCTCTCCCCAGGGTCTGTGCCACTATGTGCTCCTTTGTGCTGCCATGTGCTTCTCATCTTTCCCCATAATTCCTTTGATGCTGGTGCAGGCTGCCCGGGGTCTGCACAGCATCTAACTGCCGGAGGTGTCCCTGAGGACGGGACCTGGCTGCAGTACAGCAGAAGGAGCTGGCTTCCTCGCAAGGAGCAGAATGCAAGCTGAATGGCAAAGGAGTGCTGGCAGAGGTAAAGAATGAGAGAGGGGCTCTCCATGTGGTTCCAGTCCTTTATTGCAGTTGAAACATAAGAGCAGAAGAGCAGAGAGCAAAGCCATGTGGAGATTTTTTGTATAGGGCTGAAGGGGGTGGAATAAAGAGTTACAACCAATGGGGTTTTGGTAACTGTGGGGTGACAGTGGAAAACATCCAATGGGACAAACTCAGGGGAAGGTTCTATTCAAATTAACAAATGGGGTACTGAATACAGCTGAACTTTCCAGAAATCATACATATTCCATGAGGGATATGCATAAACATAAGGGCATACATAAAACTGGGTGGGGAGATCTTAAACCTATGATAGAACAATATGCAAAACACAGTTCCCCAGGGGAACACGGGAACTCGCCGTGACCAAAAGTTAAACTCCAGTGCCCTGGGTGCTTTTCCACCAGTGTTTTGTTTGTGTGGATGCTGCAGTTGCTTTTGTGTTTTATATAAACAAGCATGAAACAGAACACTTTTAACATTATAACATAACATGAACATATTTCAACCTACTAAATCCAGGAAACTGCGTAACATAAAATGCAGTTCTCTTACTATGAACAGTAAAACAGTGTATCTAATAAAACAACAGGAGTGCACCAAGATAATATTATCAACTGCCTTAATACTTTACCATCACTCAGAGTCTGCAATAGCTGGGGATCTGTTTCACACTGAGGACTTGGGAGAACCTTTTCTGGACAAGGTTTTTAAGTTTACCTTGAAAGAGGGTCCAGCTTTTTTAAGATCAAATCAGCAACTCAAAGTGACTTGATTACACTTTTAAGGCAGAAACACCTGGGTCTGATGGTAAAATTCCCAGTCAGCCAGGGCTAGGGCTTGGCCAGAGCCTCAAGCCTTGACTGAGAAAGTTTCTCTAAAATATCTACAAGCAAACCTTTATTAATATAATCAAGGGAATGCATATAAAAAATATTAAGTAATTATCTTACAACGAAATCTTTTTACAAAACCGGTATGTATTAACGCTATCTGGATCTGGAAGTATACTACAACCGCACAGCTAACCTTAAATTTCTCTAATAAACAGACAGCTTAGTGACAATATAAAGAAGCAAAAAATGACTTAACAGTACTTAAATTTGCTAATTTTCCTTCACAGAATGTATATAAATCCAGGCCTCGAACATTACAATTGTATTAACTCTGTAAGTGGTTTCAAAACGTAACAAGCCCTGAGTCAGAAATTGCTGCAGGATGAAAGGGCTACAGTCTTTCACTCCAGTGGTAACTTCTTCCACATCAGGGAAGCAGCAAGGTGGGAGCTGTTCTTCCAGTTTCTTCAAGTAGGAAAAGAGTACTTTGAAAAAACACATCAGTTATTTTCCGCTTGAAAAAATAGCTTACAAATTATAATTATTACAGGAGCATCTATAACAAAAAGCAATTAGAACAATGTGGGGTGTCACAGGGTGGTATGGTAAAAAAAGCAATCTTTGAGAGAGGGTTCAGGATTGTGGCAACATTCTGAATAACGAAAACAGTAAAGTTCCACAGACAGCTGCAGCAACAACATGCTTAGCCCACAGCCACTCCTGCACAAGGCAGTGCAAATGCTGCAGCTGCCCCCACCACCCCGAGGAAGGGGGCACCCATTCCCCCAGGTCTATTTTTCCAACACAGCATTGGCTCACGAAGGTACGGGAGCCCTGGCTGCAGCGGTAGCAGCGCGGGTCAGGGCCGCACTGGGGCGGCTTGCAGGCTGCCCTGCTGGCCCTGCCGACTCTGTCCGCCAGTGCCAGCCGTGCCTCTCCGAGCAAATCTTGCTATGTGCAGGGAGCACGGACATGGTGCTGCCTTGCTGCTGCCGCTGGTACCCCTGGGGTCCCTGGGTCTCCTCACCGCCCACATGCAGAGAGCCATGCTTACCCCACTGGACTCGCTGTGTAGCTGGTGAAACAAATAGGCTAGTCACCTTTAACAGGTTAACTAGTTTATTAACAGAAGAAACAACAACTGAGAACAGGACCCCGAGATAAGCCCTGAGATCCCCATGGCAAAGCAGAATAAAGAACAGTGTGCGTGACACTGGGTGCTCCGTTGGCAGATGAGTTCTGCAGGAGGACCAGGTGCAGAGCACCTGAACAGTTCCTATAGCCTCTTGTCAAAGAGGATTGATCTGTTTTTCAGTCTGCTCTTTGATTGGTCCATTTAGCATGTCTCCGATTGGCTTGTTCCAAGGCGCATTTCTGACCAATCATTTGCTAATAAATCTATCCCATTGATTGGCTTGTTCACCAATCTGGGTTTGGAATGATGTCATTATACCTGTGGTAAAGTTCTAGAAAATTCTCCCTATTGGGTCTTTCATATTACCTCCACCTAGTGGTTACACCGAGACATTACACCCATACATCAGCATGCATTATGGCTCAATTAAAATTAACTTACATTTTATCCACTATGGAACTCAACTCCAACATAACAGCTCATTAATTGGGTAACATGTAACCAGCCTACGAAAGCCCACCTCTCTATAACAGCAGCGCAGCGTTCACCGCTGTCCCTTGGCTGTGCCATGTGCTCACCAGCGCCACGGACTCGCTTCCATGTACTGGCTGCCATGCGTCCGCCGGTGCTGTGCGCCTGCTGCTGCCGCTGTGGTGCTGCGCCCTTGTGGCCTTGCATGCTCCCACCACCGCGTCTGCTGCCACTGCTCACTTGCAGAGGGCAAACGGAGAGGAAACATGGTACTAGGAAGGGCGCTCCTGGCTCCAGCTGATGCCGCATGGCACGGGATAGTGCCAGCTCTTCTTCAATACCGTCCAACTCCCCTCCAGGATTAAATGGGTTGGGGGATGAGGGACTATCTTCCGGTTCTCCTCCCACTGCCGCGACAGACTTATGGTCGTTCGCTGGCGGTGCAGAAGGGGTTCGGCACGGCTGCTGCGATGGTACAAGCAGCTTTCTTTGTCTGGTCTCTGGGTGCCGCATGTGCCATGAGTGCCTCGCACACAGATACAAAATCTTCTTTAAAATCAGTTCCAGCATCTCTGCGATGTTTCGTCCTTGGGATACACCATCCCTCATTTTCTCGGCTGCAGGCCTCCGTCCTGCAGAAAGGTGGAGTGGCGCAGGTTTCTTTTCAGCCACAGGGCTTCTTCTCAGCTCCTCTGTAAAGTTCAGCCAAGTGTCGCTACAGGAGCAACCTTTTGTTGCCTATCAAGTCCCGATTTGAGACGCCATTAGTAGCGATTGAGACACGGACCCAAATCGGCAGGGAACCTAAATCCCCTGTGTTCCCTGTGGCTAAGCCCCTGACACAGAGGCACCATTTGTTGGTGATTGAATCTCAGACTGAATCTGAATCTGGATCTGGTTCCTGGATCTGAATCGTTTATTCAAAGGAAATGAGCTGGTTTTATACACTTCTTAAAGGCACAGTATTTCCTTACATGGTAATTCTCACCAAGCGACCTATCACACATTGCCATGTCAGCAAAGCACCTTCTAAATGTCTTTATGTGGGGTGATCATGCACTGTTCATCCGTCTGTCAGCTTCTGGCAGGCTCCTCTCTGCAGGGGTCTGCCGCGTGACACTTCCTCTCCCCAGGGTTTGTGCCGCCATGTGCTCCTTTGTGCTCCCATGTGCTTCTCATCTTTCCCTATAGTCCTGATCCCTGAAAGATGGGATGGCAATAGCACAGAAGGGCAATAGGCAACTTCTACATGTTGGAGTGGCATAAGGGTTTTTTTGTGAGAAATAGACTTGAAATTCTGTTCCAGAAAGAAGTGAGGGGACCAGGTTTGTATCTTCGATTTACCTGGCATTTAGAATTACTAGTTGTAGTTTGCGTTGTGTAATACCTAAGAGCTCTGGGTGGAGACCACATGCAAATGCTGTCCGAGATGGGGAAAAAAGCTGTTTTGTGGCTCTGAGGACTTGGGAGTCTGAAGCAAGGAACTAGTAACTCAGTGGAGAAAACCGGAGAAAAGCAGAGAAAAGGATGAAAATCTCTTGGTGCTGTTTACTGGGATTCTATGAGAATGGGTGGCAGAACATAGAGAGGGTTCAGTGCAGAAAGACACCACTTAGCTTAAAGCAGTGTTAGAACTATTTGGTTAACTCAAGTCAAAAACCCCATCCTGTTTCTGTGTGCAAACACTTCAGGCAGAGGAGAAAGAGAGGGAAATAGCAGAAGGGCCTGGCTGTATCACTGGGTGAGCTACAAGAGCAGAAAAGGAGAGAAGATGATTCATCAAGCAGCTGTGGGAGGGCTGTATGATCTCCTGAGCTGGGATTAGTTCTGGTGAGTCTGATAAAGTGCAAGTCCTCTCACTCCATATCTTCCAGCTGCAGGAAGGAAGAAGAAACAGCATTCTGCTTTTCATCCTCCTTTCCCACTCTTTTCTCCCAAGGAAGACTGTACATTGTCTCCTGAGTTGCCAGCCTCCGAAAGGGCTGTTTTTAAGACATTTGCTTATCTGCCCAGGGTCTCAAGGAGAGAAACTGAATTGCATCGCTGCACTGGCTGTTTTTTCTGCCTTGTGTACCTTCTTTCATTTGTTTTTCAGTCAATGCAGACAATAATTATTCCCTGTAGAAATACCTTTTAAGTACAATTGCAAGTCTCCAGAAATTACAAGGAAAACTAAAGTATAATGAAGTACATAAACCCAGTGCTGATACTGAAATAATTTGTGGCTTTCAACAGAGGAGACTCACAAGTCTTGATAATGATGACCTAGTAGCATGCTTTAATATGAGAGTTCTAGAAATTTTAACATTTTCCCAGCAAGTTTTATATTACACGACATTTCAATTAATTGTGGAATACCATTAGAAAAGGAGGGAAGGATTTGTCTAACAAATAATGACAATGTAAGTAATGATTTAGGTGCTGTGCACTTGAATACTAATTCTGTTATGGCTTGGATCATGAGACATGATTAATTTAGGTTTTCATGTGATTGAAAAGGATCCAGAAGTTAGCCTACAGCTGTTCCCTGTTTGGAAAGTAGCTCCTAATTTTGCAAGATGTGATAGAATATCCATTTGAAAGGCGTTTGTTCTTCATTATGTCATCCTGGACTTCAGTAAGTAAAGGCAGATCCACAAACAGGGATTGTGTCCTCCAGCAATGTATCAAGAGCAGCACATGTTCCACTCCTGGGTGTGTGAGGACGACATGAAACTCTCTCTCATCATGAGCTGGGGACATGAGCTGTGACAAGACTGTCTGGCTACAAGAGTGCTTGCAGTGCTCACAGCTGTCCCCAGAGCCTCATCCCATGTGGGGGTTCCCAGCATCCCACAAAGATGTACCCGAGCTGATCTCTGCTTCCAAAGAAGCCATGCCAAAACATCCCTGTCCTCTGCTCTGGAGTGGGAGATTGGAGCTCCAGGAGATGTCCATCAGCTTACCAGAGGATGGTGGGATGTTTGGGAGGGGAAGGGGAAGTCCTGCACGATATCGAAGTGAGAGATGAAGAAATAGCAGTATGTTTTTCCTCCATCCAATTTGTATGCCATTTCAGATGCTGTGGGCACTGCCCTAACTAGAGCAAAGCCAAAAAACCCAGTGCTGCTGGAACTTGAAGTGGGCCCATGTATCAACTGGCCTCACAGGACATTTCAATGAAAGTAAATTGTGGCTATAAAGCAACAGACATGATTGGCCCACTGATGTCTGAGATGGAACTGGAGCGCCTTACATCATTCAGAGCCCTTGGAGATGCCCTAATTTTGTGTTTCTTGAGGTATTTGTGCATGGGTAGAACTCAAGTCGTAAAGTGGCTTTACATTGTTGTGTTCCTACTCCTGCATAATATCCTGTAATTTCATAAATGATGTTAACTTTAATGATTTAACAAGAAATATAATTACGGTTTCTACAGCAACCATGACTTTAAATAACCTGAATTATGTACATGTATAATCTCCAATATAATGAAAGACTAATGCAGCTCATTGAATGTAAATTATATTGAAAGTTAAAACTGTTAGGCAAGAACTGCTTTTGAATGATCAGGATGGAAAAACACACATGAGAAACCCCTCCTTAGTATCAAAATTTATGTTGGTTCATGTTCAGCTGGTTGAAAGTAAAATAAAGTATGTTTTGGACTTTCCAAGCCAATTTCTTTCTTGACTGAAAAAACCCAGGTGAGTATAGTTTGTCAGTGTTGTTTACGCTGTATAGAAGTTTATGAACACAGCTTCTGATGCAGAATTATTGTGTTGCTCCCAAGAAATGTTGACACCACTTGTGATTTGGGAAGGTAACACTGCCAGCAAACTGCTGATGGCTCTTTGCTTTGTTCCTTTGAGGCCGTGTATAAAGGATTTTCTGAAGCAGCAGGGACATGCTGAGTTTTTACAGTGCTGGGAAAATCCTTCATGTTCAGGTCTCAGGGACCTGTGGCAAAAACACGCTGGCCTTGGAGGAGAGCAAGAATGTAAACAAAGAGGCCCAGCACTAGAGTTGAGCTAAACATGTAAGCCACAGCTGCAGGTGCATGAGAGACGTGTGATACCCCTGGAGTAGCCTATGGGATAAGTCACTGGGTGCGTGATTTACAGTATGTAACCAATCGTGTGAATTCTTTTGGTGCATGGACACTTTGTAAAGGGGATAAAAGGGTGCTGGAATTGTAAATAAACAAATCATTCACCATACTTTTATGAAGATCGTGTCTGAATTCGGGACCTTCTACAACTGGCGCCCGAACAGGGACTTTCGATCCTGGACTACCGGACGGATCCTGGACTATCGGACAGATTGTCAGACGGACTACCGGATGGATCCTGGACGGATCGGGAGCGACCGGCAAAGATGCTGGATGTCGAGAGGCTGGGGCGTTACGTTGCTGAGGAGTGGTCGCTGGTGTACCAAAAGATACACAGGTATTGAAGTACTTTTATGCCAAGAGATGTATATGCATTGAAGCGTATTGCCCACTATACTTGCATTTGCGGGTCGGGCGGGTAGAAGGTCAGGCAGCCGTCCAAAGACCGAGAGGTCCGGGACTAAGGAAGGTACGTGCACGCCTTCCCCTGCCAC
>WEIT01024594.1:676-23888 GCA_013389985.1 Dryoscopus gambensis
ACAATCAAATTTTCAAACCAAGGCACGAAAAACCCAAACAAAAAATACACGACTCAGTCCTCAAGAGTATCCAGAGTTTTTAAACCTTAAACAGTAACTACATTTGACTGAACTGTTTTCTGTCCTCTTTTCCACTGTAAACAAGCCTTTGTATCTGGCAAAAGACAACTGTCAGCCAAAAATCTTACCCTGTTTATCACCTAGATTGTAGTCAGAATTTCCTTTGCTGTTCCCAGTATTGGACTGATCTCACAGTGCATCAAGGAGTCCGTTTGCATCAGCTTAGAACAACATTGTAGTTCAGCATTTGGGAATTGGGAGTGGGTGAAGAGTGCCAAAGCTTAATGTTGGTCTGCACAGCAATACTGTAAAAGTGTTCATCACTGAAGTACTGTTGTTTCCTTTCCAGTGCAAAACAGCTGGTTCGTGGAGAACCCAATGTGTCGTACATCTGCTCTCGGTACTACAGGGCACCAGAGTTGATCTTTGGAGCCACCGATTATACCTCCAGTATAGGTATGTGTGTGCGTTTGTTGGAGTCTGTACCAACTGCCTCAGTTTTTATCCTGTACTTAAGTGTAAAGGTTTCCAGAGATCTCAAATACAATCCCCAGGGACTGAATTTTGTTGTAAATTATTAGCTACCACTTTTTAAAGAAATAGAAATGTTTTGTAGGTGGCTGCTGTGCTTTCTATACCTTTTCAGATTTCAGCATCAATTACAAGTAAAAAAAAAAATCCACGTAATGTTGCCATTTAGTTTAAAAGTAGGTATGAGATCTCAAGCCAGAAAAGCATTTTAATGGGTTGAAATAACAGCAAAGGATGTCTGTAGAAAATCAACTACTGCCTCTGATCTGCTGTGGTTTAAACATAAATAAATCTGTAATTTATTTACTTGGCTTTTAGTGAAGAGTTTATAGGGGGAGGTAAAGTGTGGCCTAATGATTGATTTCAAATTCTGTTTACAATTTTAATATACTGTGTACAGCAGTCCTTCTAATTCAACGAATTCTGCTAACGTTTGCTATCCTTTAGCCTTAATTTTGAACACAAAGAACTCTTTCTATATACCTGACGCATAGCTCTGTCATGGAAATATTAGGGAAGCTGGAGGTTTTGATGGAGATCAGGGAATGGCCATGTTTTCTTACAATAGAGTCCTAAAAATGAGCAGCAAAATGAAAAATCTTGGAAATGAACAATGGTGTGTTGGCAGGTTGTTGATAACTACTTCAGTTTTTCAGTCAAGGTATTAGCTGGGGTGCTTCTGAATTCTAGTGCAAAAGGGAGTAGATTTGGCTCTCTTCTTAGCACGTATTGGGGAGCCTTTCACCTTGCTTATGGACTTGAGTCACTTAGGCAAGGTTTAATGTTTTCAAAAGTATTTGGAGATCATTATCAACTCTTGGCAGACCATGTTTGTAACCAGGGTATTTAAAGTTATGTTTGAACTAGTGTGAAACTCAGTGGTTAGCTGGCTGGTTTTAACTCTGCAGTTCTTTAAAAGCAACAAAAACCCCCACCTAGCTCCTGAAGACTTCCCTGCTCTCACTAATTTTTTTCCCCATTAGTTATTATTCAATATATATTGTAGCAACACTTGCATATCCTCCTGGTGGGAAAAAGAGGCAGAACCAAGAGTAGTCTGGGGAAAGTAATGACACAACAAAGATAAAAGAACAGAACTTACTGTTGGCTGCTGCCAAAAGTGGCAGCCCCAGCCTTGCTCTTACCCCTGGATACCCTGGGTCTGACAGTTTGCTGTTTGATTTCCTGATTCAGCATCAACTGACAAGAGATTTTGGCAGGTTAACTTCCTACTATGTGAGTGAGTGCAAGCAGCATTTTTGTGCAGTGCAGTCCAGTAAGCAGCAGAGCCCAGGTAAAAGCAAAGTGTTGTAAGCTCATGAGTGAGAAGAGGACTGTGGCTGATCCCATTTGACATCTTTTTGCCAGCTGAGAGCTAATAGATTGGCTCAGCTGCATTATCAGAGTGCACTGAGACCTCTTGTTTCAGAGGATAACTGCATAAAACAAGTATTTTATGTGTCAGCAGGGGAGACTGCTTTATAGATAAGCCTGTGAAGTGTCTCTTGCTCCAACTGCAGACCGTTTTTCAAGTGGCACTTTCCATTTCTGTTGTCTTACCTGCTGGTCTCTAAAATGGTTATAACAAAAACTGCATTCTGAAGTGCAACTTTTCACTTGCCTCCAAAAATATCTTGAATTTCAGTCGTCGTTCTGACTTTCTGGTGCCAAAAAACCCCACCTGCCCCTCCAAGCCCTTTCTTTGAAATTTGCATGGAATTGCTTGAAAATTAGTTTAATACTCCTTCCTTCCTTCCTGTCCTATCCACCTTCCACTTCTTCCACAGCAGTCTTTGGATTTGGGAGATGAGAAGGAATAAAATGCTTTTAGAAGCTTTATAGTTTCCCAGTATTCTGCAATATGCTAGAAATTCTAAGGGTTAGTTTTGCGCTGCTGCGGTTTGTAAATATTCCTTGGTTCTTGCGTGGTAGGCAACAATGGTGTGTAGTGAGAATTCTTCCTTACTTCACATAGGATTGTTCATCCAAACTCATCCAGCTTGTTGGAAAACCAATCCACAAACATAGAGAGGTTTATTAAAAGAAGGGAAAGAGCATATAATTATTAGTGCTTTATCCGTGGCTCAGAGTATAGGGAGCTGTGAAATGCTTCAGTATTGTGATACTGCCTTTTAAACTTATATGTTGGCATGCTTGGTTTTTTTAGTTCTTGTGAATTGTTAGCATAACAGCCTTTTCCCTCTGTAGTCTTTAGTGCTCTGTAAGAATCACCTGTGTGTGTGGTAACAAAAAGTGAGCTTACATGTAAGGTAGGGATCTTTATTCCTCTGGTTAAATATCCTCTAGTGAAACTATGGTAAAAATAAAATCAGTGAAGAATACAAAGCCAAAAATTGTTCTAAGTAGAAATTTTCCTACGTTATCTGCAAGGCTTCCAGGTTTTTTGTGAAGGTTTTTCTTGTTTGCTAATGTTACTGCAGGGCTTATGATTATAATGCGCTGCAGTAGGATAATTATTGGAAGTATTCCTGAGCAGGAAGTGCTTTTTTTATGACTTGGCAGTGACACTGGTGGCCGAAGACTGATAGCACAGCTAGCTGCATTGTGGCCATGTCAGTTGTTAGTCATCTTGTTTAGCATTGTAACCAGGAGTTGCATTAGGCTGTCGGGCTTCATCTAGGTTGTCTTTAAACACTTGGATTTGTCCTCGTGACATTACTTGCTCTTCAGTGTAGCAGAAACTGCAGTTGGTTCCAGGATGTGTCTTTTCATCCTGGATGTCACAACAAAACTGTGAACTGGCATTTAACTTCTAGGATCTTGATTATTTCATTGAAGTGCATGACTTCAATTCTAACCCAGAAGATCCCTTTAAAAATAACTGAGCCAGGGGTGTGGTGTTTATTACACTTTTGTAAAGTACCATATTAGTGCTGTATTATACCAGAGTGAGAGTAGCATCGAATCACATTTACTGCAGTTAGTGCCTCCAGCAGACCCGAGACTCTGTTTTTCAAATAGTGACCTGGGAAGTGACCTGTTCAAGTCTTTAAATAGTCACTGTTGCCAAATAGGTCCAAATCCCTACTCATAATAGCTCTGTTGTTAGCTATAATAGCCTGCCTTACAACTGTAGAGGATTTTTCAGTGGTCAGGCACAATTATTCCTGTCAATTGGGTTCCTTCATAGCTTGTACAGTTTGGGCCTTTGTGCACCTTAGATTATGAGTTCTGCAAGGGTGTGTGTTTTGTGTGTGTCCCTAAATCTTGCTGGGAATGGACATCCTTTACTTCTCACATCTGATTTGTAGGACTTTGTTATTGTTGTTGGTTGTTTGGGGTTATTGGAGGTGGGGGGGAGAGGTAAGTGGGGGACTGGTTTGTTGGTTTTTTCCCAAACCAAGCCCTTCAGCTATCCCTTGACAGGGTTGTGGCTGAGGCTTCTCCCTTGCCAGTCTGTGTGTGTTATAGCATCCCAGAGTATGTTGATGGCATGGTTCTGGCTGTGCTGGTCATATGGGTGATGCTGCCACTGAAAGACCCTGGGATGGCTGCCCACGTTCCCCTGCATTGTCCTGGGACAGGCACTGGAGTAGGGGTGGGTGCAGATGTTTCTGTTGCCACGTGCTCCTTTGTGTGAAGAGAAGCGATGCAGCTGAGCTTTGCCTCAATCTCACTGATTTTTTCCCTAGGTGAGGTGGCGGGGCACGGGAGGGTTCACCAGAGCCTGAGGGTGCTTCTGCGTAACGAGGGGCTGCTGGTCTCAGTGCTTTTGCTCCACTGCTGCACTGGCAGGAGTTGGGAGCGTTCCAGAGGGAACATTTATAGCCACTGGCAGGGAAAGATTGATCTGCATGACTACTGCTGGCTTCTCTTGGGGTGTTCAAAAATAAGGATCATGAAGTTGTTCATTCACTTTCCTAGCAAGCGCGAGTATTTCACCTCAGCAGTCTGGAGCAGAAGCTATTGTGAGGCACATGTAGTTGGCCTGTCCCAGAGTTTCTTGGGGAAGAACCACCACAAGGTGTGCACCAGAGCTGTTGCCAAACAGTGAGAAGTATTTGTTTCCTTCTCAGATGGCAACTTCCAGTGCTGAAAATAAGCAGGTGTGTTAATTTACTGAACTGCTCTACGACTTGTCATTGTAGCTTCATCTCTTCATTGCAAAAGAATAGATATGTGTTTAGCTTTTGTTCCAAATACTGGAACAAACATCTTTTCAAGCGTTTTCATGTTTCATCCTTATTCTTTCTCCTCAGTCCATGGATCTGTGGTGGCTTGATGTGCGAAATTTCCACCAACATAGGACGCATGCCTGTAATCCTGAATTTTGCTCTCGTTCTGACATCCCAAAAATTATTTCAAACAAGCAGCAATGAAAAGCACTTTGGGGTCTGGCATTTGGCAGCTAGAAGCTGTTGATTTTATGACTTCCCAGGACTGCTTTTCTGACTCTTGGTTTGTTTCCACAGTTTCTAGAGCAGCAACTTTGAGTCACCTCCAGGATGGAGGAAGTCCATCAAGATGAAGGGATAGTGAGGCAGAGATGAATAGATGAGGGTAATAAAAAAACTAGGATGGTAAATATGCCCCATAAAACATCAGAGAAATGAAGATTCTTAATTTGTACTAAGTGGATGAAAGAAACCTTTCCCACCCCCCTGTCTTTATGTCCTCCAAACAATGTGTTAGAGGAGCTACAGTGTAATACAATGAATGGTGCTTGTGCTGTGAAGAAGAGGGCCAGCTTTTCAGCTTGAAAAGGCAGAGTTTGATATCAGAAAAAGTGAAATTTGTGGACAGGGTATTAATTTCCAACTCAAAATGGCCTTTGCATGCTTATAGAATTAAAGCTAAGGAGTGTATTTTGGAGGTGGTCCTCCCAGATGCCTCTTTTTGATTTAAAGAGAAATACTTGTTCTCTTACCTTCTGTACTGCTAAGAATGCATTCAAAAGCATGGGCATTATAGAGATTATATTATTAGACAATGTTCATCTAACAGCTCTGAAGATCAATAAAGTAGTAGAAGCTTTATTTAAGAAAAGTTTTGTAGTACAGGAGGCTATACGAATTTTTGTGTGTTTAGTGGAGGTAGGTTAGGTGATGATGGTATTTGTCTTAGTGTTCTTTAGTCTAGGAAAGATACAGCATTAGCTACCATTATAATGTGTGAAAACTATCCAAAATAAGCTTATTTGAAGGTTGCTGTTGCCTGGAAGTTTTATTTATTGTCCATATTGTCTAGATAACGTTTCACTGAAGGTGTGAAGAAAGTACCCTTGCCTGCTTTCTTAAAATGGATAGCTTTTAGTATTTTCTCCTAAAATTTCACGTTGTCACAACTAGTTTGGCATAAGGACCATTTGTTGACTTATTTTCTTTTAAGATTCTCTCTTACCTTGTTTATTAGCTAATTAAAAGCATGTGAATGAGAATCCTAATTTGCTTTAATTAAATGGCTCATACTAAAAAGAAATCATTCAGAAAATGCTTCTTCTCCCATGAGAGCAGGTAGTTACACCACGTATGAATCTGTAGCAGTTAGCTCTGACTCTACTAAGACAGAAAAGTATTTGGGAAGGACCTATCAAACTGATGATTTCCTTTAAAGAACACGTCTTTAAATACAGAAATTAGTACTTGTTTACTTCAGGCTTGAGGAAAAATGTGACAGATAAATTTTAAAACGCAAGATATAAAGGATGTGGGGGAAAAAGGGCAAACTATCCTGGAACCAAATTTTAGTCCTGTTAAAGTCAATGGCATAAATTCCATCAAGTTTCAGCAGCGATGAAATTTCTTAGTTTGTTCCTTATTGTACAGTGCCTATCAAGAGTTGTATAAACACCTGTGTAGATTGCATTTTGTTTTGTCCCTGCTTGAAACTGCTTGTTAGCCTCCACTCTCTGGCTTTTGCTGAGGATGCTTCAAGGATTTGTTCACTTCCTTGTCCAGGGAACATTGCCCAAGTCCTAATTTGGTAGTTGGTGAAATTACATTCCTGGAAAAAAGCTGGAGATTTTGGAATGCTTATGTTTTACTTCACTGTGTATTTAAAGTGTTAGCAAGTAAAATCAAGGAAAACTACATAGACTTTTAACAAGACCTTAAATTACTTAATTTGGAAGATTTCAGTGCATAGGGAACTACTACAAAGGTTTCTGATGGATTTATTGTATGTTTGAGGGATTAAACCCAGCATGAATGCAAGTATTCCTCAGACATTGCCACCTATTTCCTCATGACCCACATCCTTTCTTTTTTTCCTCTGTTCCCATGTGATGCCCTCAGCTTTCTCAAGTTCCCGCTGCTGTTTGTGCTTGGCCTTCTTGAGCAAGGACCTGTACGTTATTCGACTCGTTTGCAGTTGCAGTTTGGCAGGGCTGGGGCAAGCCTGGTACTTCACCCAGGGACTGAGGCCTCCTCTCCTCGGCAGCAACACTGATGCTCCCCACTGTTTTTATAAAATTTTTGTAATGGATTTGAGACTTCTGCCTTACTGACTTGTCTGAAATAGGCTGGTGGAGTGCAAAAGCATGTAGGGAAACTAGGAAAAGAAAAAGCAGCACAAAGCCAACCTAATGGAGCAGCCATGCCAGAAGATTATTTAAAACAGTTTAAAAAAGCCGCAGCCCAATCTGAAAAAAGTAATGCTAGCATAGTTTCAAAATCTTAAAAGGAAATGAATTGTGATTGATGACTTACTCTCCTGTCATCTTTGTGTTTGTATATATTCTGTCAAATATTTTTCCTTGCCATATATAACTTTTCAGTGCAAAATAAGAATCAGAATTGTAAATAATGATTATAGATTTGGTGTAACTACTTGTTTTGTAAAGGACTCAGGTTATTTAAAACCTTTTAAGGTATCTTTAAGTAGACGTTTACGTTACAGTGCTCTGACTGCTTAGTACTTTTAATCTATTTCTTCAATACTTCTGAAGAAAACTATGCTATCTGTTGAACTGTTGTGTAATTCCTCTAAACCCAATATGCATGGGAGACACAAAAAGTGATGCTTTGCATCATGGCTTTGCTGTATGTGTTGGTCCAACAGCAGGAGCTATCAGAGAAAGACACTGATTAGCAGTTAGTATGCAATTAAACATTCTTTACACGATTCCTTCTTCATTTGTTGTCCAAAAGAGATGTTAGCACGTTGATGGCCGTATCAGCTTTTATTAAATGTGACCACAAGATTAAAAAGTATCATCTTAAGTATGTGCTTGTTGAAATTCAAGACTCAAAGTTCAAATTACTTCTGGTTGCTGTTTACATTTTAAGTACTTACTTTATAGGATAAACCCTGATGCAATGTTTGTACCAAGACATTAGGTAAAAGTGCATCCATTTGACTTGGAAGTGAATGATTTCAAAAGCTGCAGCAATGACATTGCTGTTTGTCTACTGTATGTTCCAATTGAACCATATTCTTTAGAAGGGGAAGTATTTTTGCATAGCCCTCTCCCTCTTTCCTTTAAAAATGGGGGAAGGAAAACTCTGCTCTAACTTGCAGATTATTTTGTTATAAATCTTGAATCCCTGTAAGCTTTTTTAAATTTTATTTTGCACCAGTCTGTAGTGGTTGTGACAAAGTCATAAGAGATGGCTTGGAGAACTCTCAGAGATCTTTTCCTTACTCAGACCTTTAGCTGTAACTGGTAGTGTTGTATCCTGCTTCACAGAACCGTGGAGTCATAGAATGGCTTGGGTTGGAACAGGCCTTAAAGATCACCTTGTTCCAACCCTCCGCCATGGGCAGGGACACCTTCCACTAGACCAGGTTCCTCAGAGCCCCATCCAGGCCGGCCTTGGACACTTCCAGGGATTGGACATAGTTTGAATACGTGAGGGAATAAGGATTTCTGTCGCAGCATAGACTTTCTCAGGTGGAACAGATCTCAGGAGGTAAATTCTCACGGAGGAAGGCTAGCTCATAAAAGTGGGTGAGAGTTTAAAGAAATATGGGTGGAAGGGGACTGGTTTTCCCTTTTGGGGCGTTACTTTGTATTACAGGCTTTACAGATCTTCTGTTGCTGTTTGCTTGTTTGAGATCAGATTTTAGTGTAAGGTTTCAGGTAGGCATGGAACAATTGATGACTTTCCAGAAAACCTTCTAGTGTATCTATTTTTTTGGGAGAAGCAGTTCTCTGCATCCAAGTACAATACTTCTACTGTGTTGAGCAGCTTAAAATCCCATTTATTTGGTATGCAATTACATACACAATCACAAATACTTGATAAACCGTGTTTACTGCATTGGCTTTGTTAGATTTTTCATTTTAGTTAATTACGTTCCTAAAATAAAATGCTATATAGTACACTTAGATACATTCATAAGTTGCTGTTGTAGTATTCAGTTGCCTAATTATTTAAGAAGCTATACCTGCAATAGATTGTAAAAAATTTCTTCATGTAGGAGGAATAGCTCTTAAGGACTACTTGTGGCTTTTGGTATACATACAAAAGTTAGTTGATGGCTTTGTCTACAGATGCTGTTGACATGTAATCTATGACTTGCAGTTCTGTTGTTCATCCAAGTTGGCAAATGGAATTGGGATAAAGATTAGATCTTGAAATGACTAGTTAGAGAGGCTGCCTCCCAGACCTCTTAATCATCATGTACTTCAGGATACCAGTAATACTTGCAGTACTGGTTCATCTGTCAATCTATATATGCTTTCAATAAATGTATGAAAAACTCAGTCTATTCAACACTCGGAAGCAGTAAAAACGTCAGCCATTGTGTTGGATGATACCTATGCATAGTTCATGATCAGTGTGATTTAAACCAACACAGGGTTAGGGTTAGGGTTAACTTACAAATGGCAAGCATTCTATGGTCTTTTCTCTACTTGTGTAAGTTTTAATGTCAATATATTATGGCATTTAACATTATTTTCCAGGGCTCATTGTCTCACAGTTTGACTTCTAAGACTGTCTGCACACCACTGTTTTATACCAGGTATCTGGTAACATTAGGGTATGAATGGCTTTTCTTTTTAGCTGTGTTACATACACTATCAAACATGGCAAAGGATAAAGTAAGTAGCTTAAAATGGCTGGGTTTTATATGAATGGCTTAATATGTATGTTTTACTGATAACTTTCCCTCTCCTCCACTCTTCCCTTTTTAGATGTGTGGTCAGCAGGCTGTGTATTGGCTGAACTGTTACTAGGACAACCAATCTTTCCAGGTGACAGTGGTGTGGATCAGTTGGTGGAAATAATCAAGGTATGGAATGTTAAGTGTTGTTTTGACTGCATTATTCCTTGGGAATCAGTATGAAGACATGCACTGTTATAAACTGGTGAACATACATGTATTCTGTCACCGTTGTACAGGGTTTTGCACGTAAACAGTGTTTGAAAACACTTCTCATGCTATTTTGATAGCCTGATGATCTGTACTTTCTCTTCTTGTAGTCATGCATAACGATATCTAATCTTTTATTTCCATTGCAGCTTTTTCCCTCATAAAGGATTGCACTTCCAGTGTGCTTGGAAAAAATGCTTACATACTGAGCCAGTATTTATTAATGTATTATTTTCATTCTTTAAGAATCTGTCTCTTTTTCGTTTGCTGCATGCAGTTAGTACTTGGCTTTGAAAACAATACTGTTAAATTCCTTGTGCCAGATTCTTCACATATGTAGTTGCCTTCTCTTCTTCCTTCCTCCCAGCTCTTTTAAAATGAAAGGTGAGAAAGGGCACTTGTTTGTGCAGATAGAGAATCAGGACACGTAGGGCAAAGGTACCTTCCACCTGAAGGGTCTTGTTTTTCAAGGTAAAAGAACTAATGTTTCAGAATATATAACACTCGTATATCACTTATGTCCAAGCACATCTTGATTGATTTCGTTTGGAAAGCTGTGAATATTCTGTGGCTCTCAAATTAGAGGCATGGAAGAATAGTTCATAGATTGGTGTCTGACTTCCCAGCACCCTTGTCTACCCTACCTGTTTCAGCTTCTGTGGTGAAGGAAACAAGATTTCCAGAGAGAGCAGTATAATTTTCCTCTGAATCTATACTATGCACATAATAAGATGGCATTATTACAGAGGATAAGATTTGTGCGCATGCTGTTCAGTTTTATTCATCTCATCACCACAAGGGGACTGTATTAAGAGAATTTCCTCCTTGATTTTGCCACTTAACTACTACCTTGATGCATAAATATTTGTGTGGCATGCATGTGAAAAGCCCCTCAAAACCCCAATCTGTGGGTGAAAAAGTAGAACTTCCTACTTGTCTGTGTCATTGACTAGAAGAGCTGGTGGTGCCTTTGTCCCTGTCCTACGAGAGTGTATGGCCTGAACCAACGCTGACCGGTCATTCTCCTGCCTGAAGGACATGGGCTGTGAAGCTCAGGGGTGTGCTGTGACCTGTCTAGGCTGTTACCCTGTCTCTTCCAGGTTTTGACCACGCAAACCTGGCTTCTGTTACAGTGAGTTTCTGTCTGTCTTGCTAGACATCCTCCAGTCAGCAACTTTCCTCTGGAGACTCCATGTGTTGCACATACTTCTCCTATGACTTCCATGATGTCTTCTTATTGCCTTTCTGCCCAGTGCATTTCAAACTCACTTTATCCCAGCTGAGTCAGTTTACTTAGGGAACATTATTGAAAAACTTGAGTTGCTATCAGATGTAGGGCTGATGATGATACAAGTGACAATATTTTTTCCTTTTGAGAAATGTCTTGGAGCAGTGTGCTGCTTTTTGCTGTGCTGCTTTTGTGATTTGTAAAGGGGTCCATGTCAGATGACCAGACCTCCTCAGGGTTTCGTGTGATAACATGTGGTGTTTGCTTGTGGACATTTCTGAAAAGTCCTGATTTGTTTCTTGATTAATGTGTGAAATCCTGAAAACCTATATCTAATCAAAGAATCAGCTAGGTTGAAAAAGATCTCCAAGACTGCATCCAACCTATGACCCAACGCTGCCATGTCAACTAGACTGTGGCACTAAGTGACACATCCAGTCTTTCCTTAAACCCCTCCAGGTACAGTGACTTCACTACCTCCCTGGGCAGTCCATTCCAGTATCTAATCATCCTTCCTGTGAAGAAATGCCTTCTAATGTCCAGCCTAAACTTTCCCTGGCACAGTTTAAGACTATGTCCTCTGGTCCTTTTGCTTGTTACCTGGGAGAAGAGCCCAACCGCCACCTGAATTTTTGTAAATAGAACTTTACATTATGGTGAATGTCCATGGCTTGATCAGAAATCTCAGAGTAGAGAGGCCTTATTGGCAAAGTCATAGTGCTCTGCCCTACCACTGCTTTACTTTCACAATGTGAAAGTAAAATAATCAGGAGATAGATGGTCTCATTATTAACATGCTTGGCAAGCAGAAATTTGTAGTTTGGTTTAAAGTTTGCTAGAAGCTGTTAACATCAGTTCTGCACTACTGAAGAAAACATCTGTGAACCAGTAATTTCATAGCACGTATGTGTTCCAATTTTGGTGCTTCTTTGTTTACACTTCAGTTGTATTGAAGCAGAGGAGTAACTTCAGTAAAATTGCTGATAGCCTTTGTACCATCTGTGGTGATAACTTTGCCTGACTAACTCATAGTAGTGACAATATTGTAGTACTGGCACTAATGTTATTTCTCAAGACAGCTGAAGGAGTACCCAGTGTAAAGGATATGTCAGTAAATTATAGGTTGAAATTATGATATTTACCCTTGCAGAAACAAACTTCTGAATTATTCCTTTAAATATAGAAAGGGGGATACTTAATGATCATTCACATCTGTGTTGTGCTGGCATTTTCTCATCTTCTGTTACCTGTGTAGTCCACTACACATAGAAGTTAAGTGAAACAAAATGTACTGAGACAGTGTGTTTTAGGAAAGTCTGAGGGAAAAATACTGTAAATCTTAAAGGAGTAATCACAAGAAAGGATGTTCACTGAAAACTGAAGAAAGTGTAATGTAAAATGTGAACCTGAATGGGTGGGTGCCGTGTTCTTCTGCCAGTATTTGTTACTGATGCAGCATTTCTGTTCTGAAGGCAAGAGTGGAAGAGAAGCTGAGTGCAAGCTGGAGAAATGGGTTGCTTTTCAGTGCCCTTGTCTCCCTGATTTTCTGTTGTGAAGTTTTATAAAAACTATTCAGAAAAGCTGTACCAGAAGGTGATGGGGAGAATACAGAGAAAGTTGTAATTGAGAATATTGTGTTCAAAATCAACAGCCATGAGAAATTGTCTAGGAATGGGATAACAAGGTGCTTCCCTTGTAGCGCTGTATTCACTTACAAGTATTTCTCATCGTGGGAGTAGAGGGAGAAAGCGTGTTTACCTCAAATTTTTCCTCACCTCTTGAAAATGGGGAAAAAGCAGAAAGTGAGGTCCTATTTTTTCCAGTCCGCCAGCTGTTGGGAGGGATCTGTCCCAGCTACTGTGTATCCTTTAAAAATAACTGATAATCAAATTAAAGACATTTGGTCTTTAACTTCGCGAAGAAGACATGAAACACTCTGCTCTTATGTGCTTCCAGAATGATGCTTAAATTCGACTTAGATTTGAAAGGATGGTATAAAAGAAGCAACCCACGTGAGTGCATTTGAGTTTCATAGCCTCAGTACAGTTGAAGACATGCAGTTCTGCAGTATAAAAATTACCAGAAATGTTACATCTTGGTGCAACGTGTAAAACATGATGTTGTATGAAGTTTCCTTTAAAGTAGGATTCATTAAAAAAAAATTGACAGATGGTGTCCACCTCTTCCATTTGCTGCCATAGAAAACTAGTATTTGAAACTTTCATTGTAACACATACTTATTTTAATGCTAGCTGGCTGTGGGAGAGGCAGAGCTGTGGGATCTGACAATTGTAGAATAGCAGTGAACTTGGTAGAAGCTTGCAGGCTGGGACTTTGGGAGCTGCTATTTGACTGTCTTGGGTCATGCTTTCCAGATAGCTTCACTGAACTGTGTCTGAAACTTAGGGGAGGGGAAATTTGAGTACTTTAAACTCCCAGAAAGGGGCTGTAGTAAGAAAATACTTATCCGCACATTTGGAAATGTATCATACTTTCATCCTTTATATTTGATTGATTCCACTGCAGGAAGAGGTCAGCTTAGAAACTTTACTGCTGCTTCTTATCAGTTCAAGATGATTGAGTCACAGTCACACTTGTGGCATTTTTTTGAGCCAAGATAAATTTTTCAGTTGTCTCTTCAGTTGCTTACTCAGCTGTGATTATTCAGAGTTCATTTCACGACACAGTAAGTGGATGCTACACCTGGCTGTGAAGTTTTTTGCATTAGACTGGATAATGACTTCAAATCACCATCACATTAAATTAGTCCTCCTTTCTCATGCAGTTCTTGATGACATCCCCTCTTTAGCTGTGTTCATGGTGATATATCAGTTGGCACAGCTTGTCCTTCCTGCAGGCCAAATGCTCAACATCCTCAGTCCGTTGCTGCATCACAGCATTTTTGGCTTTTGACAGATTTTGACACACTTTCAACAGTCTTCATGGAGTTTCATTTCAAGCAGTCTTGTAAGATCTTCTCCCTCTAGTTGCACCCGGAGTTTCTGCAGACCTACTGCATATTTGCAAACTGCTCTGAAAAGCTGTGCCCCTCTAGAACCACAGCATCACATTCATGTGAATCAAAAGACAGTCTTTTTCCTTTAAATTTCCTTCTCTTGTTCTTATTTCTTTAAATATGGTCTTTCAACATGTTCTCAGTCTGGCTAGGCAAGAGAGAACTTTGACCACTTACTGCTGACAAAATGATACTTGATATAGGGAAATACTGTCTTGGTGCTCCATCTGAAGAAATATTTTAACCCAAGTATACTCTTCTTGAATAGTTATGCTATTACAGGAGAGAAATCATGTGCTGTGCTTTTTCCAAATTTTGATCTTGAATGCTGACTCTTCCTTCTTATTTTTAGCTCTTGCTAGCTATTCCAAATGTTAGGTTGTCCCATCGCTTGGAATATCTCTAGTGGGTAACCCAATATACTCATTAAAATTCATGCCCCTACTGGCTTTCAAGTGACATCTCCTTCAGAAATGTGCTCAGTTTCTGAAACAGACACAGTGGTAGTGTGGATTTCATCAGTGATCCTATAAAGAAATCATGTACAAGTAAACACTATGCCTCAGAGCAGTCATACAGTCTTGTACCTGATGGATTCTTCCAGCAGCCCAGGAGGGTTGCAGTTGCCACTTCGCTATTTAAAATCCACTGTGCAAGTGGGATCCCGCTGAATACAGTTTGAAAGAAGGAGCTTTTAAGACCATGAGTGATTTTTCATTGAGATGCAGTCAGGACATACGCCTTCATAAATCTCCAATCTTGTGTGCACAGCTTGCACAGTGCAGCAGTGGTGTCTGCAGAACTGCCATGCTCCCTGTGAAAGCTGGGGAGTTTGTTGGCATTCCTGGCCCCACAAGCTCTACAGCATCCCAGAACCATCAAGGTAAAACTGGCTGGCATACACTTTCCAAACTAAAACATCTTCAAGTACAGTTCCCGCAGCCAGTGGTTGCTCTTTATTCCTCTTGCAGAAAGTGAACCTCAGAAGTGTCTGTTTCTAAGATAATTATCTTCTGAAAGTTTCTGTTTAGTACCTTCCCCCTACTCCTCTCAAAAGCAGAAAAAAAAATTACCTCTGTCAAAAGAATGAAGCAGCAATAATTGTCTGAGCAGCCCTGGGACATGGGGAGGACAGCATCTGCCAATCTGCCTGGTGTTTTCTTTACCGGAAATATTTTTTCCATGTGCTGCTATTTAGAGTATGAGATGAATCAACCGACTTGTGAAAACTGCAGGAAAGAAGCGGGGGTTACGGGGTGGGGGTGGTGTTTGCTTTGAGTTTTTTGGTTGCTGCTGCACTGTGTGATTATTCCTTGCACCAAAACTGGCATTTCATGGTAATTTGGGAGGAATAATAAAATCTTCTTCTCATAGTTCCCTGGGAAAGGGGGAGCAAGGGGGGAAAAATGTATGGAAAAGCAAGTTCAATAGTATCAGGAATCCTATTCATGTGTAACTTTTTGGGCTCTTGACAGTTTTACAGCGCCTAATGCTAAGTATAGACTGCAATTATAATATATGGCTCATGCTCAAATGTCAAGGTACTATTTTGGGCTCAGTTTTTGAAATAAAATAAATCCAGTCAGAGTAGTTAATGGGCAGAGAGGAGCCTTCTCTTCCGGGAGAGTAAGCCATAGGAGAGTGTGTTTCGTTTTATTGGATGTGGTCCTGGGCTGATGACCTGCCTGTGTCTGACATGGGCTTTCACATGGGTGTTCTGTCCTCAGCCCTAAGGGAAGTCTCCCAGCATTTTTTTCCCTGATGTCCCCCCACATCACAACTTGGCTGATCCTGTGCCTCACTTAATTCATCACTTCCACTGCTTGCAGGCAAGCAGTATAAAAAGTTGATAGGCAATTATATTCATGTCAGTGGTGACAATGGGTTTCTTCCTATTCCTGATGTATAGCTCCTCTTCTGTTTATGAATAGAAAAAGTATCTATATTTAGTTGGCTTTCATTGTTTGACAAGAAAGTGTTTTTGAAAGGAAGTGTATATAAAGTGAGTAAGTTTATTTTACTTTCTACCACAGACCTCTTGAAGTATTATCTCAAGCCATGTTTACTGCTTGAGATGTCTACACTGTGAATTTTTTAAATAACTGTTTGGCACACCTCTTACAACTCTCTGAAGAGGTGCAGTCGTGTTCGCAGAAGTATTAATTATGCCATCTGGTAAGCCATAAACATCAGACTTTTAGGAATACATTTCCTCATAAACTTGCACAGTTTTCCCAGGGAAGACCACTATACCACTGCAACCATGGCTTTCTAGAGGTTTCTGATGTAAATTATCACCTTCTACCCTCTCCAGTTCGGTTACTACCAGCTGGAGCTTCTGAACCCTTGGTGTCCTTGTGCTTCTAACTGATTACATTATGGCAAATGTTCAGCAGTAACAATGGTTGTCATAAAGGGCCTTTATTCCACTGGGATTTGTTGAAACCCTTGCAGTTTCCTTTTCCTCTGGTGTTGCAACAGTGTGGGTTTGGTCATAAATGACTCAGTGCAGTTTTGCATAGTGAAGCAGGTGTGGGCAGCAGCTGTCTTGGTACTGAGGTGTAACCGAAGTGTCTTTTGGAGCTGAATAATCCATCTTTTCCTCCTTTAAAAGTTGATTGTAAGAACATAAACTTAAAATCTTTCTGCAAGTTCAGGGCTTATTCCAGGTTCTTAATCCCCCCTTCTTGCTTAATAAGGATGACATTCTTGTGAGCCTTTTTTTATTGTAACTTTTCTTTAACTGCAGGAGATGCATACCATTACCCTACCTTCATGAACCCTGTTAGTGAAATAAAAATGCTTTGGGGAGCTTCATCCCTTACAGATTAATGTCAAGGGAAAAACTTGACAGAATATACTGTGAAACCTGTTGTGTTCAATTTTTGTCCTAGGAGAATCAGAACAGTGTCTGTTTTTCAGCAAGTGTATTATTTAGTTAATCTTAGTAAATAATGCTACTTTATTTTTATTTAAGAGATGATGATGACGATCGGTAATGAAGAGCAAGACTACTTGACCTGGCATCTTCACTTGTGGGAAGATGCCTTGTAGTCTCACATACACCTGCCCTTCATTCATTTGAAAGTTGAGTCTTCATTCTAGTTACAGTTGATTCCATCGGAGAACTGCATTTTTATTATTACAGTACTTTGGTTCTCTTTTTGTTTTTCAATTATTAAATAGAAAAAAAGAAATCCAACTTTTTCCTTGATAATACAACTTTCCATAAGGCTCTCAAAGAAGTAGAATAGTATGTGCCAATCTGCATTGACCTGACTAATTCAGTGTTGGACCCTTTATTTCTTAAAAGCTCTCTGACTTTTGCAAGATCGGTGGGGATCTTGCCAGTGTACAGAGTACGTGAAGGGAAGGTTCAAAGAGGGAGCCAGTCTCTTTTCTTTGGCATCCCATGACAGGACAAGAAGAATGGGCACAAATTAAAACACATGAAATTCAATCTGAACACAAAACAGTTTTTGCTGTGAGGGTGGTCAAACACTGGGACAGTTTGCCCAGAGAGGTTGTAGAGTCTCCATCCTTGGAGATGCTCAGAACCTGTCTGGACGTGGTCTTGGGCAACCAGCTTTCAACAATGCTGCTTGTGCTGGGGGTTTGGACCAGATGACCTCCAGAGGTCTCTCCCAGTCTCACCCATTCTGTGATTCTGTGAAAGCTCTCCAAGGAACATCTGCTCCTTAGTATTTTCAGAGGTGATACAGCAAGAGCAGCTGTTTCATGGAATAATTCTGCCAAAACAAGCACAAACAAATTTATGCTTCTTTCTCAAGAGAAGAATTTTGACCAATTTTTGCAGCAGCTTAAGTGATTGCTGTTACCAGGGTTACTTGATGGTATTCCTAATATTTTGAAAATTTGGTATGAATCAGTGAGGTACAACTTCAAATCATGTAGCAAACAGAATTGGTATGTTAGGGGGGTGAGGAGAGATCCACTGCAGGACCTCATCAAGATATGTCAGGTACTGGTACAGTTTTATAGTTTATCACGTTATCCATCCCACTGTTCTGAATTGTAACTTGAATTTGACACAGTCTTTAAAACTTCTATTCTTCCTTCCAAACTACTTCTCTTTTCAGTTCTTGGTTGGATTTTGGGGTGTGTTGTTTTGTGTTTGAGGTTTTTTTCCCCGTAATCCGCTTTCAGTGCGAATTGGAAGCACGATCTGGTTTTACAGTCTCGAGATAACAGAGTAAATATAAATACACTGTGTAGCTAATGTAAGTCACTTTTCCTTTTGTACAGTTATTTCATGTGTCAAAGGCTGCTATGTAGCTGAAAGGTCAGACAATCCCTTCTTTCAGCTTCCATGATCCCTCTTCAGTACCTTCTTTTCCAAACATTCATGAAACCTTAAGTGCTGTTGCTTAGATGCCTGTGCTTGAGCTTAGGAGTTGCCCTCTCCCATTATCTGGAGCTACAGCTGTGCTTTTAGTGAAATGTATGAATAGACATTGTCTGTGGGTTCTTCCATGAAATTGCCCTTGCTTATCTAATCTGAATTCTCTGATGCTATAGGTAGTCTTTAAATATACTTGCACTGTGTAGGCTCCTATTCTGAGTAGCCTTGGCAACTGAGCCAGTTTGATGAATTTCGGCTATATTAAAAATAAATCTACTTGTTGCTGCTTCTTAGAAAAGCTATTAAAAGAATTTTTTGAGGAGGAAAAGGGTAAAGGAGGTAAACATGCTTTTTTAAAAGTATTGTTTATACTAGGGAGGCCTGAAAACTTAGCTTTTAGAAATGGTGAGAGAGCAGTAGAAATTGCCCATCGTTTTTCAGAAAGTTAATTTAAGTAATCAAAAAAACTTCCAAAGTTTTAAAAATTACTTTTATCCTGAATTGGGATGAAAATAATATTTAGGGGTGTGAAATGCCCTCATCTTTTAGAACTGGAAATGTTTGAGAGCGATGGTCATCAAAGCTTTGAGAGCAGCACAATCCTGGCAGGGCTGGCAGCTGGGTGGCTGATGCTCTGGTGGGTGCCAGACAGAAAACCAGCAGGGAGAGGCACATTTTCCTTCCAGTTCTTGTTTCCTTTGAAAGTTGAGCAAAATGTATGAATCTGCAAACATTCTCTTTTTTCACCCCCTGAGCAAAACCAGTGTTTTCAGACACACAGAATAAAATCTGCTGTCATCTCTGAGAGTAACCCTTGGCTTTCAGAATTAGGTGGGGTTTAAATCCTCATGAGCGATGTGAGCTACAAAATGTGACTGTTCATTTTGTGCAACTTGTTGGTCAAATTTGTTATCCAAGAAGCAACTGTCTGAACAAGTTGCAGAGTTTATTTCCTCTGCTGCTGCCCTTTATTTAAAAGGTTGCTTTGTGGGTAGGATTTTTTTATTTGTGTTGTGCAACTCTTATTTTAAATAGCAAAGAGATACCAAGTTTTGTTCATAATACCTGATGATAGTTTCTCTGTTGCACAAATTACTCAAACAGCAATTACCTTGCTCTGTTACCTCCTTACCTGACTTTCTAGAGTGCATTTTTGTAATTTCCATTCTTCTACCAGAATGAAAATGTACACAGATAGCAAAATTTGTAACCAGCTATTTCTTTATCAAGCAGGAAGGTAGAATGCTGGCATCATGTGATCATTTCTTGCCTGACGGTGACAGTGCAGTCTGATGAAATGAGGTGATAGCGTTGCGCTGAGATGTGTGGAGGGATTTGTCATGAGGCCAAAATAGGGTCACTACAGATTTCCTCTAGATGAGCCTGAGCCCAGCATAGAGGAGCAGCTTCCACCTTCTGCCATCTCCCCTTCTCTCTGCAGAGCAAAAAGATGCCCAGAAATGTGTGCAAGCAAAAAACAATGGGATTTCTTGAAGATACTCTGCCCTTCTTACATATAGCTAGAAGACAATGGCTCTCTCACACTTGGTGCTAACTGAAAAGAAAACACTAATGCCATATTGTCGGGCTTATTCCCTCAAGAGATTTCTGAAATCCTTTCAAAATGTACCCACCCATACAGAAATGTGTGATTTTTTGTTATTTCTCATACAACTACTACTTTGCATCCATAAATAACCTTGTGCAGATTCTGGGAATGAGAAATACAGCTTGGTGAAAGTAAGCCAAAGGTGGTATGCCTTTTAGGTACTTCCAGGTCAGATTTAAACTAACAAACTAAGTCTGTCCTCCATGTGGAAATCCTGAGATGAGGAAGCACCGCCCAAATCCACACAGTTTTGTTTGTGGGGTGAGCAGGAGACGCTGTCTGGCTCTACTCAGCAGTAACCGGCTGATCTTTTAAGCTTGTCAGAGGACTGCTGGTTGTGACTTGTAAAATACAGTCTGTGTTACTTGTCTGATCCTTAATCAGCTATATGCAGTGAACTGCTATCCCTGAATGTGTTTGGTAGTACTGTTTTATATAAACCTAATTAAAATGAACTCTCTACCCCACCAAAATATCACTAAGTTTGACAGAGATGCTTTAATTTTGTGAAAAACTATATAAGATAATTAAATTATGACACTGGGCTTGGAGCATGAACTGAATTGCCAGCAAGAGACTGCTGATGTTGGAGCAAGGGCCACAAAGATGATTAAGGCACTGGAGCATCTGTCATATGAGGAGAGGTTGCAAGAGTTGGCGCTGTTCAGCCTGAAGCAGAGAAGGCTTTGGGGGGGGCGAGTCTCATCAGTATGTTTAAAAGCCTTGTGGTGTGGGAGAATGAAGAAACAACCTGGCTCTTCTCAGTGTTGCCCTCTGTATGGGCGAGTGGCAGTGGCTCAGTACAACACATTTTTTACTCTGGACAGTAGTCAAAGACTGGAGCAGGGTGCCCAGAGAGGGGACCTCCCTCTCCTGGGTGCAAAAGTTTTGTTGTTCTGCTCTCAATGCTGTATTAACTTACTAGTCACATAGATTGACTTCAGTTGTCTCAGTGTCTGATAGGTTATACTTCTGTCTTAATTCCATAGGAAGCATTCCTAAACAATTTGCCCTTTTCTTTCTCTCCTGTTTAGGTTCTGGGAACGCCTACAAGGGAGCAAATTAGAGAAATGAATCCAAACTATACTGAATTCAAATTTCCTCAGATTAAGGCACATCCATGGACTAAGGTGAGTCTGTATGATCTGAATAATAAAGATGTGGGCTGAAAGTAAAAATTCAAGTTGTTCATTTTGTTCAGTGATTTGGTGGCTTTCAGTCTAAACTGGGTGCCTTTAACTAAGCTGGGGACCTGCAAACTTTTGATGTAGCTAAGGAGAAGATATTGAAGCAGTACACTGTAATATCTATAGGTCTGGGGGTTTTCAGGTTGCCTGTAGGTGGGTTGTGTTTTGTTTTGTTTTGTTTTTTGACAATGGTGTGTGTGTTTCTAGCAGATTGTAATATATCTCCATACAGTCATGCACAAAAGTCACATAGAAATGAGGAGAGTGTTCCAGTATGTATGTGACGTTTGTGTAATGCTGTTATGAAGTGTGATGAGGGCTGACAGTCACTTTCTTAAATGCTTCTTTCGTAGATAATATTCTGTTCATACTTCTGTGGATGTGCTGTTGAGTGGAGATGTTTTTTCTTGGAGTTACTTCTTAAGATTTCTTGTTATCTACCTTTCGTAGGGAGACACCAGTGCAGCACATGCAGGCAATATTATGACCTCAATGACCAAAGAGGAAACTGCTAATAATAAAACAAATACATTGCTGCAGAATTAATTGGTCTTCCGCATATCAAGCAAGGATGAATATTTGACTTGGGACAGAGTAACAATCATTTAGTTAGCCTCTTGGGTGTAGAATAAGTTGAATATTGAGTCTTACACAATTGAAGCCTGGGTAGTTAGCATTTCTTCTTGCTGCTTGAGAAATGTCTGATACCGTCATAGCGTATTTCCATCCTATCCCAGCACTCAGGTTTCCTTCTGCTAAGAAAGTAATATCTGTGTGTGGAAGTGTTGCATTCCTAGCTGAGCACATGTCCAGGTCCATATATGGACCAAATACTCTATTGTGGTAGAAATGCTGAATAAACTAATTAGAGCTAGTAGAGAGCAGGCCATATACCTGGCAGGTACACACCAGGGCAGTACTACGTGTCACTGTTTTTACGATGGATTCTCCAATGAGTTATGTACATTTTCCCCACTAATCCGTGGTTTGCATTACCATATCAAGAGTTACTTGAATTTTTTTTGAATTCCATCCTGGTAAAAGTCGCAAGAATAAGCCCAAAAACCATGTAGCACTGAATATTAGGTTCACGTCTGAATGCGTGCATTGAAGGTATTTGGATTAGGGGAGGTTAAATTAATATACAGTGGAGTAGAAGTGCAGAGCTGTACCATAGGACAGAGCTGAGTTTCATAGTTAGCTTAGATGCTTATCTTATGCTTGAATAGTCATACAAATCATCTGTATGCACTTGATGGTCTCTTAGAACACAACAGAGGTCTTTTGGCAAATGGAAGCTTCGCAAAAAGAGACTGAAACTTCCTTCTATTTATAAAGAGTGGTCTTTTGGTTGTTGTAGAGAATCACAGGTGAAATTAAGAATTGAGCTTGCCAGAAGATCAAATTTGCATTCTCCATTAGGTCACAATTAGTTTTGGAGAGTTGTGCTTGCAGCATAGCTTCTCATTCTCAGGTCATTCTGCACACAGCTCTTCCTGATGTCAGCTGGGTGTAGAATAGCTTTTAAACCAGTTTATTACTATTGGGTTACATGAGACTTCACTTATGAGATCTGTACTTATTACACAAATGCTAAATTTAAAAATGGATTACCCAGCATGATGCTGGTAATGATGCTTATCTTCTCATCTTCTCGGTGTACTACTTCTTAAGATCCTTTCCTTTCAATGTTTTGAGCATGTTGAGCTATAATAGATTTACATAGTAATATTATGTAGAATTGGTTCTTCTTACCCAGTTGTATTGACATTACATCTGATGACATGTCAGTGGGCATAGGCAATCCTCTCGGAGCTTCTCTATCTTAGAAAAGTGTGTGAGAAAAACCTCTTCAGAGCTTTGGCTTTGAAAAAACAGGAGTGACTAAAGAAGTGAAAGTGATCATGATGTTGGTTGTGGTTTGTTGTTACAATAGTGT
>WEIT01024596.1:0-30038 GCA_013389985.1 Dryoscopus gambensis
TGTTTTCCAAACGCTAACAAAGACACCTTGCTTTCTTCATTGCCTGCAGATGGATCCTAGAAAAAATGTGTACTCTAAACACAGCAGGTGTGTTTCACTTGTTTTAAGTATGTCTTGGTTTGAAAAGACAGGTGTCAGCTTAAGGAAGGCAGGAGCCTCCCTTGAAATGGAAACTGTAAACCCCCTCCCTCCGAATTATTAGAATTNGTGGTGGTGGATGTAGTCCTGTTGAAGCAGTGATCCTGTAGAAGGATGTAATTTTCCTCTGGGGATCCAGTAGAGAAGAAGGCTGCTCCTCCAGGAAATCCATTGGACGTGGGCTGTCTGGTGTTTGAGATCCCAGCTTATATTGAGCATGGAATGCCTGGTTCCTCCCTCTGGGTAGGACATCTCACAATGGGATGATGAGTCATGGGCAAGGTGTTAATGGGCCATTTAACAGGAGATAGTCCAGGAGTGAGTTATCTGTGATTCATGCAGGAGGCATTCATGGACCCATTCACAGGAGCACAGCCACACCTGGTCTCAACAGATGGTGATAGAATACAAGCTCCCAGGCACATCCCACCCTGCACCCCAGGACAAAGTATCAGTCCTCATGTGAATTCAGCTTTTGGCTCCTTCGAAGAGCAGATTGGCGCTAGAAGATGATGCAGGACCGGTGGAGCCACATATCTTCTGAAGTTGCGGGTAGGTTGGTGTACTGGGTCAGCAACAGCTGGGCGGAGGCTTCTCAAATGACAGTGGACATCTGTGGATATATGTGTGGGTAATTTGTGTATTGTTAAGGATTTATACTTATAATGCCAGTTAGACCAGGGGAGTACTCACCTGGTCTCTCCATATGTGTTACTGGGGATTGTGCCTTGTTAAGAGATCTGCAGCTCTTGAAATTTGAAGTAAAACACAAGACAAGCAATGTAAATCTCTTTTGGCTGTTTCAGTGCAGAGAAAAAGATTTCATTAAGTGTGTGATAAAAAATAAGCTTTAGACCACAAGGAGTTACGGCAGCTTCAAGAATCATTCCTAGCATTCCCTGTAGCTCTGGTTGACATCCACTGCAATCTGCTGTTGTGACAGCAATGAAATTGGTTGTAGGTATGTGGCTGTTCATGCAGGTATCGATAAACTGTGGTGGTTCTCTGACACCTCTACAACTACAAGAACTCCAGACTGGTGAAGCTATTACGTTTCCAGTCCCTGTTTCCAAATGGCAAGAAATGGTTTTTAAACCTGACCCTTTGCTGGAGCAGTGATACCGGTCATATCCTGCAGGCCCACACTTGTGTTTCTGGAGTCTTTCAGCCACACACACTTTGGCTGTGGTACCCATTAAGACTCTTATTTACACATTGTCATAGCAACAGGTTAATTTAGCTTTTGACCTATAACTGCTTGCTGGGTTTTATTTTCTGATAGAGAACAGAAACTTTTTGCTTTAGTGCCACAGCAACAAGATCAGATTGTATGTAAGCATGTATTTACACCAAGATATGTGCTTTTGGGCATGTGTGTAAAAATCCTGGCGGAGGGAGGGGACGGCACAGAATTAAATGATTTCCCATTACAGCAGCATAATAATTCAAATGGACAGAAAAATCCCTTTAGCTGGAAGGTGAATCACTTGACAACACACTTCACAGCCTGTAAGACCCAGAAGGTAGGATGAGTTGTGCTCCCTCCCCAGCAAGCATGGGGAAGGAAAAGTTCAATGATTTTATTTTTTTCATGCTTCTGCATTTATGATGTAAATAGTGCTACTGACAAAAGTGAGAGAAAATCAGAGGGAAGGGAGGGACAACTTTGGAACAAAGTCAGTGGTTATCTCACCAAACACGTGGCAAGAATATTTCCTAATTCAAGTGCTTCTCATTGCCCTTGAACATTCTTAATATGTTCACTTTTTGTGAGTAAATATCTACCAGGTGGCAAACTCTACCAAGCTCTGCCGAGCTTCAGGCCTGTGCCCCCTTGCAGACACTTCCCAGGCTGCATCATAGAGCTGTGCACCTCAATAGGGGCCAGCCACTGCAGCTTCTGCCTGCTGGGTCTCTGAAATGCTGGGGTGTTAGGCTCCCTGTCTGGTAATCACATTTTGTTTGATATAGCCTCTTAATTGTGCCATGAATTTTTTGAGGAAACTGCTCATCTCTTTAGAGTGTGGAGATTAAAATTAAAACTGTCAGTTTCCTCTGTTCTTGTGTGAGTGTCAGTTCAGCAAACTAACTTGGAGTGGGAAACTATCTACGAAGATGTCACAAAAGTAGTCTTTGCAGCAGCTGGAAAGGCTGCTATTGACTTTATTGCTGAAGGAAATGTTTGCCTAGACTGTGTCTGCATGTAACAATAAATCTGTTAAAATAAACTCTACATTCATTTCCTGACTTCACATTTCCTCAATGCCTGATCTCTCTGTAGAAAACAGCATTGTTGTTTGGGTTTCCAGGATGAAACATGAACAGGTCTCCAAAGAGAGATATGTTTAATATAATGTTTATTAACAGTAGCAGGCAGGGAACTCTTGCCTCTTCCCTTTATTATTCTTGTGATCAGCCAGAAGCTAGTGTAAAGATTTTGGATCTGCCGTGTTTGAGGAAGCCAGTTCTTGTGTGATGGGTGCCATTCTAATGTTTCTGATACATACTAAATCAAGAGAAACAACCGTTTCTTGGGTTTAATCCTTCAACTTTATCATTCTAGAGGCAATAACATATTAATTCAGGTAGAAAAGCAGTGGATAATAGTTTTATTCACTTGTTCTGTAGAGGAAGAACTGCTGCTCCCACAGTGAGGCTTGTCCATTAATATGAAAGAAAAGGGCAGTACAAGAACCATAAGTGTATTTGGCAGCATTGCCTTGAAGGCAAATAGGACATACCTTCGTGTGAACTGGTATTTAGCAGCATAAATTTCATTTTTGCTTATTAGTTAGTGTTTTGAATTTTATTTAATATAAGAATGAGATCTAATTAGAGATCAATTAGGAGAAATACAAATGTTTTGTTACAGATGCCAGATGTTCTCAGTATAAATTATCTTATAACTAGCCAGACCTCTTGCAACTATAACACTTCAAAAGTACCAGGCTGATTACTTTAAGACTATATTTTGGCACTGGCATGGGCTGCCCAGAGAGGTGATGGAGTCACCATCCCTGGAGGTGTTTAAAATAAGACTGGATGTGGCACTTAGTTTATTTGATTTAGTTGATTTGGCCATGGTTTATTTGATAAAGTGGTGTTAAATTATAGGTTGAACTTGATGATCTCAAAGTTCTTTTCCAGCCTAGTTAATTCTGTGGTTCTGTATCTTTCCTCTCATTCTTGGTAAACAGCTGTTTGTTCAAAGAGGAACTCTAAAATGACTACTACAGTACACAAATTTGGAATGTAAGTCTTGGGATAGCATGAAGAAAATCCAAATTCAGCCAAAATCAGCGCAGTGTGTAAAGTAAAAATGCATAAGCACAGAAATTTCACTTCTAACAATTATACATCAAAATAGTATGTGACTTCATAAAAGAGACAAAGACACTACTGTAATGCAAATAACCACTGGAGTGCTTCAATACATGGGAATAAACTCTTTAAATAATGTGTATATATAGTGCTGGTGGCTTCAGTTCTAATGGTGCATGTGAAGGGTGGTTTCAAGAAGACTTTCTAAATGCAAAGCTAGTATGATGTGTTAATTAAATGTACTTCCTGATGTGCTGTTTGGAAGTGGAAGAGAAGCAGCCAGTTATGCTGCTGAGGAATTGAAGGACTTAACTAGGAAATGGTCTGAACCATTCTCTATGCAGAGAAACAGACCTTAATGTGACTTAAGCATTTGCTTTAAGTATGTTGACCTGGCACTGTGGAAGGTCTCCCTAATTTTCTTCCTCTGCAACCATCAGACTTTGAATCCGAGCTTCAAGTTCACCTGCCCACTGCAAATGCATCTTTGGAAAAAAGAGGAAATATTGGATTAAACTGATAACACCATTAAATGTTGAAGAAAACATGGAGTTGCAAGTGCCTTGATGAAAGACCAAGCCTTTAGTGGGATAGCCATTAAAGAAAATGACCCATTACATCCAAGATAAGAAATTACTCAAAACACTCTTAGAGGCTGGATCTTCTAGAAGCAGATTAAAAGCAGGAGATTAATTTAGGTGAAATCAGTACATCTTGCAGGACAGGCATATTTCTAAAGATAAAGGTTTCCCTTTGAATACTCCTAAGATCAGGCTTTGGCAGCATTGTGGTTGTATCCCTTAACCTTGGTATGACTCTTCACTCAGGAATGAATGCTACTGTTTTATTTGCTGCCAAGCTTCCAGTTGCTGGAAAGGAAATGGTGAGGTTTAGCTATCTAGAATTGCAGAATCAGACCTCTGGAGATCATCCAGTCCAAACCCCCTGCTGAAGCAAGGTCTCCTCGAACTGGTAACACAAGAACATGTCCAAGTGGGTTTGGAATGTCTCTGGAGATAGAGTCTGATGAGTTTCTTACAGGTTGTTAAAGGCTGAGGCCGTTGGTGCTGAGGCCGTTGGTGTTAAAGAAGTTTTATTTCATGGCTAAGTCCATAGTAAAGTCCATGGGCTAAAGCCCAGAGTTGCAGTAAAGTCCAGTTTCTTAAGTGTTGGCAGCAGTAGTACCGGCGGCAGCGAAGCATAACAGCAGCAGCAACAACATAAGATGGAAGATGCATGCGCGCGCACTGAATCTCCTAAAATTAA
This sequence comes from Dryoscopus gambensis, assembly GCA_013389985.1. Taxonomy (NCBI): domain Eukaryota; kingdom Metazoa; phylum Chordata; class Aves; order Passeriformes; family Malaconotidae; genus Dryoscopus; species Dryoscopus gambensis. The sequence continues at coordinate 4,726 of WEIT01024596.1, forward strand.
CACCTTATATTTCTAAATTATCCAATAAGAAAATGATACGACCCTTAATGCCACCTTTTCTGACCTATCCAGGCCAAGTTCTAATTTTACGATGGTGGTCGTAATTTTTACCTAAAGCATACGCAAATGGATTAATCTGTTCTATCTAGGAATGATAAACTGTTCTAGCTCTTGTTTGAGTTTTGTCTAGGGCAGGGTTAATTTTATCAAAGGCAGGGTACTGTAATTAGGTCTAAGGATTTCTGCTTAATACAGTTTCTTTAATTAGGTCTAAGGGTTTTTGCTTAATGCAGTTTCTTTCTTATTTCTTAAGGCACTTAAAATACACTTCAGTCCTCTGAAAGCTATGATTTACCTCCAGCTCATGCCTGTGTGACTTGATATATTCTTTCTCCTCTGCATTCTCCGGCACCGAGGCCTGGATGTAGCAGAGTTAGGGGGAATTGTTGGAATGCAGGCTCCTGCTGGATTCCAACAAGAGTCCACAACCTCCCTGGGTAGCCTGTTCCAGTGCTCTGCCACCCTCCATGGAAAGAAGTTCTTCCTCATGTTGAGGTGAAACTTCTTGTGTTTTAGTTTATGGCCATTGCTCCTCATCCTGTCACTGGTCACCACTGAAAGGAGTCTGGCATCAACCTCTTGGCACCCCCCTTTGAGATATTTATATAGATTAATGAGATCCCCTCTCAGTCTTGTCTTCTCCAGACTAAACAGGCCCAGCTCCTGCAGTCTCTGCTCATAAGAGAGATGCTCCAGACTCCTCATCATCTTCACAGCCTCTGCTGGACTGTCTCCAGTATCTCCTTGTCTTTCTGGTATTGAGGAGTGCAGAACTGGACACAACACATCAGATGTGGCCTCACTTGGGCCAAGTAGAAGGGGAGGATCACCTCCGTCGACGTGCTGGCCACACTCTCCTTGATGCTCCCCAGGATACCTTTGGCCCTCCTGGCTACAAGGGCACTCCTGGCTTATGGTCAACTTGTCACCCACAAATACTCTGAAGTNGACGCCGAAGTGATTCTTAGCAGAACTGGTCTCCAGCAGTCAGCCCCAGCCTGTGCTGGTACCGTGAGTTATCCCTCCCCAGTGCAGGACCCCACACTGAACTTGTTGAACCTCATTTGGTTTCTCTCCGCCCAGCTCTCTAGCCTATCAAGGTTCCGCTGAATGACAGCACAGTGTTCGGATGTATCAGCCACTCCCCCCAGTTTTGTATCATCACCAAACTTGCTGAGGGAATATTCTATNGTCGACGTGCTGGCCACACTCTCCTTGATGCTCCCCAGGATACCTTTGGCCCTCCTGGCTACAAGGGCACTCCTGGCTTATGGTCAACTTGTCACCCACAAATACTCCGAAGTCATTCTTAGCAGAACTGGTCTCCAGCAGTCAGCCCCAGCCTGTGCTGGTACCGTGAGTTATCCCTCCCCAGTGCAGGACCCCACACTGAACTTGTTGAACCTCATTTGGTTTCTCTCCGCCCAGCTCTCTAGCCTATCAAGGTTCCGCTGAATGACAGCACAGTGTTCGGATGTATCAGCCACTCCCCCCAGTTTTGTATCATCACCAAACTTGCTGAGGGAATATTCTATCCCTTCCTCCAGGATGTTGATGAACAAGGTGAATAAGATTGGACTCAGTACTGATCCCTGGGGAACACCACTAACTACAGTCTTCCAACTGGATTCTGCTCTGCTGATCACAACCCTCTGAGCTCTGCCATTCAGCCAGTTCTTGATCCACCTCATTGTCTATTCATCCAACCCACATTTCCTGAGCTTACCTACAAGGATGTTCTGGGAGACAATGTCAAAAGCCTTGCTGAAGTCAAGGTAGGTAACATCCACTGCTCTCCCCTTGCTGACCATCCTCCCATGACATCATAGAAGGCTATTAGATTGGTCAGGAATGATTTCCCCTTGGTGAATCCATGCTGACTACTCCTGATGACCTTTTCGTCTACATGCTTTTTGGTGACCTCTAGAATGACCCTCCATCTCTCATCTTTCCAGGGATGGAGGAAAGGCTGACTGGATGCTAGTTTTCTGGGTCTTCTTGCCCTTTTTTGAAGATGGGAGTGATATTTGCCTTGCTCCAATCATCAGGCACCTCTCCTGTTCTGTATGATTTTTCAAAGGTGATGGAGAACAGCAGAGCAACAACATCTGCCAGCTCCCTCCGCACCCATGGGTGCATTCCATCAGGGCCCACGGTGTTTAGTCTGCTCCGGAAATCTCTAAACCAATCCTCTACAACCAGAAGGGAGTCTTTCTTTCTATGAAGTCTGTGGCTCCCAAGAGCCGTCCTCAGCAGTGAAGACTGAGGCACAGAAGGCATTCCATAATTCTGCCTTCTCTGTGTTTTCCATTACCAGGATACCCACCTGATTCAGCAGTGGCCCCACATTTTCCCTAGACTTCCTTTTGCTGCTGATCTACTTGTAGAGGCCCTTCTTGTCCTTGATGTGCTTTGCCAGACTTGATTCCAAGTGGGCCTTGGCCTTCCTTGTCACATCCTTGAATACTCTGATGATGTGGTTATAGTCCTCCCATGTGGGCTGTCTTTTTTTCCACAGCCCATAAATTTCTTTCTTGCATTTGAGATTTAGTAGCAGGTTCCTGCTCATCCACTCAGGTGTCCTGTGCTCTTTACCTGATTTCTTCATAATGGGGATACACTGGTTTTAAACTTGAAGGAAGTGGTGCTTAAATAAGGACCAATTCTTGGACTCCCTTCTCTTCTAGGGCCCTATCGCTAGGGCCTCTAAGCCTCCTCTAAGCAGGTCCCTGGAGAGGCTGAAGTTGGTTCTTCAGAAGTTTAGGGTTCTAGTCCTGCTTACTGCTTTGCTTCCTCCATGCAGGATCCTCTACCATCTCATGGCTGCCCCCAACCTTCATGTCTTCAACCAATCCCTCCTAGTGTGTTAGTACAAGGTCCAGCAACATACCTTTCCTTGTTGGCTCCTCTACCACTTGCATCAAAAAGTTATCTTCAGTAATCTGCAGGAACTCCCTGTGTGTGTGTGCCAGCATGTGCTGTCCCTCCAACAAATATCAGGGTGGTTGAAGTCCTCCAGGAGAACCAGGCCCTGTTACTGTGAGGCTGTTTCCAGTTGCCCATAGAAAGCTTCATCAGCTTTGTCCATATGATCAGGTGATAGCAAACACCAACAAGAGTGTCCCCCGTATCAGCCAGTGCATTAATTCTCAACTCATTTGTCTGTCCCTGGGTAGAGCTTGATACATTCTAGTTGCTCTCTCACCTCACCTCTGACCTGCCCTTTCTAAAAAAGAAATTCTGAGTTGAAGTTTTCAACGAACAGGGCAGAAATTGAGCATGGCATATGCCATGCTTATTTTGATAAACTGTTGAGTCATTAACCCAGGCTTTGTCTGATTCTAGATGCTGTCTTCAGTAATGATGGAATGTGGCTAGTTAATGGCTGATTTGCCTTATTTTTCATTATGTGTAGCGCAGTGCTACATTAAATCTACTTATATTTCGTATTAATCCACTTGACACGTTCTTATTGTCTGCAAAGGTCTGCTTCTGCCACTCCAGCATTATGAGCTTTTCTTATTTCATTTTGATCAACCTTTTTTGTGGGAGGTGACGGTAGGAAGACATTCTCTGACTTCGATGTCTTAATATATTTTTAACTAGAGACAATTTAGAACGATGTCAATATGTGGTACAGCTGTACTCTGCAGTTTTGCTCAAGGAAAATGAGGGGTTATGGGGACAGAGCACAGAGGGGTTGATCTTTTTGCCCTCCTGAACACATTAGATTCTTCTCAGGGATCTACACTGGAGTCTTACACACACGATGGACATAGCCTGCAAATGGGGTGTGCATCCAATCCTAGACCTCAGCAGGTGCTCTGCGTACACGCGCCTGTGGGTTCAGGGGGGTCTGCATGCATCTAAGTGTATTTCCTACTGTTTTGAGACATTCTTCTCTTGAGATGCAGAATTATCTGCTCTTCTCTTCTGTGTTGGTGTTACATGGTGTCCTACATGGGCTTTGTGGGTGATGTTAAAAGGCACAAAATATAGATAATGCACTTGGTGGTGTGTGAAAATCAAACACCGAATAGCCAAACACGGCCTAGAAAGAGACAGAAGGATAATTTCAAGCTAGAATAACTTGTTCAGAATCATCTGTCTGACTTTATAAAGTAACTTGGTCAATTCTTGCTTCTTACTGTAGGCCTTTTTTTGGCCTCTCCACCAAGCGCAGCAGAATAATTACATCCAATTATACTCTTCCCCTTTAAGTTTACTTCATATTGTGTAAACAAGAAATACGGCTTAAAATAAAAGCCAGCATGTATCATAGAGTGTATTCTTTTGGCAAGAAGCAAAATGGATTTTGTGGTAAATTTTACAAGCGTGAATTCTTATCATAGAAGAAACTGAATACAGGGTTACCCTAGACTTGGCAATGGCAGTGTCTTTTTGCAGAACAGAAAGGATATGATAGGTAAAACTCAGTTATAACTGCTTATATATGTTTTTGTTTGTGGTTTTATTTTATAGGAAGGGGAAGAAGCAGAGATGTTGGTTTCAATTCATCCCTAAAAGATGAAGTCTAGTAAATGGGAGTGGCTAAACAATGTTGCGGTGCGATATCTGCACCCTTCCTGGAGACAGCTTAGTCCGCGGAAAGAATCAGGAAAGACTCATCTTGTGGATGTTTCAGCAGATCTTTAATGGCGTCCGCATCGTGGGGAATCAGCACACACACTGACTAAGTCACGAGACAATTCCCAAGTTCCCCTCGCAGGGGGACACAAAGCCACCAACCAAATGCTGAACTGGGCTACATGTGACTAGGGCAGATGCAGGGGCAGGGAGACCCCGTCCCAGAGCCCAGATCCACTCGAGTATCCCCCCCCTTCCCCCAGGGGAACGGGGGGAGGATCCTACGACAAAACAACAGTATGGAGAATAATGTGGAAGTGTTGAAATCGGTAAGTATTTGGGGAAAACAGGCTAAGTCTTAGGGATAAATCAAGGGCGCCAATTTATTTTTATGTTCTTCCAGGGAATCTTAAGCCACTCCGGCTCTCAGTTACTTTTGCTCCGCATCCAAATGAATTTGTCTGTGTGTGTCCAAGTCCTGCCAAGTGGAAATGCAGGATGGCTGGTAACAGCCTGTAAAGCTCCCTGTCGCTTCTCTTTCATGGGCCACTGGGAATGCTGTGTCTCACATTTGTTGCTGTCCCTTTTGCTAATATTGTGAGGAGCAGCTCTAGTAAAATAGTCATTAACAACTACAAATTTACTTTCAAGTGGCTGTCAGACATCTAGAAACCCACAGGTTCTGTTTAATGGGAGCACAAAGCCAATGCTGTGAAATCCTAAAGCCAGAGTTACAAATGTGACCGTAACACACTGAGATACAAAACCACCGCATTTGGAGCCAGGCTTGCCATCAAACTCACAGCATAGCTCAGTGTTTGAGTTACAGAGGATTTAATCCTTCTAAAGCAATATTAGTAGGAACATGGAAAAGGGAACCTTCATTATAAGATGTTATAAAATAACTTCCGGGAAATACTTGCCTTTGCTACATCCCTGAAATCTAATAAAAGTAATATTTTAGTCTTTGACACAGCATGGCTTCAGCCACTGATGAGATCTGTCTGTATCTGCATGCATAAAATGTAGTAATAGCAACGGATATGCCTTCCCAGTTGAAATTGGATCAACTTTTCTTAATGCTAATTTATTTATTTAAGCTTATGGTGCCATAAACCTTTATTTGTTTTATCTTAAATGTTAAACCAAAACAGATACAAAATGTATGCCAATATCTTACCTTCTTCCCTTAAAAAAAAAAAAAAAAAAAAAATCTCTTGGAACATTAATCTTTCCACTGACTATGTCTCCCTCCCGAGCTCAGCAAGAGGGAGTGATGCCTGTGGAAAGCCTTGCAGGAGCCACAGCTGCATGTTTTCAGCATTAGCTTTACTGAGGGATACTGATCACAAATAATATAATTCTGGGGAAAAGGGAAAACACTGAGGGACTGGAAAATAACAAAATCATAATCCAGCTTTTTCAGCAGTGCTCATAAGGCTGAAGAGAAGAAAAATTCTGTAAAAAAACATCTGGAAGAAGTATTTAATCATTGTGTTAACCCTTCTTACACTGGATTTTTCCCCAAATACCATAATACAAAAAAAGGCTCAAAATCCCAAACAGACTTGCACAAGTGTATATGATTTTTATATAGACTTTACAACTAATGTGTTGCACAGGAAGCCTACTTTATAAATTCAAGGAAATCTTTTGCATTTAGTATTTCTGACTTGTTGATACTTCCTTGCTATAGAGCAAGGACTTTTCAACCTACTATGCTGTTAAAAAAAATCCACTTTAACTCAGAATGGGGATGAATATATAGCCTTTTCACTAGTCTAGCTGGACTGGTTTCAACTTTAACTTGATCCAAGGCAACTTGCTCTCATTGCCTCAGATATCAGCTATTTCTAGAGGGAAACAGCCAAGAATGTTTTCTTTGGGAAGGCATTGTACTTAATGGTCTGAAAAAAATCCCTTCAAATATGTATACTCAGCCTCCTAAAAGAGTATGTTAAAGAATGTAATGTAGTCATAATAGTGTTATTCTTTCCTGGCTTAATCATTAACTCTCTACAAGCTCTAACAAAGGAAATCCCAGCCTCTGTGGAATTGGTGTTGACACAAGCAGAATGCAGCTGCTGGGCACTTTTCATGGGGGAAAAAGTCATGTTGCTCATCTTCAGCTCACATGAACTAACTTGCCATGCACACATACCTTCAGTTCCGTGATCAGTACATACTTGAAAAATCAGTTTAGTTTCTCAGTGTGCTTGTGAGGTGGGAGTTCTTGACAGCTGGTTGTGAGGAAAGCTGACAAACCAAGAGGATACATGACTTAACATTTCTGGAAATCTATACTAGTCAGCCATCAAAAGAGGCTCTGCAGGCTCTTAATCCTTAAAAGAAACCCAACTGAACTTTTTTGAGTGCTGCTTCAGGGACCTTGTGGTACAATATTTTTTCTTTCTGGCTAATTCTGCAGGATGTTCCGATTTGTGTGATGCTTTCATAGCACAGCCCTGTATTAATATGAGTATGGAGTTAGCCTGGCTCTGTCACTGTCCTAGTCTATAATAATGGGAATAGGGAAGTGGGGTGAGACATTGGCTATTGAAAAAAATGCTCCAAAACTTTCGCTGACTTTTCTGGAGTCAGATGTTTCATATATAAACTCTAGTTCCTTGCACAATATACTGATAGTCTATCTGTATAGAGACATAATGCTTCCAAAATCCATAGGTGTTGGGGTCTCCCCTCCGTTCCCCTGGGGGGAGGGGGCTCTGGGATGGCAGGAGGGCTCAGAATGGGGTCTCCCCTGTCCCTGCCCCTGCTCCCTGGTCACATGTACCCCGGTTCCATGTTCCAATTGGTCCCAAAAATGTTCCCCCGGCCCGGAGAACCCTGAGTTCAGGGATGATTCCTCAGTCTGTGTGCTGGCTTCAGCTGTGCGGCTGGTAATAAAGATCTCCTGAAATATCTACAAAAATGAGCCTTCTCTGATTTCTTCTACGGGCCAGCTGTCCCCAGGAACACTGCAGAAACCTGTCTTCAACACATAGGTGCTATAATCAGTATGGAATTCACAATATTCTGATCTACAAATGCTCAGCCTATGCAGTTTCTGTCACCATAACAGACAAGAAAACTTTGCTCATCTCTCTAGTTCTATAATTTCTCCCATGCCCAAGAAATAGTTGTCATCAAAGTTTTTACATTACTACAACTCATGCTGTAATTTTGCAAGAAAGCTTGATGGCATAGCAGACCTCACTCAAATTTTGAGACAGAATCATCTGTTGTAAGACTGAGCTCTTTGGAGCTGTTGGAAGATCAGCCTAAATGAAATCCAAAGCAAAATGGATTATTGAGTAACATTACTTTCTGTTGATAAGCAAAGCTGCTTGTGGCCTGATAGAAGAATAAAATGAAGAGAGATTCAAGAAAGCTTAAGAGAAGGAATCGCAGGTTGGGCTTTGGGGTGGGGCCTATGGAGGACAGCTCAAAACACATACCGCTGACCTGGAACAGAAGTGTATTATAGGGGTGTGTAATCGCTACTCTGCTCATACACTGAGTTGTTTTACCTATAATTTATATCACTTGTCCTGAAAGACAAGGATGTTAACAGTGTCCCTGAAGTGCAGTCAGAGACAGCTACCAGAAGCCAAGGCCTTTCCCTTGTCCCTGCAGAGCCTGGGCTTCCTCTGACACCCAGAGGTTTGCAGATTGGAGGGAATAACTTTGTTGGTCAATTTCCACCTAGAGTACCAAGATCCTTCAAAGCTCTCACCTGCTCCTCAGATGGACTTGGTGCATGGCGCAGTAGTGTGTTCATAGGAGATTTTATGTCATTTTATGCACCATTTATCTCCTGACTGGATGTGCTCAGATCTTTACTTTAAGTCCAAAGATGCTGCCACACAGTCAAATATAATACAATGTTGATAGCTTGTCAAAAACAAGGAAAGATGGACTCTGAGAATTGTTGGAGGGAGAGCTGCTGGCTGCTGAGATGTTGCTGAGGGGAACTTTGTCACAAGTATTATCCATTCTTCCTGAGAAATGCTCAGGTTGCACTTGCCTGGGGATATTACTCTGGGATGTTGCTGGCTGTTGATACTGGGACTGCCCCTATCCTGCAGCAACTAGGGTTAATCCACTGCTTGAAGCTGAGATGAAAAGTCACTGGAGACCACAAATTCAGACAACATGCATGATCAGCCTGTCTGTGTTGGCTTTGGAGCCTGTTTTTAATCTGCTGACATAGGACTTGATCTTTGACAGATGTATACTGGAAATAGAAGTATGATTAAGGAGACAGAATGTATCCAGTCCTGATAAAAGGGCTTTATTTACTTTTCATCCTGTCTTACTCCATGAAGGTTTTAATCTTCTAAAATAGACTTATAAAAATGGAGAAAATCAGCCTACCTACAAATTTATAAGTACTATAATGACTGACATTACATTAGCATGACTGTAAAGACTAACAAGGATCAAATCTTACTGGCATCACAGAGAAGTGATGGGATGACTCCTATGACTGGAATGTTGGAATGGAAGGATACAGACTATTAAGGAGGGACAGACAAGGGAGACCTTGGAGCAGCCTTCCAGAACCTACAGGGGGTTCAAAAGAGAAACATAGAAGGACATTTTGCAAGGCCATATAGTGATAGGACAAGAGGGAATGGCTTTGAACTGAAAGAGAGTAGGTTTAGACTGTAAGAGATTCTTCCCTGTGAGGGGGATGAGGCACTGGCACAGGTTGCCCAGAGAAGCTGTGGCTGCTCCATCCCTAGAAGTGTTCAAGGCCAAGTTGGATGGGGCTCTGAGCAACCCGCTCTAGTGAAAAGTGTCCCTGCCTGTGGAGGAGGATAGGCCTGCCAGGTCTCTCCCTCAGAGAGAGGTCGCTTGAGTTAGGGTGAGACCCTGTGGAGGGGAACAGACTTCCCAGGTCCCTCCCTTGGGGAAATGCCCTTAAGGTGGGCTATGATAAATTTACCCTAACAATCCCCAGGAAAGAAAAACCAGCTCTTTAAGTTACAGGATGATCCCATCATGCTTTGGTACACATGTAACTCATTGGTCTCTCCCCTGGGTACCACCCCTGCTCTCCCCCATAAAAGAGAGGCTTCTGCCCAATTTTTATTAAAACTGCCACTTCAATTATTCTTAAATCTAAAAAAGTGCAAGCGCTAGAAAAAAATTAAGAAACTTCAGTGAGTATGTTTTCTTACTGCATAAAGATGAGAATATATTTTTAACTTTCAGAAAATAATTAAGAACAAAAAACCCCCAAAATAGCCAAAACCAAACCAAAAAGAAAAAAAACCCCACCCGCAAACCCTCCTCAAAACAAAACAAAACAAAAACCCCAAACCAACTAAACAAACAAAACCCCATTGCAATTCACTTTTCGCCTTTAAAATAATAAGCTACTGAGGTTCTTACTGGGATGAATGTTTCTGAGGCAGCAGAACAGGGACACTAGCCTATGGGAACATTTGACATCAGAGCCCACCTAAGGAGACTATTTCACAATGTGAAAATTACCCTTCCTTTGTAAGTGAAGCCATTAAATTGTGTTTTTCCTCTTTTCTCATGAAACATAAGCATTAGGTTTTGGCTGTTTTGGAGGGGTTTTTTGTAGAAACTGCTTGTTTCTACAAGCAAAACAAATTCAAATGAACTATTTTTCTTTTAATATTTTTTTACTTCAGTATTTGGAGACCTCAGGCTGCAGGGAATTGTTATTTGGTGCTTTAAAACTGACCTGTGGAGCTTATCTGTGATTGATCTCAGAACTTTCTCCTTGTTTCCTGACTGACCAGAAAATGCCATTTGGTTTCTGTTGCCAACTGCAGGAGCACTGATTCCTGTAATCAAGGTGAGGGTGATGCTGCTGTGTTTCTGTTGGAGAAAGGAACTAAGAATTTTTTAAAACTTGAAAATCCCTTTCTTTGACCTCCCCGGGTCTGGTTTCTGTGCAGGTTAGGCTGCTTTAAGACTTCTTGGTTTGGATGCAAGTTTAAAACGTAGCATTTCTGTGTGTATGTTTGCATGGGTGCCTGGAGAAATTCCTGGCTGTTTCATGGAGCTGCTGTGAGGTTCCGGCAGAAGGCCTGTGCTGAGTGGTCCCCTACAGTCCTCCCCTGCTGAGAAACTCCTGCTGCTCCAGTCTGGCTTTGATTTTTTCCCTCCAAGCATAATAGGCAATTTATTCCCAGGAAAACTGACACCCCAGAGCTCTTAAAAGGTGGTAAGTCACAGAATCACAGAATGACTAGGTTGGAAGAGACCTTCAAGATCATCAAGTCCAACCGATGTCCTAATACCTCAACTAAACCATGGCACTGAGTGCCACATCCAGTCTTTCTTAAAACACATCCAGGGATGGTGACTCCACCACCTCCCCGGGCAAACCATTCCAGTACTTTATTATTCTTTCCGTGAAAAACTTTTTCCTGATATCCAACCTATATTTCCCTTGACGCAGCTTGAGACTGTGTCCTCTCATTCTGTCAGCTGCTGCCTGGAGAAAGAGACCAACCCCCACCTGACTGCAGCCACCTTTCAGGAAGTTGTAGAGGGCGATAAGGTCACCTCTGAGTCTCCTCTTTTCCAGGCTAAACAACCCCAGCTCCCTCAGCCGTTCCTCATAGGGCTTGTGTTCCAAGCCTCTCACCAGCCTCGTTGCCCTCCTCTGGATGCGCTCAAGCGTCTCAATGTCCTTCCTAAACTGAGGGGCCCAAAACTGGACACAGTACTCAAGGCGCAGCCTCACAAGTGCCGAGTACAGGGGAAGAATGACCTCCCTGCTCCTGCTGCCACACTATTCCTGATACAGGCCAGGATGCCGTTGGCCTTTTTGGCCACCTGGGCACACTGCTGGCTCATGTTCAGCTGTCGACCAGTACCCCCAGGTCCTTTTCTGCCTGGGCACTGTCCAGCCACACCGTCCCCAGCCTATAATGCTGCAGGGGATTATTGTGGCCAAAATGCAGGACTCAGCACTTGGACTTACTAAACTTCATCCTATTGGACTCCAACCATCTATCCAATTGCTCCAGGTCTCTTTGCAGAGCCCTGCTACCTTCCAACAGATCGACACACGCTCCCAGCTTAGTGTCATCTGCAAATTTACTAATGAAGGACTCAATACCCTCATCCATGTCATCAATAAAAATATTGAAAAGAGCTGGCCCCAGGACAGACCCCTGAGGGACACCACTTGGTGACTGGCCCCCAGCTGGATGCAGCACCGTTCACCACCACTCTCTGGGTGCCACTGAGCTTTCTCAGTGTTTTCACGAGCCACTTGTCCTTCACTGTAGGAAGAAAAAGTGGAAGCCTTTAAGAGAAGGGTGCTGTAGGAAGAGGGAGACACCCATGTCACCCACCATTTCAATATGAGGTAGTCCCTACTTGCAAGCCAGGGCTGCCTTCTACTGATGGTAGATTTGGAACTTAGCTCTGGATAGTAAGCCCCTAAAATCCGTGAGTGTGAGCATAGGTGACAGGTTTAATCAGTGACAGATCATCCAAATCCAGAAAACATAGTTTGCTAGAGATTTCTGATCCTATAGCTGAGATAGGGGAATGGTCTGTGAAATGATTCAGTTATGACCTTATACTACAGTGCAGTGAAATTAGTGCTGGGTTAGACTAAAAACCAAAGAATGTTGAAAAGCAGATACTTTTATTTGGAAGTGTACAGGTGGGGGAAGGAAGGGGATGTATACAAAGGCTGTATATGAAAATTTGCAGCACTCTGTTGTTCGTACACCTGCTTGGGTTGTCACCTTAAGGTTTCCAAGCTTTAAGGATGCCACGGTGACTGTAAAAGACATGCTATGTTTTGTACTATCATTTATGGTTGTGGATTTCATTCCATCTCTAAACTGCAATTAAGTGTTCCTATCATCCTGTAAATGAGAGTTTCTCTTTTAAACATCACATTTGCAACTCTGTGTTCATATAATCCTGTAATTACGTAACTATTTTCATTCCAGCACTGATTCAGCAATGTACTTAAGCATATGAATAATCTCTTTGAACCCAACGGGACTCCTCACGGGCTTAAAATTAGGCATGGTTTAATTACTTTGCTAAATCAGCAGCTATACTGGCGTATAGAAACACGGATAAAAGAGGTGGTTTGCATCTACTGTAAACACTGTTATTGAACTGGACATTTCTAAACTCCAGTTTTATCTTCCTAATTTTAATACTCTCAGCAGAATCATATTGTTGGAGACACCATATGTGAAGATTGAGTGACATCTCTTAAAACTGTTTTCTCCAGAGGCAAAGAAGTTTTAGGAGGCTTGAGCCCTCCCTTGCCCTATGTTCCCTGGAAGTTGGCTGCCCTTTCAGGCATGCCGCAGCAACTGGAGAGATCAGCACCTGAGAGGGCCTTTTTTTTCCATTAAAAGAGGAATGCTGTGATTACAGGGGTTCCAACATGATCTCGTATTTCGTAGTTATATTTGAGATGGTGATAAATCATGATACGTGATCAGGAACTGATAGTGGATATCGGAAGGCCTGGGGCCACCTCAGACCACCATGCTACTGAAGAAAATATATATGTATCTACATTCTGAGAAATCTCTACTTTGCTCTTTAATCCTAAAATTGCATATTATCTAGGTGTTGCAGTGGCTGAACCAGCAGCTGTGGTGGCCGGGGGGCCAAAAAACCTAGCTATGAGGGAGGCCTGCTGGTGGGCAAACTCTGAAGTTTAAGATCCCCCCTCTTAACTTGATGAAAAAAACTTCTCCTATCAGGTCTTGTGATTCTATGCAGATTCAGTCTGTTTGATTGACAGACGCCCCCTGTATCCCTCAAAAGGCTGTAATCCAGCCCCCACTCCGCCCCCTCCTTCTCCCCATTGGTTGTTGTTGTATTACCCCACCTCCCTTCCCGTACCCCTTTATAAGTGTGTCACAGTAGGAAGCCGCTCCTTTTTCATCAGTAGACTGCCTCGTCGTGGCTTGGTAATAAACCCTTCGGAACTCTATACGGGGGCCGCCTCTTGACTCTTTGCCTCTAGTGACGCCTGAGCTGGCCAGCTCAGTGTGAGCGTGTGCTGCATGTTTCCATCGCACGGGTGAGAGAGCTGGCTTGCAGGTGTGCAAAATAGCACTGCCGGGGGTTCCATGCCAAGGAATGCCTCAGGAAAAAAGCAGCAGCGTCTCCATCAACACTCACACGGAGATATCTAGGATCTAAAATGTTAACATTTTTAACCGAAGCATATCCATGAGAACTCTTTTACCTTATACTATATGAACTAGGAAACTTGAAGCATAGTCACTGATTTGTAATTACAGCTCTTCTATGTTCAGATGAAATGGAACATCAAGAAGTACCCTTGAAGAAAGTGAGAACATAAAAGAATGAAATGACACATGGCAAACTGCCTTTTGTAACAGAATATGAAAGTTTGTACCAAGTATCTGCAATATTTACCTTAGGAAAGGCACAGGTAACGTTCTTTGAAGTTAAGTACAAATAAATGATTTCTATGAAGCACAATGTGATAATTTAAAAGAATTTTTCTTACTGTCACAGTGCCTGATTGAAGCATAGAAGAGCTTTCAGGGAGCAGTGGTCTTGCCCTGAGTCAAAATAGGACTGATAGGTTTGATATCTTTGGTATTTATACAGTGATTATTTAGCAAAATACCAAGACACAATCAAAATTCTCTACAATAGGACAGGCAAGGACAGAATTTGGTCCCTAAGTCAGCACACAGAGCAAAAAAAATTTAAAATATGGTTAAGGACTATTTTAGAGACCGAATCCATACAACAGTGTTTAAAGTTCCTGTTTGTGGCTTAATAAACACTAATGGAGATGGACTCACCTGAAGTTGTGAAAATGAGAGGCTGCTCAGACAAATGTTTACTAAATAAGGTGGCAGCCTGCAGGGAGCCTGAACCTCAATTAATAACCCAGTAGCCAACCCCATAAAAAAACAGAAGACAAAAGGCGTAGAGGATATTTTTGCTCCTTGCCTAGGAGAGTTGTCTGGGGGTAGTCACAGAATAAATGGGAATGGATCCCTTGTGATAAAAAGAGGATTTAGAAAGAATCAAACAAGAGGGCATTTGATCTATTTGTTTTACAGTAGGTTCTGAAAAACATATCAGTATGTGAAGTAAAGGCCTGATTATCGTTTTCTAGTTGAAATTCTGTTTTATACAGATTTTAATGGTAGTGGGCTAGTGGTGGTGACACTGCTGCTAGCAAAATGACTAATGCCCTGGAAGACATTACTGGAAAAATTTGCCATCTTGCACAGATCAGTCCATAACTTTACCAAATGTTTTTTGCATCAAGCCTTTACCTTTTGCCTGAACATACCTTCTAAGAATTTAATGTTGATTTACAGATTTATTTTGATGGAGAAAAAATACTCTTCATCTACTGAGATGTGCTTTTTTTGCCTGAATTTCTCTAGCTCCAGCTATCATATGAGTCAGTTAAATAGGTCTTTTTATGTCTCATTCCACCAAAAAGGTCACTGAGTTACTCTATACTATATAAAAAACCTGCTTTGCCTTCTGATGTTCTAACAGCAGTCACCTCTGACTCCAGAGCCAGCCTACTATGGTCCAGGGAATCCAATTAAATCCAATTAAATCCAATTAAACAGCCTCTGTGTAAGAAAAATATAGCAATGTTTAGCATTCCAGAATGTAATTTAGTTACCTAAAACCTATTTTATGCAACCTAAAATTTGGGTTGTAAACCTCCTGACCCTATTTACCTATTCAGATTAGACATAAATGGTGTTTTAAAATAGCATTAAAAAATGAGATTTGCAAATGAGTAGAAAGACTATGTCTTTTTACTTTATTTATTTATTTTGTCTTTGTTTTGCTGTCAAGCACTGGACAAAAATGTCCTCACAATTTGGATGATGCCCCAATGAATATCTAGGCTCTTGGCCTCAGTGGAGCAGCGGTATGTGCTGGCTTCTCACGTGCTGCAATTGAAAGAGCCGGGTACCATGGAAGGGATCCAAAAATGATACAACTCCTCAAACTGTATTATGTCGGAATGAAATCTTAAAGAAAATGAAGATAGAGACATGACATAAATTCTGCCTCTTTAGGGCTCTGGAGTTCACTTGTGGCTCCATGTCTTCCTCCAGTTAGGATTCCGAGTCCCATACCTGTGTTTAATAGTTTTTTTCTTTATTTCCTTGCAAGAATAGATCAAGGATGGTTTTTCTTTTAGAAAAATCACTCAAGAAAATTTTTTATGTGTTCTGTTGCTAGTTTTGACTGCCGAGTATGGGAAGTCCTTGGCAATCTACTCTGGAATGTGAATCTTCCTCATATTCTGTGAGATTACTATACCGGACATAGAGGTACTCGTATTATATGCTTTCTCATTTTTTTCACAGTTACAACGAAAGGGTTTATGGTTCCTTGTTCCTATGCTCCCTTTCTAATGGAATCCTTTGGGTGGGAAGGGCCCCTAGGAGGTCTCTGATCCAACCCTGTGCCCAAAGCAAGACCAGCTCTGGGATCAGGCCAGGCTGCCTCAGGGCTTTCTATGAGTGGAAATTTCTTTTTCTTTCTTCTCCCATGGATGACAGCCATTACTCTGGTGATCAGGCCATTCTCTTGAAGTTAACAGGCTGAATGGGAGCTTTGATATTTCACATATAGCAGTGTCTACCTTTTCTACCATGCCTGTGACCACCACTACAGTCTCTTAACACATACAGATCTGCCAGTGGTTGTCTGGTGCCTTCTGTGAGTGTCTACCTCGTGTATGGGTTTCAGAAGGTTCACAGAAGGATTTACTTTAAGGCTGGTTTAATGACAGTAGGCAAAAACCCTCCTATTTATATTTAACTGTGTGTTTTTATTTACAAACACAGGACATTTCCTCTGTAATGTAGTCTTCCCTTGTGTAGGAAGCCAATTCAGCCATTTTTGGTTTGCCTGAACTCTGGTTGTCAGGATTGTCAAAGGCATGTGGAGGAGGGGCTGCACGTGTTACTTGCAGGAAGCAGTCAGGAGTGGGAGAAACCCCATCTCTGGAGAGACTCCACCTCGCAGCCAATGAGGGCAGAGAAAACTTCCATGATTGGACTGCGAGCAGCCTCCTCGTCCCAACACATGCATGCTTGCTAGTGGGGGGCAAGTGCCCGGATGCCCCGCGAAGGATGCCCACCAAAAATGGACCCGCAAAGCCGAGTTGGGGGAGGAGTTTGGAAGCGCATAAAGGCAGCTAGCCACCACACCACGGGGTCTTTTGCTTTTGGGTCACTGGCCCCTTCTGCTCCCACCTTCGCTCTCTCTTCCCTGTAGTCTTGTTTCCCTGCCAGCCTGCCTGCCCAAATGCCTGCGTGTCTGCCCGCCTGCCAGCTCGCCTTCACACCTGTCCTGCCTAGCTGCCACTTTGTCTTGCGTCCTTGCCTGCACCCAGCTTCGCCTGCCATCGCTGCTTGGAAATCGTGCCTAGCTTGCCACGGAGACTACACAAGCACACCACGATTCGCAACATGCATGGTCCATCTGCCAAATCAAGGCCAATAAATAGCCAGGGTTCCGTGGCAAAGCTGTTCCCTGTCTTCTGTTTCTCCCACCGCCCTCGCTTCTCTTCCCCCCCCGCCTTTTTCTTTATAAATGGTTTTCAGATATAGTATTGCCGTTGTTCGTGCTTGATTTTTCATCAGAAAAATATTTCAAAAAAAACTGTTCCGGCTCCTCCTTTTTGTAGTGGAATGGGACACCCTGTCAATGGCAATCTCCAGTTTTAGCTCCTCGATATTCTCAAAATCTCCTTCAAATATTGTACTTAATTTATGTTGTGGGCAAAAATCTTTATCAAAATTAAATGACAAAAGGTTCACTAATGTGGATAAATAATAAATAATAGAATGTTGCCCTTAGATAAACCAGCTATAAACACTCATACAAGTGATTGTTTAATGTAAACTCAAGTATGATGTTCTAATTTATTTTCTGCTTCCTTCTGTTTGCTAATTCATTAATGTATTAAACTGCTTAGCTGGAAAAAATACTTTGCAAATAACAATTTCATTTGTTGACACACATAAATGTCTAATATTAATAGTTTAGGAATTGAAGAGGGGAGGTCTGGAATGATGCCATCCCCTGTGCAACATGATTTTCCCATCTTGCCCATTGCTCAAGATTTAGATCACAGGGCTCATAATAATCTGACTTTTGTGTACCCTGTCTGTGCAGGAGGGGGATGAAAGAGCTGAGAACAGCCTCCGACCTGCCACGTGTCCTGCCGTGTATGTAAGTAGCCAGTGTGCAGAAGGAAGAAGAAAAATTTCTTGGGCCCCTATGTATATGAGCAGATGGGTTGAGACATAACAGACTTAAGGACCATATACATCAGAATCTTTGTTCTGCTGAATTGCATGCCATGCAGGGTACAGAAATTTTGTGCTTGGTTATCTAGGTTTGAAAAGACAGATGTCAGCTTAAGGAAGGCAGGAGCCTCCCTTGAAATGGAAAATGTAAACCCCCCTCCCTCCGAATTATTAGAATTCTGAAATTAAGGGGCTCTCAGGAAAAAATATGGGAAGAGGAATAACAGTTCTTTACTAAGAAAAAAGGAAAAAAAAGAAAAAAAAACAAATGCAAGAGTACAAAACAAAACAAAACCAAACAAACCACTGACAGAGTCAGAAATATAACGTGACACCCTGTTGTCACAGGATGTTGGTAGCAGTCCGATTAAACGGTGGCTGCAGTCCTCCTGAATTGGCAGATGTAATTCTGTTGAAGCAGTGATCTTGTAGAAAAGGTCTGGTCTTTCCTCAGAGAGTCCAGTGGTGGCCGTGCAGCTCCCATCCTCTGGAAATCCCGTGGGAAAAGCTGTCTCTGTTGCAAAATTCTCACCCTTTTATCCAGGATGGAATGCTTGGCTCCTTCCCCCTGGGCGGAGCATCTCACAATGGGATGATGAGTTATGAGATAAGGCACTGATGGGCTATTAACAGCAGATAGCCCAGAGAGGGGAGGCAGGGAACATTGCCACACCTGATTTTAACAGCTCATGAAGATGGTAATCAGAATACAGATAACCCAGGACATTGGTGCAGCTGTCAGATTCTTACTAGCATTGCTTTGATTTCTCACTGCTTATTAAGAAATCATTCAAGCTTGTGATGAGTGAAATAAATACAGGCAGGGCTGCGAGTCCTTTAAAAGCCTTTATTAAAAGTGTTCAGCTTGGGTTGGGTGCCCGGCAGGCTGCGCACACCTCCGTTGCTCCCAGCTTCAACGTGGGGGAGGAGGAATTCAGCCTTGCCACTCAAAGTGATAAAGCCGGGCCTTCTCTCCTCACAAGGGAGTGGCCAGGAAGGCAATTTCAACTCTTCATCAGAGGGGGGGTGTTCTCAGTCAACCCTTTTACTGTTTATGNCAGCAGGGGAAGGGTAGGGATGCCATACATTCCTTAAATTTACATATTCTGATAAGGAGTAGCTTATCGCGAGTTGGAGGTTTTTTACAACAACAGAGTAATTAGCAGTAGCTGTTAATAAAGGACAAAATATAACATTCAGGTAACGAATAATAAACTACAATGAAGTATAAAATGAATGGGCAATTGTTAAATTGATAATCTGGTCTCTTATTTATAACAATGAGCATCATACAGTGATGAGTCATACAATACCTTCTTTATGCTACATCTTTCCAAAATTCACAAAGCTGCTTGGTTTTGATTTAGGAGAGGGAAGTGAGTCCAAATAGCTACTCAGCTCCTGTCTCTTCCACTTTTTTACTTAATTTTCTCACAACTTAAATTTTCAGATGTTGGGCATGGATTATTATGATGTAGATCATGCTCGCTACCTCATGATCACATTACTGAAATGATTCATTACAGATTATAACCTTTTGCAAGGTTTACAAGGAGGATGGTTTCTAGTGGAGTAGCCCCAGAGCAGCTAGGCTCCAAGCAACCACCTCTGTTTCACTTTGCTCATGGAGTCCACGGAAAAGCTGCCTAATGAGAGCTCATCAAGGTTCCTGTGGATGCAGGATTTGTGAAGCATAAGAAAGCAGGTTGTCTCATGACCAACTTCCAGAATTAATCTGTTTTCCTATTCATTCAATGAAAAAGAATGAATAAGCTTTTCACATTCTTAAACTCTTTGTTCCGTTCATTTGTTCCTTAGGATAGCCTCTTTTTTCCTTTCATTAAAAAAACAGAGACCTAATTTCCCCTCATCATTTCTGTTCAATTAACCCATTCCATTCATGATATGTCTCAATTGATTTTAATATATGGCAGGTAATGCATTTGATCCGGTGAATTTTAAAGCAATGGACTTTTTACTTACTTTCTCCTACATGTACTTATTTCTTTAATTTTTTTCTTACAAGTCATCAGACGGCAACATTCCTATTTTGTAATATAAATACATGGGCATTTGTCTTTGTGGGCTTTAGGATGGTTTGTTTACCACATTCTAATAAACACTGTGATTACCACAAGGCTCTGATCATAGGCAGTACATTATTTTCAGTCTTCTGAATAACAATTTCCTTTATTTTCACAATAACATTCAGGAAAAAAAGTAAATGTGTTTTGTTAGCAGTCACTGTCCCTGTGCTGTGGCCAGTACAGTTTCTCTCAAAGGATTTACATTGTGGTTATTAAGGATTTAGAATAAATAGAACTTTTAGGAAGAAAAACTCTTTCCTGTGAGAGTGGTGAGGCCCTGGCACAGGTTGCCCAGAGAAGCCATGGCTGCCCCACCACTGGAAGCGGTCAAGGCCAGGTTGGATGGGGCTTGAAGCAACCTGGTCTGGTGGGAGGTGTCCCTGTACATGGCACAGGGTTGGAACTGGATGGTCTGTTAAGCCCCTTCCAACCCAAACCATTCTATGATTCTGTATTAAATTTGCTTTAATCATTAGAGCCCAAAACTGCCTTAACATTTTTATTGAAAATGGACATAGTCCTCATGTTGAGATTCTCTGTGAAAGCTGACAGGTACTTGTAGCAGCACATTTTGTGCTGAGATGCACCAAATATTTGTCATGAATGTAATTGGTAAAGACTTAATATCCTCATTTCTGTTTTTACGTAACTTAGAAATCTACTTTAAAAGAGACAATGGAGGTTTCTGGGAGAAGCTTGCAAACAAAAGAAAAACAGCCCTGAAATGTCTCTTGTTCTAATTTTGCTGTGGACACTTTTCCAGTACCATGTAAGATGATAAAGGGAGAAATGTGGTCTTGGGCTGTTGTCACTTAAGATGCAGGAACTGAAAAAAGCTGCATAAAGCACCATGACCAGCAGGTCAAGAGAGGTGATTCTTCTCCTCTACTATAGCCTGTGAACCTCCATTTACAGTAATGGAACTCTGAGGTCCCAAACACAAGAAAGACATGGACCTGTTTGGAGCAAGTCCAGAGGAGGGCCCATGAAGATGATTGGATGGCTCAAGCATCTCTTCTAGAAAGAAAAGCTGACAGGGTTGGGGTTGTCCAGTCTGGAGAAGAAAAGACTCTGGGGAAACCATAGAGGCCCTTCCAGTGCCTAAAGGGCATTTATAAAAAAGATGAAGAGAAAGACTTTTTACCAGATTCTGTAGTGACAGGGTAAGGGTTTTAAACTGAAAGAGGGTTGCTTCAAATCAGATAGAAGGAATGGATTTTTTACAATGAGAGTGGTAAGAAACTGGAACATACTGCCCAGAGATGGTGTGGATGCCCCATCACTGGAAGTGTTCAAGGACAGGTTGGATGGGGCTTTGAGAAACCTGATGCAATGGAAGGTGTACCTGTCCACAGCAGGGGCTTGGAACTAGATGATTTTTAAGGTCTCTTCCAACCAAAACCATTTCATGATTCTATGAAGAGTGTAAATTAATGAATTTCACACTGCCTAGATGTATTGGTTTTGCATGGCCTGGTTTTTGGTAGCGGGGGGGCCACAGGGGTGGCTTGTGTGAGAAGCTGCTAGAAGCTTCCACCATGTCCAGAATCACTCAGTCATTTATATAATGCACTGGTATATGAAATTAAGAAAAATGTAAGTGTGACTTTTGTCCTTACATACTTTTTAATTCTCGATTAAGAAGAACCTTTGAAAAACTAGTTAGATGCTGGTTAGCACCTGCAAAACTTACTTTTCTGCTTAAAATGTTAATGAATTGAAGCCTGCCTTTGCAATTTTGTAGCTGTGCTTGGGCCTTGTGTGTAACTTTCTATTTACTGTCAGCTCCATGGAAGTTCAAAGCTGCTACCTTGTAGCATAGCCACGGGGGGGTTGGGTTTTCATACTCGGTATGCCATACATTCTCCATGAAAAATAATGGAAGATTATCTTGTCAAGAAACCTTAGGACATTTATTTAATAGACTTACTTGGTAAAGCATTCTAGGCATGTAATCATTGAGATGTCTCCTAGACAAGAGATAAGTGCTGTTACACAGGAGTGTTGCTAATATTTATGGGCAGATGCTAATTGCTTTGTGATTCCCACTAGAGTGATGTATCCTTAGAGATGCCCCGGAGTGCAGGAAGCACGGAATGATTAATTTAGAAAGATACTTTTGATAATGTCTTTGTTGTTCTATTGAATTATGAAGGGCTACCTTGGCTTAAGTGCTCTGGGTGTCAATCACACATCCTCCAGCAAGCACCAGGTGCACCCCAGTAAAACACCCCCAGGTCATAACCCCTGTCCCAAAGCCCCCCCAGTTACCTCGAGACTCTTAGGTTTGTATCCAGGTGCTGACTCATGGGCCATTTAAAGCCTTGTATCCCACCTGGACAGGTGTCAGAAAGGACAGAAGGCAGGACCAGGAAAGCCTCTCTGAGACTACTCCCGTGGTGAGCATGGCGTGGTGTGTCACAGCCCTGGGGTTCTTGCAACTGAGGGTGTTGAAGTCTGTCCCATCCCACTGTAAAAGGGGAGTCAGAGAGGATTGTTTTTGATACATTGCTCGGACAAAAGTAAAGTGCAAGCTTGGCAATATTAGATCTGAGAACTGTTTACTGATAAAGGAAGATAAGTGTTCCTACAAAATGGGGATAGAAAAGGGAGCAAAGAGGGGAAAAGAGACAGAGAGAAAAAGAGAAAACTGGGACAGATCGTTACCGCTGTACCCTGGGTGCCCTGTTAGCACCAGCTCGGCAGATGGAGCGTGTGTGCTGCAAGCTGTGATAAGTCTGCATGGCTCCCATGGCGGACTAGGCATGGTTTCCAAACAGCAGCAGGCTGCATGTCTCTTCCATCAGGGGTGCACTCGTGGAGCAGTTGTAGGTGGTCAGGGTCAGGGTGCGGCGGCTGCAGCTGCTCCGTCGGGGAAACAGTGGAGCACTAGGTTGCTGTGGTGTTGACCTGCCTCGGGGAATTGGCAAGCAGGGCAGACAGACTGATGCAGACAGAGAAGCAGGACTGCAGGGAAGAAAAGATGAGGCGGGACAGGGAAGCAGAACTGCAGGGAGGAAAAGGTGAGGGGGAGAGGGAGGCCAAGCTGCCCTCCAGGCGAGCCCCTAATTCCTCCAAGAAACCCAAAGAAAATGGCTGCGGGTTGTGGCACAGTTAATTGTTTTTATTTGCTAAGGCTCCTCCCATAGCCCAATTTCCCAGGCATTTTTTCCCGAGCATCTGGGGATCTGCCCCACCGGCAAGGAGGTGGGGGCATAGGGGGTTGCTTGCAGCCCAATTGTGGAAGTTTTCTCTCCCCTGATTGGCTTCCAGGCAAGGTCTTCCCAGGGACAGGGCTCCCAGTATGTGTACTGCCCCTGCAGTAGTTTTTCACCTCATGTATAACATATGTTGATGCATAAATAAAAATCAAATTGGTCCCTCTCACCACCCCATGACCCAACATTGTTCATATGGTGCTCACGACAGAGGCAGGAGAAACGAAAAAGAGAGAGAGAGACAGAGAAAGCGTAGGGACATCTAACAACTTGGATTTCTTAACATATTTAACATTATGTAACAACAGAATTACACAATTCAGATATACTGAAGCCTGCTGGACCTGTGTGTTAAGTATTCTGACTTCATGCTTTAGTCCAGCATCCTCCAAAACATAACAATAACAACAGTAATAACCATTATTAACACTGCATACAGTTACTCTGTAATACAAACAAACAGAGCTGGGAACATAACTATAACATCAGAATGAGGAAATAATCCACCTGGGAATTATTTCCACTCCTACTAACACATACTGTTTCCCTTCTGATCTCCTGAAGGGTCCAACATAATCGACCTGCCTTCTCCTTGTCCTTCTCTTAGATGTAATGGAGGCTCCTCTAAGGGGTGTCTCTCAAGTCAGACTCAATATTCCTCGCACGCTGAAACGCACGCCCTGCAATTCTCTCTCGTAACAGGCCAGCCTTGGGCATGAGCCTCTAAGTACAAGTCTTTTGCCCCAGTGTGGCTTCATTTCACATGCAGCCACTCCAGGACGTGTTCCCAGTTGTCAGCTACTGCCTCCTGGTTTAATGGGGCGAGTCTGGTCAGTTCATCTACTCTGTCATTCCATTTGACTGCTGGATCATCCCATTTGGTGAGTGGCTATCCATTCTACTGCAAAGTCACCTTTCTTAGCAAATGCTGAGATATTCTGCCGCTTTTCCTTCTGCCAAACAGGAATCCCATTTACCTCCCACTCATTCTGTTCCCATAACGGAAGCCATTCATTACAGCCCTTAAAGACAGCAAAGGAATCAGTATAGATGAAGATAGGAGAGAGAATTCATGTTTGAAAATACTCCATACAGCCACCAGTTGTCTGACCTGGGCACCACCTTCGCCCTCAGTGACAAGCTGTCTTAGTATTAGTCTGTGTGGTGGTTTGAGCCTGGGTTCATGGACGATTGTTTAGACCAACAACGCTTCTCGAAATCTACATATTTAAACCTCGTGGAGAGATGGGAACTTCCCTTTGGTGTTCGAATCTCCTGTGGGATAAGGAGGGGAAGATGGGCCCTGGGGCTCCATCTCTGGCAGCCGCCCCGGGTTTCCGCCCTTCCCCGGCCCTGGGGCACAGGCCCGGGGTAGAGGTGGGAAAGCCTCCTCAGAGCCGCAGGCAGCTATGAAACAACCCTTAAGCTGCTGCATAGCCGATTACCACCTGGCGCGGCTTCTAAGGACTGGAGAAGAGCCTCCTTCCCCCCTAACACAGCCCCATGCAGATCCCAGCAGGAGCCAAGAGAGAGCTTTCCTACAACCAGCGTAACTACAGTTGAGCTGAGGAGCCAGCCACATAAAGAGAAAGAAGTTTTTTCTCCAGCATAAAGCCCGAAGAAAATCATGGTGACTTCAAGGTCAGAGGGAAAGAGAAAGTAAGTCATGGGAAACGGAGCTGAAGATAGTGGCAGGAAAAGAGGGTGGAGCACGCCCAGCACAAAGCTTAAAGATGCTTTTTTGCAGGCCATGGTAAAAACTGTAATATTACTGCTGAGGTTTCCCCCCGTCATTTCCCCTAGGGGGTGGACGCATGGCCTTGGACACGGGGTCTCCCTGCCCCTGGTCACATGTGCCCGGGTTCTGTGTCCCTGTTTGTCACTTTGTATCTCCTCGCCCTGGATATTACTGAGGCTCACATGATTTCTTCAGTCTGTGTGCGGGCTTCCAGGCATGCGGCTGGAAAATAAAGATCTCCTGGAACACCTATGAAAGGAGTATTCCCTGATTCTTTCCACGGGTCCACCTGTCTCCAGAA
>WEIT01024597.1:2269-18285 GCA_013389985.1 Dryoscopus gambensis
TATTTGTGCTTTTAAAGCTTGCATTTTGCTTGTTTGAGGCCCGAGGGTTCTGTTTCCAAAAGCCTCAGTACCTAATTTTGCAGTGACTTCAGCAGGGCAACTGCCTAATACTACTCACTAAAGTCAGCTCATTTAAAACATGACTCAAAACTTGTTCAGTCTTACAAATGACTCTTTGATTTTAGTGTGCTTTGGAATAGGCTGCAACTCACTGATGAGCCTGGGCACTCAATAAGATAAGGTGCTGCTGAGTGTACTAACCCCAGTCCTACAATATATTCCATAGAAGTACCATGAATTACAAAGTTTCACTCTTGCTTTTTAAGTTCTGTGGATTTCTAGGAATTTGTTGGTTGTTTAGGATTCGGCTTTTTATTAGTTTGGGGTTTTTTGGATCAAAATTATGACCACAGCGCCTGTCACATTGCATAGCTTATAATTCTAGTTTTAGATTCCTTTTATAAATCTGAGCCTCAGTTTCCCAGTTTGGTAAGTTTTCTTAAGTGCTGCTAGGAACATGTTTTCGGGCCTTGCTGTCCGTGTGGCTTTTGTCTCAGAGCAGGAGCAATGATTTTCCTCTTTCTGCTGAGTGCAGTCCAAACCCCAGCTTTGCATGAGACCTGGCCTGTTCTACCCTATCATGGTCTTGGAGCAGTAAAATAGTCTCTCTGGTGTTCTGTGGGGAACAGCCTGGAGCAGAGCTGTATATACAGCACAGAGCAGCTGTATCCTGCTTTCCTCAGAGCAACAGAACTCTCTGAGCCAGCCCTCTCCATGAACCAAGTTGTTCAGTGTTTGTATTTCAAATACTACCCTGACCTATACACTAGACTAAAGCTTCCTGTTCTAATATTGATTTAAGGCTTAAGTATCAGTGGCTTCTTTTTTTTTTTTTTTTTCCTTATCATTCTCTTTCTTATTTAACAGTTCCCTGGGATATGCAGAGGGCCATAGTCAGGCCTTCCTAGCAGCCAGAATGAGGGGAAGGGAAAAGCACATGAAGGACGTTTATGAAAAGAGGCAGAGCTTGAATTGCCATGCAACACGCAGAGTATTTTGGTTCAGCAATAAAATTGTGTACTGTACTATTTGCCAAAAGAGAAGAAACACAGCACTCATTCTTTTGAAAGCTCTCTCCGACAGGAATTTGTTAGCTTACTTTAAGTTTCATATTATTTATAAGCTCTGACCCAGACTTCTCATTAACTGTTCCCAAAGCACTAGAAAAGGAAAGTAGAAGTACTTCCTTCTTCATGTATCTGGTTAACAGCTGTGTCTCTCAGAGGAAGGAGAAAATAGCCAGTAGTGATTAAAACTCACTCTGCCCGCCCTCATAGGGAGCACTGCTGCAGTGTGTGCTGCCTCTCCCCAGGATCATCTCACGTAGCAGCATGGACTACAGTGCTCTCAAGTGCAGCTTGCTGAAAACAGTTTTATTTTTGTGGGCAAAGAAAGGTTTACTCATCCTCCTTCCCCCGCCTTTGGCTACCTATTCCCTCTATTACTTCTTTGGTGTTTTTAATTTTTAAAAAACTCTGCTAGGCTGGGCTTCCAGAGAAGTACAAATGCTCAGAGATTATGGGGTTCTTCGCTCAGATATTGCCCTGGCTCAGCAGTTGTGAGAATGTGAGAAACCACTTTTATTGCACCTCTGCATGTGATCAGCCCTGCAATACTGGGTTGCCTTCTTTCAGCAGCAGTTCTCTCTTGTGGAGCCTGGTCTCTGCAGTTGAACCAGTGCTTGGGCTGGCCCCAAATGAGTCTTGTTACATCAGACCGTCACCTTCATAGCTGCTGGCATCCTGGAATTACATACTCATCTTCCCCCTTAGTTTTTTGTGGTTGTTCTGATCCAGTATTCCTGAATACAAACAGTCAAAAATGATGGCAGTGGCTTAATATTTGTTAAATGAACTAAACTCTTGAGTTCTGACTACTTTTGGTTTGGTTTAGTCTGTCTTTCTGAGTTTATATGCCCATTAAAGGCACATTTTTGGGAGCTTTTTTCTGTGATAGTGAAGACAAGGAGTTTATCTTCCAGTGCCACCACGACTGTCCTCAGTTCATATGCTTGTAGGAAATCAGGGTTTAGGATCCACGAGAGGCACGATGATAATCACAGAAGTTGGTAACAGGGCTTGCTTGTGTTTGCAGATGGGGACAATACACAATCTTGAGCCAGCTGACCAGCCCTGCCTGTGGAAACCAAAAAACATCCCTGGTTCTTTTCATCTGTCCATTGGCATCTGAGATTCTCTTTTCCTAAGTGGCACATACCTCAAGGAGATGGTGACTTTCTTGCCCAAACTGGACTTTGTAAGTCAAAACCATCTAAACATAATTCTACAGGTTGCTGTCTCCTGAGGCTTAAGCTTTTCCACCTTTTCTGTTTTACAGTACTGAAAGTAGTTTACCCTGTGTGCATTTTTCAGTCTTAGGAAGGGAAAGCATTTCTAATCCTTCCAACTCGGGAGACTTTTAATGCACTGGGAACACTGACAGTCTCTCAGTATTCCCCTTCAATGTATATTTTATACATAAATATATAAAACTATTAACTAAACTTCCCAGTATTAAAACTGCATCTTCCATAAGGCAAGGCTAGAATTCATAATAGTCCCTTGAGTGCAAGATCAGCACCCAACCATAACTTTTTCTGTTAGGAAGAAAGGAATGTAGAAGGGTGTTCTTGTATGGCAAACTGTTCCTCAGAATGTTTGATGTGTGTCCAAGTGAAAAAAAAAGGATGCTTTTGTATTTAACTTAACCCAGTTTGTATTCCCCTGTCTAGATTATTACACTTTTTAATGACAATTAGGGAATTTACTTCTCACTAGACAAAGAAGTAGCTACACAATGAAACTGGACGACTTCTTTTCAACAAACAGGAAATCCTTTTGACCAGTTTAGTTCCTGCCCTGGAATATAATCTGTGTGCTTTACCTCTCCTCACATGTGTATATATATGCTTGTATACATCTGTGGAAGGTTGGAGGAATTAACAAGTAATCTAGGGAATTTTTAAGAATAAATTCCTAACCCTCAGCCAGTTTGTTACCTGGAATTTGTTAGCACTTCTAGAGTTTTGACTGAAAGAGCCAGGCTCCAAACTGAAAAGCTGTCTATTTTGAGTAGCTTATGGCAACAGGGATCCAATTGTTAGGCATGTTACTATTGGCTAACATGACTGTTAGAAGATCTGGAAGGGGGTTATCTTGACCATAACGCTGTGCTCCTGGCGGCCTGAGTGAGTAAACATCCCTGTGTGGAGCTCCAAGTGCCACTCCTACAGTAGAACTTGCAGTTGGCAAATATGTTTGGTGTCTCTCTTCAAAAGCTACCTTACTGTCTTTATTTCATTAAGAAATAAAACCTCTGATTTTCTGCAAGGCAGCCACAGGAGGTTTTATGTACATTAATTACCTGGACATTATGCATTTAAAGTGCTTTGGGAAGGATGTTGCAGAGAAACAGTGGATGGAAGTGTTGGTTTGTAGCTATGGGTCAGCTGCAGTCCTAAGTTTTGAGATGTGAAGTTTCAAGCTATGCAAGACAGAGACTCTCTTCTGACCTCTCTACCAGCTGGGCTTGTCTAGCTTGTAATAAAGTGGGGCAGAACAGTCAAGGTGTATCTCTCCTCCTTGGGCTGATTGTATTTCCTTCACATGATGAAGCAGCAGAGGAAAGGAATGGAGCAACAGGGGTTCAGAGAAACTGGCTTGTGCTAGGGAACCTTTCCTGGAAACATAATGAATCACAGGATGTGATAAGCGTAGCTCATAGAAGAGGAAACTGCTTCAGAATGCTGCAAGAAACAATGCAGCATCACTTGAGGCAGACAGCTCCCTGCGATTAGAATGCATTGGTTCAGGCTGAAGAGGAAAGACATTTTTGAAAGATGATTTTGAGAAGTTTTTATTGTTTATGTATGGAAAGCATATGTGTTTCCTTAGTAGTTGCATTTTGCGAGTCTGCATGCACTAGCTAGAACTGACTGTTCATGAAGAGTGTGAAATGCTCCCTAGTGGTGGCATTTATCCACTCCCTGTTTTCTTCTAGGGAGATGAATTGCCTTTCTAGTAAACATTATTCCTGGAGCTGGAAGTATCAAGGGAAAGGAGTTGTGGGTGGGCGCTTGGATATTGCCTGAATCTGCAAAATACCTTTGTGCCACAAGGGAAAAGGGAAGCTTTACTGAGGGGCAAGGAAGAGCTCTGTCATGGTTTAACCAAGCTCTCACAAGGGTGATCACAATGTTAAAATAGCTCTAAAATGACAAGACCTGGCAGTAAGACATCGATCTCACAATCCTTCACAATGCCAGGATTAACTGCACAGGATTATGATGTAAAGCTGAAGGTTGCGCTTCTGCCAAGCTTTTTTCCTAATGCATTTGATGTTCCCAGTCCAAGCTCTTGCTATGAATACTGTACAGTCATCCATCACTTAAAAGATGGAAGACCATGAATGGCTCTACTTACAGATGTGAACAGTAGTGCTGATATTATGAACTGCCCAGTGCCAAGTTGTTTTGTTCACTTACTTGCATTTTAAGGTCAGTGAAGTTAATATCCGTAGTAAAACATTTCTTTGAGTCAGACAGAAGTCTCCAATACAGTCTTTGACTTGGAATTTCAAAAATATTGAACTCTGGACGAGTGGATGTGCGCATGACACTTTGATTATTTTGCATTAAAATTCAGGTGGTTTTAATTTAGACCAAAATAATCTTTGTTGTACCTTAGAGACAGCTGTGGCATTGTATAGTTATGAAATTAGATGGTAGTTAATTCATGCTGATGCTAGGAAGAAGTATGCAAGCACTAAGGTAGTTTAACCAAAACCAGGCAACATGGTTTGCTCTTTTGATAACCACATCTTTTTCCATCACAGTGGAAGTCATCTTATGAACCTCTGACATTTGATGATTATTATGTCAAAAGCCCTGTGGGGTAAATAAAGCAGACAACTTTTTTTAGTGCTTTCTTACTTCTCAGCTTATACTGAAAATGGAAAAGTGTAACTCAGATAATATTTTAAAGTTTAACTCTTTGTATGCTTCAATCTGCTTCCATTATACAAAGTTGCAGATACCCAGAAAACAGAAACACTATGATCTGCATTATCCAGTAACATGTCACAGATGACAGATAATTGTTAGGACTCTTGTTACCATGATCAAATGGTTTTGTACATGAACAATGTTCATAATATATTTATAGAAAGCATATTTAATTCAGAGAATTCATANACCAAAACCAGGCAACATGGTTTGCTCTTTTGATAACCACATCTTTTTCCATCACAGTGGAAGTCATCTTATGAACCTCTGACATTTGATGATTATTATGTCAAAAGCCCTGTGGGGTAAATAAAGCAGACAACTTTTTTTAGTGCTTTCTTACTTCTCAGCTTATACTGAAAATGGAAAAGTGTAACTCAGATAATATTTTAAAGTTTAACTCTTTGTATGCTTCAATCTGCTTCCATTATACAAAGTTGCAGATACCCAGAAAACAGAAACACTATGATCTGCATTATCCAGTAACATGTCACAGATGACAGATAATTGTTAGGACTCTTGTTACCATGATCAAATGGTTTTGTACATGAACAATGTTCATAATATATTTATAGAAAGCATATTTAATTCAGAGAATTCATAAGCAAAAACCCCCTTCTGCATGTTTTTCAGTTTTGTTCCAAGTGACGTGTCATAGCTGTAGACATTACAAAAGTGGTTTTAAATGACTATAAGATAGTACTTCTTTTCTTACAAAATTTGATGAGGATAATCTTACTTTGTTCTTGGCAAGTTTTGTAATCACTAAAGTTGACAGGGATTATTTCATCCTTCTGTGAATAATATCCTGAACAGTTGCACAAAGCAATGCAACTGTTTAGAAAAGGAAATGCTGTGTAATCATAGAAATCATAGGCAAGATTTAAGTTGGCAGACAGCTCTTGATGCAGGTTGAATGTTGCAAGGTCACCATGTCCTTCCTGTCTATTATTTGCTGAAAGAAGAATTCCTGGAATTCTTGATTATGGCCAGAAACACAAGCTTCTTATCTGAAAGCCACCGTGTCTGATGCCCTTAACATTATGTTTTAGGATTAGATCTTGATGAAAAGTGAGAAAAACTTGAAGATTCATCTTAATATAAAAGATTTCATGCGGTTTCGTTTCTCTGATAGTGGGTCCAATCGATTTCAAAATGTCTCTTTAGCTAAAATGTATTTCCATGTAATAAAGTATTCTTAATAAAATTTTTAAATGCAAACACTAGGGAGGAAAGTAGACAGCCAAATGTCCCTTCTTTTTCTCTGGGTTTATGTGTGGAAGAAATACATCTGTGGCTCTGTATTCATATACCTGAGACCAGTGCCTGGGTGTTTCTTAGGAATCCCCTCCAGACTGGCATGTGTTACACACCGGTCCTGCTGTATTCTCAAAGCCTCACAAGCATAGGAAATAAAACGTACTTCCAGCACTCTTAGGATTATGGTTTCCATCACAAGCCAGGGAGCAGTTCCAGAGGCAGGCTCTGAGAGCAGGCTCAAGTGTAGCCAGCAAGTTTGGAACACATGGTGCCTCTTTAGAATCCCTTCTCGGAGAAGAAGGATACTTAAAATAGACTCCTTTTCTGTAACACCATATGTAAGCTATTATCAATCAAAACTTTTCCAAACTATTGTTTAACTTTCTATAAAGGGAACCTTCTCAAGCAAGAGGGAGCCCCCACCTTATGAAATGCAGAGGAAATGTGCTCAAAACAAAGGAGGAGTCCTCCATTTTAAAACCTAGAGAAAGGTTTAGAGGTACAAGCAGAAAAAGGTTTTTATGGCTGTGTTTATGTATTTTATACCTCTAGCAATGTGCCTCTTTGATCTAAAAGTGTAAAATCACACAATGCCATTCTGAAGAAGAGGGTTCTCTTGTTCTGGTAATATTTTTAGCTGTGTTTTATAAGAAGCTAGACAGTGGCTCACTGAAAGCATAGTTAACCCTAGTAACTTAATAATACCAAATTTTGTTGTTTGTTAAGCACAAAGCAAGCTCTTCCTTTGCCTACTCAATATGAAAGCAGACAGTTTATGAAGCACCAGCTCTCTCACCTTACACTGTATGTCTGTGTAGTGCGAGCAGCACAGAGCAAGTGGGTTGTGCTGGGCTATGGGCAGTAGCCTGTGGCCCCCATGCAGAGTCTGAAGAACAGTTCTGGCTATGGGACAGAGCTTTGGGACCTTCAAAGGGATTTTCAACCCTCTATAACTATTGCTGCAGCACTTTTTTTTTTTCTTCATGGTTGTGGCAACAATTTATTTCTGTCTTGCAGGTTGGCTGCAGGGGAAGCAATTTTAAAGGCATCAGGTAGATTAGAAGAGTTTCTCGCACTGTGTTGCGTAACCATCACTTATCTCTTCTTGACAAAACTTGCAGTGCAAACATGATATTACCTCCTCAGGGAAATCGTAGCTGAGTTGCAGGTTTAGACTTTGGAAAAAAACATGAATGTTTTTGACCGTCATTTCTTCTTTCTGCTTTCAGTCCTGGCTTTTTTGGAGGTATATAAATCCCTAGTACATTAACTTAGTGTCTTTTAAAGCTGTGTTGCTACAAACACAAAGCACGTCCTTAGGTCAGCTGCTGTTCCAGAACAGGGCAGAGCTCCCATGAGCTAAGTCTTCTGAAGTTACCAAAGGCAGTCTGGTGAGGTCATTTCCTGAAGGGGTGTTCTGATCACATCTATGAGGTTTCTAGGACGAGGTTTCTAGGGTAAATGCTAGGATATGAGTGTATATTGCTTCTGACGTGCAGTTGTTCTTCAATATGACCTCTGGCCCTGTTACAGACAGTGAAAAAGCAATAAAAAGCAATAGATGGGCTTTCTCTGCACCAAGTAGGTGCTCAGACCCTCAGACTCTACATGGCTGGACCATGCTGGAAAATAGAGTGTGGTTGTCTGCCACCTGTTTGGGACAGAAACATGTATCAATACTCAGTTCAGCTTTTAGCTGTGAGACCAGAAACTGGTCTTACACAGTACAGGTAACTGAAGCTGATATTTGCTAGCAAATATTTCACATGTGCTCAAACAAGGTAAGATCTTAAAATTTGTTCTGTTTTTTTTTTTTTCACTTAAGTACAAAACTGAGCTAGGTGCTCTTGAAAGTCTCAGAAGCTATCTGAACAACTTTGTGTGTCCAAGACCCTGATCTTCGGATAGGGCAGAAGTGACTTGTGCTTCTGTATCCTGTGATCCTGGGCTTGGCCTTCAAGAGACATCATGATGTCATCTGGGACTTCAGAGTTTAGCTCCTGTGAAGTGGCGCTTTTTTTTAAGCTGTTATATTGAGAATTGATATGGCAGTTTTCAGCACTTTAATGCACAAAGTGGAGCTGTTAGTCTTATTAGTTCAGTTTTGTAAATACTGCATTAGCTTCCAAAAGCCCCATATAACTACTCAGGATGTATTTTCTAAAACTGCTCAGCAAGCAACGCCTTTGAGACTGCTCTGATTTATGAAGTAATCTATGCATAGCAGCTAGCTCAGTTCTTTCAGTTCTTGATAGATGGCCGCTGAGATTAGTTATATGTGCCTAATGATCATCTAGGAAATATGTCTAATCCAGGAAGAGGGCATGAGGTGTGAGAGGCTCTGTCACAAAAAGCTTCTGGCTAAATTATGCCATACTTCCAATGCAATGTCCTGTAACACACTAAAAACTGCATACACTGCAGTTGGGAACAGCATTTTAAAATAAAATTGAGGTTTTCAGGTTCACATTAATGATTGACTGATTTAATCATGACTGCATAATAGTGAGTTGAGAACTGAACCCCTTAAATGAATAACATGTCATTACTTTTGGATATAGTGAATAACCAAAATAACAAATCTGGCCAGTGGAGAGCATTTACTTCCAGAAAGCTAAAATGGGAAAATATTTTGAAGTGAGGAAGTTCTTTAATACATTCCTTTGAGCAGGAGCCCAGTTTAAAAAATTGGATCAGATTCACAAATCAAAATGTTGCATTTTTCCACAATGCTGGATCTCTGCAAAGAAAAGCAGTGACAGCTTGGGAGTACCTGTTTTCTCTCAAACTCTGCTAGTCTTTTGAAAACTCCAGGGCATGCTTCATTTTAGTGCAGATTTTTTGAGTCCCTGCAGCATTTCACTAAATTAGTAATACTCCCTACAGGGAATTTTCCCTTTCTGATCTCTATTATGAGCAGTTAAATAAAACAGGAGTGAGTAATGGGAGCTCAAGACTGATGGTAGAGCACATTATGGAGATGGGCTAGCAAGGGGAAAGTACAGATGCTCAGGATGTGGTTCTGGCCATGCTGTTTGTAGTGTCTGTGCTCTAAACACTGGTGCAGGTTAGCCCGGCTGGCCAGCGTGGCTGTGGCAGCTGCAGGAAGCGCGGCTGGCTCGTCATGCTGGAGAGCACTGGAGAGTGCTGTGTGGGCATCTCCCAGTCTCCGTGACAAAACTGTGCAGAGAGCAGCTGTGGCACAACCTGTGCTAAGTGAGTTGCCAGATGTGCTCCCAGAATTAATCATCTTCATCCCAGAGACATCCGGGACACTGAGGGGTTGGCTTAGACTACTGACCTGGAGCTGGAAGTTGTCACCTGAATAATCACATTTAGCCTCTGGCACTGGCTAAGGTTACATCTTGTAACCTTATTATTAAACTAGTTGAGAGGAGGGAGTGGGTTTTATTTGGGGGGTTTTTTATTTTTTTTTTCAGTAATACTAGTAGGAGGTTGTTCTAGGTCTTTAGCAGCTGCCTATCTCAAGCATATATGTTGCTTAGGTGATACTTTCACGACGTCACCTTTTTTTCCACTGCGTACTGCACCTTGACCCCACAGTACAAGAATGAGTCTGTCTACTTGAGATACACTTGTGCACCTCTGTGGAAACACAGATGTTTGTGGGTCACAGATGGTATGAATAGGTTGAGTATAATTGGGACACTTGTTTGATGTGCAGAGAGTAATTAAAAAAATCAAGCTCCTGTCTTTGTCTTCCAACCCTATCCTCATTGGAGTTGCCAGACAAAAGTATGTACTTAGCTGAATCTTGATAGACTGCACAGCATGTAAAAACAGACAAGATGGGTAGCTGTAGTGGTGGAAATCATAGATTCTTACTAGCCCATTTTGGACAAAGCCAGTATCCTGACTTCTGAATGGTCAACATGGGTGATTTCCGCCCCTGCTTCGGGCAGTTTTTTATACTGGACAAAATGATCATTACGTATATGGATTATATAATTTTCTTTAAGCTTTTATATATCTTTCTAAGATTTTTGAATGGTTATCATTCGTCTATATATTTTTGAGCCCAGAAATAGACTTTTAAAAGCAGGAAGTAATTTGTTTGTTGAGCAGCTGAAGTCTGTGTTTTGCTGCAATACTCTCTATACCAGGCATAGCTGATAATGGTGGTCAGTTTTTGCCATTTCAGTCACCATACCTTTTCCCCTTTCTCAACCAAGGTGTTTAGGATTCCTATCAAACCTGCAGTTACACAGGAGTAAACAGAGTAAGAATTATTTTTTTAGAGGTGTTGGATCTTAAGTCTTACAAAGATAAAATGGTTATAGATATGTTTATCCATGTTCACTAACGTGTAAACCCTATTTAGTTTATTGAGCATCTCTAGGTTTAGAATTGACTCATCCCTGTATTCAGTCACATGACCATATGCCCAAAACTGTTGTTTGGTAGAATAAGTGATTTGACAGTACTGCTCCAGCATTCTGTGGGCTTGTTCTGCCCACATGTGCCTACAAGTATGTAAAAAGCCAGCTGTTTGCAAACTTTTGTGTCACATGTCCTGTTTTAAGGACAGTGTCCCATTGACATGCCACTTCCACTCATGGCCACCTGTTTTTCTGCACGGATCATAGTTCCTCCCAGTAGTGATCTCAACTGGTATTCAAGTAGAAGAATAATTGTTTATGTGGCTTTTGCTCTCTTTAGGACAAATTGCTTGCTGTATTACTTGAAAAAAAAATCATACTTGCCCCTTTTTTTTTAACCGCTTCTCTCAAGACTGTTTCCTGATAATTTGCACCTTCTTCTATTCCTGCTTGTACCTGCAAAAGTCACAAGTAGCACCATAGGAAGCAGTGATGTCATATGAGAGAATGTTAGGAAGAATGGGAGTAAGGTCTGCACTGCAATGTGTCATCTTCTGGCCAAAGCAACCTGTATGGGCATTGATTCCTCTCTGTATCTTTCACTCTGATCCTGTGAAGTGCTTTTGCTGCACTGGTTGCAAGTGAGATTCTTTGCATGTGAATTTAGGTTGTACAAGGCACCTCCATATCAGAAATGTAAACTAAACTCCTGTGGGCCTAGTCCGTCACCAACACAAAGTCAAATGGCTTAGGTTAATCCACCATGGAGGCACTTGAGCACATGGTAGTAATACCCAATATATGGGCTGTCATTCTTTTACCATTACGGAATCATACTTTTCTGGTTTCTGTAGCTGTTTGCTGTTTATTATTGATTAGTTTTTTAATTTGCAGAAAAATGAGGAAGACATTAACTCGGGTCATATATCCTTGCTCATCAGTGCAGATTCAATCTTCTTGATTGCAATTAATTTTGCTCTTTGTCTCTCAGCCATAAGATTTAGATCTTCTCTAAGGAGTGAAAAAATATCCATAACTGGACATACATTCACACTCACTGTGGCAGTCAAATTATAGGAAAATGTGACCATTAATGACATATGAGAGAGCAGACAAAACAGAAATGATGTCTTCTCTTTTTCAGTCCCTTGATAAAAGCATGAAGGCAGTACAATCCATCTTGTCATCATTGTCCTGGGACTTTATAGCCAGGCCTCCAGGCTGTAATTGCTGAAGATTTTGGGGCAAGAAGTTACAGCTATTCTTGCTCACATAATCGTCAATGCAGTCAGGTTTTTTAAATGGCTTTTCCTCATCCCTACTTCTACTACTGTAAATTAGAGGAGGCTTGAGGCTGGTTTGAAGGCACATTTTACTACATTGTAGGTTGACTGGAACACTTGTCCTCTGGATTTGATGGGAAATGTTTTGAGCTAAAGAGAGTAGGCTGTGTAAATCCAGATCTAGAAATATGTTGATAACTTTTGACTAAGTAGAAACTGTACAGAGATCACCTGACTTTTCTGAAGAGGTGTCACCAGTGAGGAGCCAGCTGATGGTCTCTGTTGATGTGAATGTCAGAAACACCAATAAAACTTGTAGAACTGCCAAATTTAAATTTTTCTTTGAAGTGTACACATTTTTCTGTGTTTCAAAGGAGGCCGTTACTGGGTTTTCATATGCGCTGAAAATTTAGAGTAATTTTTCTGCTTGTAAAAAAAAAATTATAGAGAAGCTGACAGCCATAGCCAAGAAGTACATAACGCAAACTGCTTGTCCAAACACATTCCTTCTAACTTACACCACATCCTTTTAGTCCCGTAATAGACCTTGTATGAATGGATAAAGCAGATTAGAGAGTCACCAACACCCTAAGCTATTTCAAAAAGACCTTAAACTACAATTCTACCACCAGGACTATTCATTGGAGTTGTCTGTAGTGAGACTGTGAATGCAGATCCAACTTGGAACATTTTTCTCATTCCTTAGAGGTCTGAAGTAAGAGTGAGAGTTTCTTAACTTCAAAGCCAAACAGACAAAAAGGACTCCCTTGGGTATGTTGAAATAATACTTACATTGAAGTGATTGTTTTGGGGTTGCTAGTAATTCTTGTGATTAAAATCAACATCTGAGAAGGAGCCCTGTTCAGTGTGTGAGAGGGAATAAGCCCTTAGCTCAGGCTGGAGTCAGAAGTTTGGTCATGAGTAGACAAGATCTGTGCTGGGATCAGTCTCTGCCCAAAATGAGCTTTCCCTTGGGGAGTTACGATGAGGCCAGTAAGGCTGTGTGATAAGCAAACTCACTTCCTATCTGTCTGAATAGCTGTATTTCCCTGGGCTATGCCTCCACAATATAAATGTGGCAGGAGTAACTTTCTGTAGAAAAAGAAGTGCAAAATAAGTTCTGCGCAGGTCCTTAGAAGTATGTTTTGGGCTTCTTCCTCTTCTCTTCATTCCCACCCTTCCCCAAATTCAGTCTAAGCAATTTATCTTGCTCCTTTTTTTGAATGCTTTCTCTTCATTCACTTTCATATGTAACCATCAGATGGTCACAGAGCTGTGTGTGTTTATCATTGCAGCATTTGAAAGTATGTAAATGACTTGCAGATGCTCTACTGGGCTGTAACCAAACTTGGCTGTGTCAGTTTTAACATGCACATGACAAAACCACACTGGCTCTGAACAGGCCTCGGTGTAATAAGCTCTCTAGGCTTTACTTCTGCATAAACAATTTTATGTCCTTATTAATTAGAAGCAGGAGTCTGTTTCTTTCAAAGTTCATGTGATAGCTATCAGGCCAAAGAATGAGGTACATGCAATATCTGAATGGTTTTATGATAATACTGCCAGGGATCTGAAGTTTATTTTTGGGGAAATATATGTTTATGAGTGTGTTTGTGTATATATATCTATAAAAGTTAAACAGGCATAAACAGTAAAGCTCCTGGAATATTTGATGTGGTGTATTTGCAGTTAATGCACTTCAGTATATATTTCACATGGCATATCGTTGACCTTAAACTTTAGTGAATATTTTCTTGCCCTTATATCTTAATGTCTTTCAGCACAAACAGATCTTGAAGCTGCTTTATGAATTGGCAACAGCACTGTGACTTACTGAAATAAAAAACAAGAGCAATCTGGTAATAATTATATAAATCTCCACTCAAAAAGGCCTTTAGGTTAGCTGTAATTAGGAGTATATATCAGTAACTTCTATTTTATAGCAGTGGTTCATAATATGGCAGTATTTAAACGTGAAGTATTTTAAATAGCTGTGGCCAATTTAACTCCGGACAAATGGGAAATAACTTCGTTATTGATCATTTATTGACAGATAAACTAATACAAGCAAGTGAGGACATGGTTTGATTACAACAGTCCAACTACTTGAGTAATTTTTGTCAAGAAGTTCATACCTGCTGTGCCAATCAACAAATAATTTTCAGAATTTCCTTTGTCTGTAAATCACCACAAACTGTAACTTTCTGTGCACTGCTATAATGTAAGTTGCAGACTGGTGGTGGTACAGAAGCCAGGAAAGAGGATGGACAGAAGGCAGATGGTAATGAAGAAAGCCCCCTCTGGCAGGAAAGGGTGTGTTTGCAAGTTGCAGTGATGATGGAGGTAATGAACAAGCAGAGATTTGGGGCTCTTAGTAGGCCCATCTCTTGGACCTGTAATGTTATTGGAGAATAGTGGGAAGTTCAGATAAATGTTGACAAAAATTTCCTAAGCTGACTGAAGAAGCCAGAAATGTTGATGAATTGCATACTAGTTGATGCAGACTGCTTCATAAAGGTGTGGCCTGGCTTAGCACATATCGAATCTGCTTCCCTTCAAAAACTTATCAGCATCTCTTTCAGTCCCGATCACTTTCCATCTCCAATTTATACCAATTTAAACTCCTCCAGAAGAACAGATTAATATTTTCTTGTTTAAATTTCTCTTCCCGTCAGAATCCCACAGATCTTGCTGCTTTTGTCCTGCTTTGTGTGAAAGGGGCAGTAACATTTGTCTCAGGTGAACGTTTCCATTTAATTTTTTTTATAATTACTTTGTGCTTTGAAAGGATTGTGTGAATTTTATCAAAGTCTTTAAAATTCAACCTATTTTGTTTTTTCAGTAGTATTATTCCTGAATATTGTATTTTGCAGTTCACCTCTGTGCCTCTTCAGGAAGATGTTAAAATGGTTCTTTTAAGTAGTTGCTTGGGAGCTCCTTTCAGAATCTTGGGTTACTGCACTCTGCTCACCACTGATGTGAAGGGGATAATTCTGTCAGTTCCCTGCCTTTCTCTTGGCTGTAATCATGTACATGAAAAAGATATGTATAAAGACAGCAGGTTCTTTCCGTGTTGCTGCTAGCAGGTTGTCTATCTTCCCCATCTTTTCCTCTCTCTTTAGAGAGAAGTACTCCAAGTATATTCTGGAAACTAGCACTGTATTTTTGACTGTGTAATTAAGAAATGCCAGCTGTGTTATCGCAACTCAGTTTAAGGTTTTCTTAGTCTGGATTGTGGCATGTATGAGCTATAAATGCTTGAAAGTGAGCTATTTGAGAAGCTGTAAACCTGGATCAGAACATTCCGAGTTCAGTTTCTGCTCCTTCTGAAATTTTTCATGATCCTGGATGGAATAGTTTCATTTGTATGCCCCTCCTGCCTCCAGACAGTAAGGACTGATTGGTCTGCTTTTCATCCAATACTTTCTGCACGTGTGTGCTTGGACCCAAGCACCAGAGCACTCAAATGTGAACATGGCTTTATTGATACTAGCACTGAAGCGCTAGAGGTAGCTGTGTTGGTACAACACCTAGCAGATGAAAAGCAGAGCATCATTTGGGACATCTAAGTAGTATGGATACAAATAATGGGGGTACATTTTACTGTAT
The DNA here is from genome assembly GCA_013389985.1 of Dryoscopus gambensis. NCBI lineage: Eukaryota > Metazoa > Chordata > Aves > Passeriformes > Malaconotidae > Dryoscopus > Dryoscopus gambensis. The sequence goes on from WEIT01024597.1 coordinate 17,824, forward strand.
AACAGAGACAACATGCATACTCTGGCACTGAAGTCTGTTTTAGATAATTAGCTGCATAGCAGATTGGGGAGAATTGCAATTAGCTACAATCACTAATGAAAAAGCATGACACTTTGACAAGGAAACAATTTACCAGATTAATCTGCAGGATGGATGTTGATTGTGATTTCTAAAGGAAATAAAAAGGTCAATACTGATACTAGAGTTTGTATAGCATTAAGATAATCAGGTTGAGGTACCTCTTTATTTTGAAAAAGTCTTTAATGGCAAGATAATATTAGTTCTGCAAAAACTGTCTTACGCTGAGGCTAAAATATGATTAGAGACATCAGTTCAAAAACTCATGCTGGATAGAAATCATTTGACAGGATCTTTATATATTGTACTGTTGTTGGGACATTGAACCGTAACTGCTGTAATTGGTAATTTTTTTCATTTTTTTTAAATATCAAGCTTTGTTTT
>WEIT01024597.1:18549-34260 GCA_013389985.1 Dryoscopus gambensis
GTGTGAACAGCTATGTATCCATTCTCAGTCCTCTCCATCGAAGCACAGTCTCTTCAACAAAGCATCTGATTAATGAGACAACCATACAGGGGATAAACTTGCAAAGGAGTGTGCCGTATGTGGCCGTGTTGGATTCATCAGGTGTTTGGAGGAGGAAAGGTAGCGGGTGTTCGATTCAAATCTGTCCAGTGAAAACATCACAGCTCACATAGTTTCTCATGCTGGGATAAACTTGGATTAAAAAAGCCTATTTGTCCTCTTTAATGACTTGCTTTACTCTGTGTCCAGTTTCATCTTGTTAATTATGTACAGAACACAGATTCTGCAAAGGCAGGGTCTTTGCACTCAGTCAGGACCCACCAAGGCAGGGACCCTTTCCTCACAGGAAATTCTCCAGAGTGACTTCATAGGCCTGGGGTTGTGACTGGCATCTTCTGACTTAGGGGAGAATGGAGATGAGTGAGTATGAGGAGAAAGGATAATATTTTTGCTTTTCAGCATCTTCTTGAAGGTCTACTCCTAACACTAGGAGAATGACAGTAAAGTACACATCAGCTCCATAAACTAGTTTGAGACCTGAAAGCCTTTTCCCAAGGTTGTTTTATAAGCCTGAAATTAAATTAAAAATGTTATATTATTAAGACTGTAGAATGACAATCTCTCCCTTATGCTTCCAGATTTCTTGTTCCACCACAGCACCCTGAGCACTGCAGTCAGGTGAAGGCCATCAGGACTCTGACATGTTTTCAGCCAAGCTTGAGATGCGTCATCCCAGTCTGAAGGGTACATGGCACTTTCAGCACTGGAAATGCGCAGTATCAAGTGGAAATCAGCAAAGTAACATTTCCTCGGCCCTTTGTGAAATGCTCCTGTTTTCCTCTTGCTTGTAGAACTTTATTATTTCTATAAAACATGCAGCCTCTGTTATAATTAGATGCCGTTATATGACCCCAGGGTCACACACTTCTGGAACATGATTCCAGCTGTACTGATAGCAATATCTGCTGTCATTTTGGCAGCAAAATCCTCTGCTGGTGACACACCCAAATCTCAGAGCGAGCAAATCGAACAGGTTTCATTACCACAGGCAGCAAAGAAAACACTTTCTTCTGTATTCAGTGAAATTCCATAAAGGTGAAGGGCAAGGTTGAAGTGAAAACTGAGTTAAAACAAGAATTCAAGGGAGAAAGGAAGCTGCTGCCAAGAATGCTTTAATAACCTTTATCTGCTCCAGTGTTTGTACCAAAGTAACCTCTTAACTTCTTAAGCAAAATACTGTATTTGTTGTCTACCATTCAATCACTTCAGGGAAGCATTTAGCCCCCCATTTTATATGTGCTGTGATACTGTAATAGGATTTGTGTACCACTGGCAAATCAATGTGGGAATAGTATCCCATCCAGAAAAGCTTTGAACTTTTCCTTCAGAACAAAAAGAGCAACTGAAGTAACAAATCTGGTTTCTATAGATTTCTGCTACATGATTTTTTATAGTTGCAAAATTTAAAAGAGTAGCATTCCAACTCTATTCTCTGATGTCAAAAGCTGTTCCCTCAGCCAGATGCTGAAGATAGTGTCCTCTATTTAGCTGCCTGTTTCCTCTTAACTCTGAATTGCCCATTCCTCTGTCAACTTTGTTAGAAATCTGCTAATAAATTTACAAGTCACACAGGATGTGAGCCTACATGCACGAAAAATTACTCCTCCATTCTGACTGTCACAGTCCCATTTCCTTTGGGAACCAGCTGATTAATCCAAAACAGAACTCCTTGAGCTGCCAGGAAGTGCTTTGTAGCTGAGGGCTAGACTTTGTCACACAGCTTGGCAAATTGGTGCTCTCATTACCAGTCAGCGACAGAGTCAGGTCAATCTTTTTTTGTTTGTCTGAAGTCTGGGTTGCAAGATGTGTGGTGCTGTACAGAAAACACCTCTGTGTTCATTGAAATAGGTCCATATCCTGTAACACAGACTCACTGAAAAACAGGGCTCCAAGAGAAGTTTGGAGTCTGACAGGCCATCCTTCCCACCTCTTGGTGGGCTGCTACATGATTATATCCTGGTTTATAGTCATTTGCCTCTCTTATTCTTAAGTAAAAGCTTTGTTATCTCTCCAGGTAAGATATTTTCAGAACTTTCTTACTGCTACCACAAGATTGTGCTAAGAATTAAGAGACTTGAAAGTTGTAAGCTCCTGCTATCAGTTATATCCAAGTGAGAGTCTGTTGGTCCCAGCATCACAGAGGAAGATGTAAAGGATTAATTTATTAACTGTGTTTAGTCTACTAATATACACCATTCTAGCAGGGCAAATATGGATTTCTTCCTTATAGTGAGGCCTGTGAAGTGTCATCCAATTTCTGTTCTGTACTCCTGATTCTGTGCCTCTGAAAGGGAACAGACTCTGAACCCAAGCTTTTCTGCCCATGGAGGAGAGGATTCTTTTTCCTCTCATTTGTTCCACTCATCCCTTTTTTCTTTTTCTTGGCCATACCAACATCTTCACGACTAGAGCTCTGTTACTTTAACAAAACAAGTGAGCTAATGACCGAGGTATAACTGCACACTGCTTTAAGGATACCTTAATGTGAGCACAGTCACGTATGAAAATGGCACATGAAAGTTCTTGCTGGTTTCTCTCATAGGTTAGGTTATTCTGCTTGCTTGACAAAAAGCACCTCAGCTATGACCTCAGACAGGAAAGCTGAAAGAGTAACAGGATCTGTCATAAACATCCACTACGAACTCCACAGAAGTGTCTGAGTCTTCTGGGTTGATCTCCATACTGGACATGCGAGTTCATAGGGGTGCAGGTCTCAGAACTTCCAGACCTGTTTCTTATAAAAATAACCTGATTCACAAGGGCAGAAACGTGAGAAATTTCCCTACTAGCCTTGACAGTGATATCCATCCTGCTGGTGGAGGGCTATTGTTTTCATTGGTCAGTGATAACCTCTCCCAGAGTTTGTAGTCTTCCCTAAAGCTCAGATCAGGCTACTCTGGAGGGCCAAGGAGTTGTTTGCTGCCTGCTGCTGCCCAGTAACTCTCTGTTCTGCCGGACCTCATGCAATTGGAGATCTTTACAAGTTGCCTTGTAAGTCTGTGTAATTCTCTGGGAATCCATCTGGATGTTATTCAGATCTTTTCCACATCTCTGTTTGTAGGGGACTGTCAGGGTTCTTGCATTCAAGGTATATAGATGCTGCTCTTGTGATCTGCATCACTCTGCTGACCACCCCACATGCAGATATGGAGCCTCCTTTGTGAAGAGCTACTTGTTAAGGAACAGTTGCTAATATTTTGTCTTGCATTATCAATCATAGCAACAACTAAGTTACTAATTTATAACTTAAATATTACGCAGAAATGCCATTTTGGTATCACTGGACAGATGCCTCTGGAAAATCCTAACATCCTGTGATGGTTTTGGCCAAATTTAGGGGAAACGTCCAAGGGGAACGTCTCCTAAAAAGGAGATGCCACCCCTCCCCCTTATCAGGTTCGGGAGAAAAAGAAAATTCTCCTCGGAGGAAGGTGAAAGAGAAAATGAAACTATTTATTTAACAAACAGTGAGGTTAGGAGTAATAACAACAACAACAAAAAAAGAAAAATAACAAAGCCTCCCACTGAGGGGAGGGAACCTGAAAGATTTGGAAGTCCTTCAGTGGGTGCGGTTTTTCCCCTTCTCTCCCGTGACGCTGGAATCGGAGCTGGCCGGCACGGGTGCGGGGGCCCCCGAAGGCGGTGGAGCTCAGTGGGTCTTTGATGCTCTGATACTTCTGGTGACAGGATTCCGTAACTGAGCGAGCTAGTCTTCTTCCAGGACAGCAGGATGGCCTTCCCAGTAGTTCTCCCAGCTAGCTCCCCCTGGGCTCTTCTCCTGTCTCTTATGTGTTATCCCACCGAGGGTCAGCTGGTCTCTGACCCTCAGTGGAAACACCTGATTTGACACACCTGTAACTCGTCCAGGTCAAGTGGGAGCTGAATAATGTGAGATACAGCACAAATCACCCCATGACACATCCCTACCTCTCTGTAGTGTAGAACCTAAGAGTTCTGGAGAAAAACAGTAGAATAGGATCTGAAAGGCAAAATACCTTGGTACTGTTACAAAAATTGTAAGACTTATCATGGATAGATCATTTTGCTTCTTGGGTTCTCTGTTTCACTTTGCCCCTGTGTCAGTTTAGATCATAATTTCTGAGGAATGAAATGTATTATATATGTTATGTGACTTATGCCTCTGCCATAATGCAATTAATTAATACTTTTTAGTGGCTGCAAAGAAGCCACAGTCTGTAAGTGTTTAGCATCATTCCTTCAGTGATAAATCTCTAGTGGTCACAGAAAAGCCATGTTAACTTCAGTTAAAAGATTTGCCAGAAGTATCTTTGCCTGCTCGTCAGTCCATTGTTCTTGCCCATGGAGCTGCAAATGACACAAAGCATTCTTACCACCACTGCATCCTTCAGGGTGGGTAAACACGTATCTTACAGTTTGGGCGCTTGTTGTAATTGGAGGCCAGCTCACTATAAGCTATTAAAAAGAGAGGGTTCTGGTACAGGTCTGTCCTACCTTGGCACCTGAGAAAATGGGACTAGTGAATTCAGTGGCTTCTGGGCCAAATTTAGGACTGCTAGAAATGGGTGCAGTTCTGTTAAGACAAGGGAAGTCATAGTTACTGGTTACCATTTTTAACTTACCAGTCAGAGTTCATTATTAGAGTGCAGTAAGAAGAAGTCTGGAAATTAAATAGGCTTGGTTATTAACAGGTTAATGGCTTTTTAACCTAAAATTGCCATGTCATTAATTCATATGCTACCTCAAAGTTACTGTGTTTTGATGCAGGTGTATTTCAGAGCAAGAGTTTTGTCCTCTGCAGTAATCCAGCTATGACAGCCCTGAAAAATGAGATGACAGTGGTGTCTGATGTATGAAACTATGCTAGAGAGCAAGTGTGTAGAAAGCTGATACAAAGTGTGAAAATGTAAATCAGGTGCCTGCCAAGCCAGGACATGTGTGAAACAAATGTTATCTCAGTGGTGCTGACAGGTGTTAGCAGCAGCCAGCACGGGGGGTTTCTGCTAGTGCTTTGTACTTATATCTTTCTGTTAAGTGAATCCCAGGTCTCGTTTTTCTATGTGGAGAGCTTCTGTCTTTTTATTGTTTTTATATAACAACAGATAGGTAATATGGTGGTGTGATTGTTTCTGGACTAGTCCAGGCCCTGCAGCCCATGGAAAGGAGCGAAGGGTCCTGATTTCCTTCCTGCCTCTGGCTCCCTGTGTAAACCTTGAGAGTTCACCATGCCTGCAAGAAGGGATAAAGGGGTGGAGGTGACTGAATGCTGAAATTAAGTAAGAGTTGTGTTAGATCTCCAGGTCTTGTGTTGTATTGGGATGCACATCTTCTCTATCAAGAACCCATGTGGTGAGGCAGATGGGAATTTTGGGTAAGGGATTGGAAAAGAAAAGGCGTGGATACATTTAAAACTTCAGCGCAGTACGTACATGTAGAGCAATGCAGAAGGAATCCCTGAGGGTAGACTGGAAGTAGGATATGAGGGTGAGCTGGTAACCTGCTTGTTCACATGGAGGTGAAGCAGCAGGTTCTGGTTTTAGTGACAAGCGAAAATACATCCCCAAAGAACACCTCTATGTACAAACGTGAGACTTAACACTTACTTTCTCTGACACTGCTGTGTCATCTGACTCAGTATACAGTCACTGAATTGTTTGTGAAAGACAGGAGGCAATTTGACATTGTGGACATGCATGACCAAGTGAAATTTGAGGTAAAGAGACATGTACTGGGTACCAGAGAGTCTAGAGCCCTCCCTATCTTTACCTTGGGGGAAAAATAATCACCTGTGGCAGTTTAAAATGAGGAATAGAAGCTGTTCACATACTCTGCAGTCAGCTGGGGATGAAATGCTCTCTTCCAATGCTGAGGTGGAGCATCTGTGTTGTCCATGTTTTTTCTACCAGCTGGTTCATGACAAGGGATTTCTGACATCAAGGTGCAGAGACACCTGAAGACCCACAAGGATCACCCCTGCCTGAGCATCTGCCCAGAGCTTTCTGAACCTGCCCAGAGCTGGTACAGTGCACACAGAGCAGGATATGTCTGGCATGAACCTGGAGATGGGCTCTTTGGGCACCTAGTTAGGAAAAAAAAATTGAGTAGGAAAAGAGGAGGAGGAGAGGATCTCTGACATGATGCAGTAGAGGCTGGGCAGGTTCTAGGGATGTTATATCTGCAAATAGTTCTAATTTACCTTTATTTCTGTGCCTCTCACATTCACATCAGCAACTTGGTAGCCAATGGGAGTAGACTGTGGGTGTGATGGGAGCACTGTGGATGACAGCAGATATCTGTGGTGCAAATGATGGAGCAGCTGCCTGCAAACTCTACATTTATAATAGAAGCAAAAGTGAAAGACTGTCCAACTAGTCGAGCAGATAAGGAGCTGATTAGCACCAGCCCCTGGTAAGAACCTTCACAGAGGCCACAGGAGGTTGGATTGGATAATCTCAACACAGACATAACAAATCCTGCTCTTGCATTTCATTCCATTGTGTTGGCAACCGGATTTTGTGACCAATTTAATTGCATCTAATCAAAATAAAGGTGTGCCTCACCTTTGCTGCAAGATCTGTAGTGTTCCTGTGTACGAGGCAGCTGTATGTCTCACATACAAAGGCTTGACAAAAAAGAGTGAGTTGTGGTTTGTAGTGTTCTGAACATTGGACTAGAGCTTTTCTGTAATCATGTCTTAGGCATTGCAACGAAGGACTTGGAAGTCATTCTTTTGTCTGTTCTAGTCAAAGATGACAATGGAAAGTGTTTGAAAAATACTTCCCTAGACCATTTTCTTTCATTTAAATTTTCTTGCATTAGGCAAGGATTGAGTTTAATTATTTATTGCAGAAGGCTGCAGCCTTGTCATATTCCCCTAAATTTCCAAAAAAAATTCCATAAAAATGCCATAAAATCAGAGTTGATTCACTCCTTTTGATACCCTTGTAAGTCACCTTAAATGTCTGTAACATTACCTAGAGAGAGAGTTGACAGCATAAAGGAAGCCCTTATGAGCTCTCCTAATAAAGAGCTGCAGCAGTTTTTGCTATGTGAGAATCTAACTCTTTTTATGGGAATTTGTTACAAATTTTTCTAGCTGTACCATAAGGTCTGGGTCCTGTGAACTTGTACACAGGCATAATTTTACTTGCTTGTTGGTGCCCTTGCTCTGTGATTGTCTGTCCCCTTATTTAAACAGAATAAGATACAGAAAGCATTGCTGAATAAAGAGCTGTAAAAATCTGTGTTGTAGGGGGTATCCAAGTTCTATTTCCTGTAGAATTAGAGGACCCATACAAGTCATCTACAAAATTGTCCAAGGTCATCATAAGTCTGTTGCATGATCTGGTGGATCAACACACAGACACCCAGAGCTATGCATTCCGTGCTGTTAAATGTTCTCAGTTTACCACAGCTTTTTTCTGTGGGCACCGAACATTATTGTCTCAAGAGGCTGTATACACTGGGAGGAATTTTAAAAAATTACTGTTAGTGTTGAAATAGAGTTGATTATGTTGTAGCATGAACCAGATTTTTCTTCTTGTGGCAAGACCCTTCCAGCTTCAGATCTAAAAACCTTAGGCCCAGATCCAGTCTCTCCAGTGCTTTTGCTGACAGCTGGGATAGGCCTTCAGTGCTCTTGTATTGGCCCAGTACCTGGTAAGACCTTGGCTCCTCTATTTTCTGGCACCTTCTGCATTAGATTAGATGATACAAAAAATGCCTTGGCTTCTAGTTGCAACTTCACATATGGTAAAATGAGCTCAGCACTTAGTTATGGGGCTTTTTCCTCGATTCTCCCTCCTGGTGACAATTCCAGGAGCTTATTTGGAAAATAGAAGTGGAAACTAGGAAAAATTGAAGCAAGTACTGGAGATCTGAAAGTATGGAGCTCTTGATACAAGCATGATATGTTAAACAGAAAAACATCTTCAAATCATCTCTGAGAACTCACAGAAGAAAATATGATGCATGGGTCTTGTGCAAAAGATGAAGAATCTGGAATGTTAATGCTCTGAGCTAATTTGGAGGCATCTGTACTGGCCTGATACAGAGGCAATAACATGAATGAGAAGGATTAAAACCTTTCAGCTAGCCAACATTTGTTGGAAACATAGAAATTGAGTGAAGCACTAATGGAGCCAATAGGACAGGAAACATCTGTTATACTGGCATAGTCAGCATTATAACTGAAAAGGACCTAACCTTGCAATCTTTGCTAGGGCGGGCTGAAGAATTTTAGGTTGAACTATACATAGTTAACAATTTAGAAAGCATAGTCCAACTTCCTGCATCAATAACAACTATATGTTATTTTGTTCTCAGCTTTGATGAACTAGAAATTACTTATTTGATCCTGAGCACTTGGTGGGATTTTTTTAAGCTATCCTCTTGACAGACCACTGTTAAATGTTTTCCTCACTTGTGCACATTTGCAGTTCAGCCGCTGAAATAAAAAAAAATAAATTCATCTGTAGTCATGACCATTACATCAAAACATTTATATCTTCTTAACTGCAGTATTTCTAAAGTTACTAAGTGTGGGTCTTATTAAGTGACAGAAAAAGCAAAGTTGCCGCTAAAAGCCAGGCACTGGATTTATAAAGATACATCAAAATACAGTAACCACAGACTGCCAAAGTCCATCATCAGTTCTACTCTTTAGGGTGGTAATAGAAATAGGACCATGGGCAGGTGGGATCACCAGATTACACAGGCTTACCCAGTGATTATCTCAGCTCGATATGTAATTACCACTCAACTCACAGCATCTGTCAGGACATGCATGTTTTTGACAAACCTTGTAACAGACATAGATCTGCCTTTGAGATCGCTCTTAATTTCCTTTTCTTGCATAACCACTGGTGATGCTTTCTACTACAAGATTATATTGCTAAAGCTGAATGTAATAAAATTAGCATCAAGATACAATTTTGAAGAATAAAAGAACTTTTAAGAAAGGAAACATGAAAGAGCTAATAAATACTCCCTAACAAACATCTCTGCTTTGAAGCTTTGTTTACATGTTTAATTTAAGGGGCAAATGATTAACCAGCAGTGTGTATCGGGAGCCTCTTTTAGTCTGGCTTGCTCCTACTGTTTTTCTAGTAACTGAGGAGAGTGCTCCTAGCCATTTTGCAAGGCTGGTGGAAGAACAGACCCAAGAGATTTCAGAGATACAAGCAAGTTCCTAACAGCTGTAAATAAAAAATGTATTATAGTGTCTTCACATTAGGTTGTATTTATAGTTCCAAATAAATCCTGCTGTAGTCTCTGTGGGAGATGTGCTCCTGCTGTGCATCTCCCCAGGGACACGAGGCTCTTCCAAGGTCACACAGTCCTTTCACTCCTGCTCTGCAGTGTGTTTTCCTCACTGATATGCAGCGTCAGCGCTCTGTCCACAGCAGGCTCCAAATATTCCCGAGGGAGAGGCTTTGCTCCTGTACTGTGCCATATGGAGCTGAATGCTTTAACACAGCCTGGCAGTCAGAGTGCTTCAGACTTGTCTCTGAGGCCATTAGGATTGATGCCTCACTCTTGAACTTGATGATCAAACAGCTTTTATTACCAGCTGAGCTGTCCTTTTGAAGAGGAGAGCCCTTGGCTCCTGATGAGACTTGAGACAGGGGACTGTTGGTTGTGGATACAGGCAAACACCCTCTGCCGGGAGTAAAGGAACGGGATAGCTGCCTGGCTGTGGCAGGGCCACTCCCACAGGCGTCTGAGGAGCAGGTGGCTTTCCCAGTATAACTGCACTGGCTGGTGTGGATGCAGGAACAGGAGAGCTGTGTATTCTCACTGTAGCATGTCCACCAGAAGTCCTGGGAATATGTGCCCCGTATGACAGGAGCTGAGAGGGGAGGGGACAGCCTTCTCAAATCTTCTCTATTGAGTCAGCCCCTGATAGGGGACTCCAGTTAGACACTGTGGCTGCAGTGGATTTATACTTGAGTAGACATTAACCTTTAACCTTTACCAAAAAAAAAAAAAAAAAATGGGTGAAGGAAGCAAAAGCTTTTTGATCCATAGACTGAGTTATTCTGAAATCAATACCTACGTTTTCCTGGAACTCCTTCGGCATGGTGTCTGGGGATTTCTTCAAACTGAATCACATAAAGCCTTAATATTTGCTTTTTCTGGAGTAGTATTACATAGATACATCCTGGGACCATGACAACTTTCTTACTGATGTGAAAATTAAATCAGACCGATGCTTTTTTGCATGAACATTTTTCTCTGTGTTTTCCCACTTCCTAGTATAACTTTGGCATAAGCAGTGGGATTTTTGCTAATTTTTATGAGAAGGATGGGCGGAAGTCCAGTGATCTTTGAGACCTTAGCACAACTTTTGCATTCTTAAAGTACAGGAATTGCTCTTGACCCTTATGATCATTGCAGCTGCTTGAGATTACTTAATACTAAATTCGTGCCCCAGTTCTGCAGCAACACAATTAACTCTGTTGTCTCTGTTGCCTAGCAGATGATGTTTATTTTAAACAGGTGACATTAACATCTAAGAATTATTAAAGTTTTAATAATTGTTTTTTATTCAGATGGAAAGCAAAATGCTGCCCTTGTAAATTGTTCTTTGAAATTAATTATATAACAGCTAATTGCAAGGACTTAATAGATTAGTTAAAAGAAGTGCTGGTACTGGTAGCACTACCATTGAATGATTTTTATAATGGCCAGAGTGATTCAGTTTTAAGTGCTATTAATGTTCTTACTAGAACATTAGTAGTGAGAACTATCAGTATGTTTGATGTATCTGATACCCTACTGAAATCAGTAGGGTGCTGTTAGTATATAGGATGTGTTTTATGGGTCACCCAATAAGTTTCCTGCAAGGACTTGATGACAGGAGAAAATTTTTTGTTGCATGAGCTTACACAAGGTATCTGAATTTTTGCAGTGTACTCTGGTATAACTCTGTGAAATGAACCACTAGTGAAATGAGTTCTGAGAATCTATGTAATTAAACTGCTAAGAGCTATAAACCCACTATGTTAGAGTACAGTGTGTACTTATTGTAATAGAGAAGCTGTAAAGTTTCTGGAATAGAATCTAGCTATAAATTACCAGTAGTTTTTAAAACTCTTACACAAAGTGGTTCAGTTTTTCGAAATTTTCATCATTTGGTGTTGACAGTGGTTTCCTTAAAAAAATTATGGGTCTGTCCTCTCTTGATACATCCACAGCCTCTTTATTCACATTTATCCAATGGAAGTTAAAACTGTTAAGCAAGAGAGGGATCTGAGATTATTCTTCTTGCTTCTAATGTACCATAAGTTTTGGTACAACTAAACAATAAGCGTTAGTTCATAATGTGATACATTGCAAAGTATTTAAAGCTTTATCATGAATTGCTTTGTATATGGATTGTGACAGAGCTTCCATGGTGCATGTACCCAGTATGGAAAGGTGTGGGGGCAACAGGGTAGAACTTTCCCAGCCTCTGACTGTGGGTCTGTAGGGGAAGGCTGAGGAGATTATTGGAACCATCAGTACTTGACTGCTTGGCAAGTAGAGGAGAGAAGGGTTCTGTATTCCAAATACCCCGATATAAACTCATACAAAGCCTATTCAGGCTTTTACACAGGGTGAAGAAACTGAATCATCAGTACCCATACAATATTTTATTGCTTTTAGAAACTGGATTTTGCTACCTTTACCTGCCACCTAACAGAGCAATAAATTCCAGCTCTCCACTAAGTCATCTCATGGATCAGGACACAATCCAAGATGTGTGTTATTCTGAATCTGGCCACTATGTGCTTAACAGAGGTTTTGGATAAAAGGTAACATAGGTAGTGTAGCTGCTTTGTTTTTCTCAAGTCACAGAACTGGAATAACAGGACAGTTTTTTCATATTCACTGAGCAGCTCATTTGCATGTGGAATTCATTTGCATGCTATTGACATTTGGGGGGAAAGCGCTGGGAAGGTTCTGGGAGGATCTGCACTTGATGCAGAACAGATCTCTGGCTGCAGTTGGATGGGAACAAAATTATCCTGGCCTGTGGGAAAAATTGACAAACTTGGCTTCACAAAAATGTCTCAGTTGTGCATTTTTTGTTTGGAAAGATGCAGCAGTGCCTTGTAAGTAAGGCATAGATGTTAGGTATTCGTAGGAAGGAGAATTTCATTTCAAGTTACTTTCTGCATGGCTTCCTTTCATCTTTGGGAAGTTCTTGTACATTCACTCTTTCCATCTTCAAAATATTTTTCTGGTTTATTGAAAGGCTCTATAGAGTCCAAAGTTCTGTTCCTTACTGTGCCCGCCAGGTTTGTGATCTTGTATGAAAGAGACTTTTTCAAAGATAGCCTATGAATGCTTTCTGGGGTTCTGAAATACACCAGCTACACACTTGTCAGCAAAATGTTCCTTTGGTTTAACAAGTACAGGAGCCAGGAAAACTTGTCCTGTGTTTACCAGGACCAAACAGTCTGATGGAATGAGTATTTAAGGTAGTGAACCGTGGCTGGAATGACGCAAATGTGTGTGGACACACTCAAAGCTACTCTTTTGCTTGGGGCGAATGTTAATGACACTTCCATGTCTCATGATAAATTCATTCAGACATTAAGTCACTGGAAAAATTACTCTCTGAAAAATATGCATGTGTTCCTGCTAACTCAAAACCTTGCAATAGCAGCATGCTTGGGGAAAAAAAATTAGTTTTAGTTATTTTGTGATCTTAAGAATCAAAACTTGGCTGAAAACGTCCTGGGTTCAGACTAACATGGTGATTTCAGCTTGTCCAGGACATCTAACTTCCCTGTGGCTCAATTAAAGACTGGGAGCTGGGATGTCTGTGACTGAAGGAGGAGGCCCCTGCTGCATATAACTAAAGAGGATTTGGAGCAACTGGTGTACACTTGCACTGGAGAGAGGACTTTTGTGTTCAGTTTTTCTGTTTGGTAATTCATTCTTTTTTAAAAGTTTTTTTCGAAGATGATAACATGGTTGTGATCTAATTTATTTACTTATTTCTATAATTACTTTAATTTCTAGACTGGTACTGAAATGTTAATTTTAATTAGTGAAAGACTACTGTCTAAGCAAACAGATTATCACCTTTTGGGACATCACCTGAGGTGAATGTATTAGAGCATTTTCTACACAGTCAAGTAAAAGTAATTGTTCAGCTTGTGCAGTGGTGATGTGAGTATTCTTGGCAATGAATAGCCAGTTCTGGACTTGATGAGCCTTCCTATGTGCTTTTGGTGTGCTTTTACTTGATCATTTTGTGTCTCGAGTACATCTGTTCAAAAGGCTGGTCATTTACCTAGATTTGTTGGTTTGGTTGTTCTGTAAGGATCATCTATTCTGCCAGGCAGAGCTGTCTCCTTCCTACTTATGTGTGTAGCACCTGGTACAGTGTGTCCTCCGAGGTGCTATTGCAATACAGAGCTCACTCCTACTAATAGCTATAAAACATTCCCATTCATTTAAGCAGGAACTGAGCCTTGTTCAAACCAGGGAAAAGGCTTCACTGGGTGATTGGAGAGTACATCAGCCTCGTGCTCATGTCCCTCAGAGGAGCATTAAGAGTCTGCAACATGAAGCAGGGCTGGGCATTGTGTATGCCTCCCTGGTGTTTTTTCATGTGAGAAAGTTTCAGGATGAGCTTTAAATTCTATATTTAATCCAGACACCTGGAATGTTTGATATATGTTGCATGTAGTAGCTCTAAAATGAGGGTTTAAGGGAGTTCAGTTTAGGGTGGAGTGGAAGAAATATATCTATGGAAAAAATTCCTCTCCACTTCTACAAAGATGTTGCCTAGATGACCAGTGGCTGGCATCTCCTGTATAGAGAATACTTGTATATATGCTTATATATGAGCAACCCCCCCTCACTAAGATGTTTTCTGCTAAGAAATGCATAGCAGTATGCATAAGCCAGGGACTGATAAATCAGTCACAAAATAAAGGCTTGCCATTTTCTCCTCGCAACTTTTCTTTGAAAACATGTATACATGTTCTTTACGTGCAAGAATGCGTAAGCTTGTGCTATTTTTTAGTGTGTGGACAATACTCACAATTTTACACATCAATTCAAAACTAAGTGCTTAGGTAATCTCAAACTTGAGGATTAATTTGCACCAGAAGTTGCTGCTAGGTGAACACTGAAAGGAACAGCAGTTTCCAGTTTCTCCTTCAGTGGCTACTAATGGGAACATGGATACCTCAAGCCTGACATTACATAGAATTGTTATTAGTATGTGGATTCCAAATTCTCTGCCTTTTGGGTTCTAAACTTTTAGATTTAACCATATAAAGACACACCTGGGAAAGGTCTGATGGGTGCTAATTTACATCAGCTAAGGATCTGATCCAGGAGCTGTGTCATCACCCCAACAGGTACAAATCCCACTGTGAAGAGTTTTCATCAGTTCCTGTTCTGTGGGGAATAACTTCAGTTTGCACGGTGCTCTGTAACTGAACTGGAGTTCACAGCTAACTCAGAGTCACTTCCAGAAAACTCTTTCACAAGGGACTTTATTTAGGTTTAAAGATATCCAGGCACTTAGAAATGGCGGGTAAATCCCTCATTGCATTAGAAAATCTCATTTAGTGCTTACTGCCACTTAACTTCCATGGGAATTGAGTTTGTTTGTGTTTTTGGAAAATCCCATGAGTACTTACATGAATCTTTATCTACTCAAAGTTCTGACTGTTGACAGTTTTGAAAGTATTGTCTGATGACTGGAAAAGTGGAAAGTTGTTTTTTGTTCCTGTCTTAGGATTTTAGTGATTGCTAACAGGGTCCTGTCCAAAGCGTGAAACTTTTCTTTAGCAGGAAGATTACCTTCTGGCAAATGCCAATTAAATGATTTGTTATTTAATTTATATTTGTGAAATTTCTTCTGCCGTGTTTTAAGATGTTGAGCTGCATGGGTCAGAAAGGATTTCTATGCCTGGAAATTAAAAGCATTCAACAGAAAACAGTGTTTACATATGCAGCTCCTATTGCATTGAAAAATTTTCACAAAAGCAGAGTCTGACCTTTAGAGTTGCCAGCACTGTATTTAATGTGTTTGTAATTTATTTGAAGGCTCCACTGATTTTTATTTTAGCTTTTAATATCTGACACATTCACATTACTTAAGGGATTCTGCCAAAAGCAATTCCAATCACAGTTGAAAAGGAAAAGATGCAGAGTCAAACGCTTCGCCCATTATTCACTGTTCATAGAAAATCTCTATGAATGGGGGTATCAGATATCTGTGTAGTCTGAGAGATTAGTGATTTTTGGAAAGAGTATTAGCTATTTACACATGCAAAAAGTGTCTGATTTTTAACAGCCAAGTAAATAACTAGAAACGCAGAGTGAATTTCACCTTATGAAGTGTTGGTAGTGAAGAAACTGACAGATCATGAAAGTCATCCAGCAAAAACTAAGCCGGACTTGAGTAATATATGAAAGTTTCAGAGTCATTTGTTCTTTGAGTGCTGGCAAGAAGCAGTAGCCATGGCTGTTTGTCTGGCTGCAGTGATACTCTGCAAGAACAGGCAGCCAAGCCAGGACGAACAACTGCAGCTGACACTGGCTGCTCAGTGAAAGAGCTCAGATGGGTTTTAGCCCTCTGGATAAAGTTTACTTGCAGCTCCAGACCCAGAACTGTTT
>WEIT01024597.1:37452-60748 GCA_013389985.1 Dryoscopus gambensis
GAGAAAGATAGTTCACTATGGTGTTTGGGTACATTCAGCAAAATTTGGTGTTGATTTATCAGAGCCTGTCCTGTACCCCAACTGTGGTTTATTCCATGCATTATGTCACACTCAGGGGACTTAAACCATGCAATCCCAGGATCCATGGGGTTCTTGTGAAAGTTTCTGAAATGTCTGATTGCTCTTCTGGTAATTCATAAATGGTCTGCACATACAGACCTTGCTGCTTGCCTCATAGTATTGTTGTGTGAACTCTTGGTTTGCTAGTAAAAGTACATTATTTCATGTTAAAGAATAAGGAAAGAAGGTTACAGGAGCAAATGGGAGACATAGTACAGATCAGTAATTAATTTTCTATTTCTGTTTTCCCAAGACTCATTTATGTGTGCTGACATATGCTAAGTACATGGATGTTGTTGCAAGTGTATATGCAGCATATCAGTGACCATAGAAGTATGCAAAAAATGATCTTCACTAGGACCATGTGCCCTGGAAATAATGTGCATTTCCTGCTAAATGTTTATCTTATTGTATCTGTGTTTACTTAGATGGCTTAATGTGTGCTTTGGAGCTATGGGGCTGCATTTGTGCTTGTTTCCCCAACCAAGGATTATGTGGTAGACAAGCAAACAAGCTCGTTAATGAAATGTGCTGAAGGGAATTTAACGCATTTATATCCTCTGAGTACTCCTCATCCTCTGGATTGAAGGGTTGTGCTGTCGACAGTGAAATGATGCACAAGGATAGAGGATGGTCAGTTAAAATCCAGTTGGAGTAACTGATAAGGCTTAAGAATTCTTGCTTTGAATGACAATGTAATTTAATGATAAATACAGAGGAGTCTGTTGTTGAACTGGGAAGTATGCAAAGAAGATTGCTTGGTGATGTGCACTGTCTTTGCGGGGTAGGTGTAAACTTACTGAACTAAGACTATCTTTGTTTTTTCTGAAGACTTGAGAACAGGATGTGTAACTAGCGTAGGATTCTTAAAAATAGCAGAGAAGAATGTGTCCTTCAGATAACCCTCAAAACTCGCTGAAGGACAAAGGGCTCTTCTACACACCAAGGCCCAAAATACTGAGTTTCAAGAATAGTTTCTGCCATAGCTGATGATGATGATCTGTGCTGTTGGACTCTGTAAGATTCTTGATTGTTTTGTCTTTCTTCTGATTTATGCACTGTGCTTTCCTCTGGTGTGTTTACTTTAAGTTGTCCACCACACAGCATTCCTTCTGACTAAATAATACAGGTTGAGGCTCCTTCAGAGCTCTTGGTTATCTCTCTGGCCATAAGAAAATTCGGTGAAAAATTAGGCCCATTGAGCCTGAACCATTCTTTTCCTGAGTCCAAGGCTTTTCTCCTCTGACTGCTGTTCTTGGTAGATGTGTTCTTTTGCTGTTTCTTAAGGGATTTCAAAGAGGGCAAAGTACTTAGTAAAAAAAATAGCACACAAGCAAAACACTTTCCTTACTCTGCTGTAAGTATTATGACAAGAAAAATATGTGTCCGTGTAGGGAAATAAAAAAGGCAGGCATTTAGCAGGAATCCATTTGAGCTTATAAGAATATAGAAAGAATTTCTGATTTGAAACAGGAGTAATTGTGCTGACTGAGGGAGACCCACTTATTATACCCAACTAGTTGTCATGTGATTTTATTAGTCTATAAAATCTCCTTCACAACTATATGCAATATCATACTGAAAAATTTATCCTTTAGTTCCTCTATGTTATGTGCTTAATGACATTAAAAAATGCGTAAGATTCTGTGTGAAATGGAGAATAACTTAAAGTAGAAAACAAAACAAGGCTTATGGTGTCAGCCAAAGTCCACCGAATTCAGTTGCACAATTTGTATCAAGCCTAAAATAATTAAATGAAATTTATAGATTATCAACGTGTTCATTTTCTGATTATCAACATGTTCATTTTCTTACTGACTTTCTAATGGAGTAGTAGATTTTTCCAACAAAATTGAAAACTGACTTCATTGTTTTACAAGGGGGAAGTAAGAACCTCAGATTACACATTGCTTTCTGAATATACAATGCTGCATAAACATTTGAAATCACTGAATGCCATTCACATGCTTAGAAAGTAAAGCAGTTTTAAAGATAATTGATCTGCTGTCAAATTGAAAGAAATTTCAAGAAATGCTTTTAGTGAAAAATAATAAATAGTGGATGAAGAACACTTCAGAAGTGTAACATTCTTATTCCACATTGTAAGCTATAGTTGGAAAAGGCTGTTAAAACAAATCTGATTTCAGTAAATGTAAACCAACCACCTCATGACACATTTTTCAACTGCAGTTTGTAATCAAATCATAGGCCCAGTGGAAAGGATAATTTAGTAGTAATGTAACCCAGGTTAGACTGCCCGTGTGTGCAGTCAGTAGATTCACAATGGTCTGTGCTGTGTGATACGATGTGGATTACCCTGAGTTTAGCAACTCTGAGGAATCCAGCTTGAAATAAAGTGTGAGCACTGTTTGATGCTCTTCTGGATGTGTGTGTCTGTGACCTTTGCAACAGTTTTGGTGGAGGACAGTCAGTTATTCAGCTGCTGTAAATCTACCACATTCCAAAACCATCAGTGCATCTGCATTCTTTTGCACAAGCTGATACTCCCTCTCAGAAGATACTGCATTATCTTACCGCGCATGTAAGCAAAAGCATGTACATCAATTTATTAAGGGGAGTAGACTCATGAAAAACCTGTTGGATCACATCCTGTAAAATTAACTTCAGCTTAACTGGAAAAAAATAGATTATAGAATGGATGCTTAGCAATAGATTATGGTATTCATATTTGGGCAGTTCTGAAACGTGCTGAAAACTGAATTCTCCTACTTATATGTGCTGAAAAGGCACTAAAAGCTATGGCTCTGTTTTCTGTTCCAAAATCTCATTACCCAGTAGGACATCAGAAGATATCCCACTGAGCTATGGCGAGCCCACCCATTGTGCCCTGGCCTGAGAGCACCAGTGGTTCAGTGAGCAGAGCAGTCGGCTATGAAATGCAAAATGTTCTAGTTTGAGTTTGATCTGTGTTTACCTGCCACAAAGTAGCCCACTGGTTCCACTAAAATGTTTATGGTGGAACCAGTGGGTGTTCTCCCATCAGCCAGGTGTGGAGTGAACCCATCACTGGGAGCTAGAGCATGCAGGAGGAGGGAGGGATGCTTTGGGACACAAAGCTGCTGTACCAGAAAACAGAAATATATCACTGGTTGTGAAATGATGCTACTTGTTTGGGTATGAGATTAGCACAATCTGTCATATGGTGTCATTTCTTCCATTTATAATAGGTTGCAATTATGAAATACTCTCATTTTGAATTATATATAAAATTCATTTGGTTCATATCATAAGTACCTCTCCAAGCTTATCTGTGAATTTCATTATAATTCATAGCTTTCCCCTAAGGTAGCCCCAAACTAATCAGTGCTTTACAAGCTAATCAGCTCATACTGTCACAAGTGGCATAATGCAAGTAATTATGCTTTAATTCAACTTCTAAACAAGGAGAAGAAAAAATCAGATTGAACAAAAAGAAGCTTATCATGAACTCATGAATTGATAATCATGATTAATGGAGGGTGTCTGGGAGAAGATGAGGTTAAATCTCTTGCCTGTGACCTTTTCATTGGGCATGGTATAGAAAAATAAGCACACTTACTTCTGTGGTATGTTGACCCAACCAGCAGCCAAGAACCTGTTATCTCCAGCATCTTCTCCTAATCAAATCTGTTACCACTTTCACATATTAAAAAATAAAAATCTTTTCTCTCTGAGACAATCTCACTATTAAATATGTATGTCCTGGTTCTTTATGTCACCTATATATTCAAGTGAAAGGACAAACTGTTTCTCTACAAATGCCTAATTTTGACAGTAAGTGAGGATTCCCAGGTCCCATTCTTCATTATGTTCTTGAATTCCAGTAAACATATCAACAATAATTGTCTCTGTCTAATATTTATATCAAGATCTGCAAGGGAAGATGATATAAGCACAAAAGAGTTTTCCTAGAGAAGCTAACTTCTGGTAGGTCTTTGTTTTAGAAAAATGCTTCTGTGGTTTGGCTGGTGATTCAATATGACTGAAAGAGAGAACCTCTATAAACTCACCAGACAAGCCAGGTGAGAAGGGAACCCTTTGAGAGGGGAAAGGGAAGTAGTCAGAGTTCTACCATTGTATCAAAAACAGATGATACAGTGTCTACTCTGTGTCAGAAATCACAAATCAAGTATACCTTCTTTTCCTGGAAAATAAATCAATATCAAACCAGAGCCTCATCTTATTTAGCACTGGTAGGAATTATTTCTAACTTGGGCCCATAAGGCTGCTTAGGAGTCAGTCACTAATTCAATTAGAAGTTGTGTTGCATTAGAACTGATGTTTGAGGAATAGATGGATTAGATTTCACTTGAATATTTGCCTTTGCCATTTGCAGAAATAATGAATGGCTTAAAAAGGGTAAATCAGGATAAGACCCAGACACACACAGTCTATCAGCTCTGCAGTTTTGCTTTCTGAAATGAAATTAAGATCCATATGAAAGTACAGGGTTGTTATTTCACTGGACTGAGCCTAGTGTAATACTCAGGATTTTTTCATGTGCCAAGAAATTCTGCATGATATTGGATTTTTAAGTCTTACTAGTATTAGAATTTACCTGTTCTCTAAACTAACAGAACTGTAGTTATCTGATGAGACTGAAATACAGGTGTTTTAAACCAGCTAAAATAAATACACATTTGTTGAATATATTGTGTCCTTTGGTAATGAGTTCCATCAGTTTAAATCCCAGACATTAACAGGATTTAAATATCATTAAAATGTAGATGGCGAAATCACGTGTTACATATGCTTTTTAAGATTAGGTTATATATTCCTGAACCCTATAACTGGAGGATATGAGAAGAAATCTCACATTTATGAGGTCTCCAGTGAAACCAACTACTCGGTTAACCAGACTAGAAATGGGAGAGCTTGGTTTGTTCTCCAGGAGTGTGTGATGTGCAACCTGAATGTGAAATGGACTCTCTAAGTGCCACAGAACTGAACACCAACCTCCACTTGCTGCATTCAGCAAGGAGCTGGAGGCTGGCCCAGGGTGCCAAATGTAAGTGATTGACTTTAGTGGCTACATTTCTGTCTCAGGGTTTTGTAATAGGCACATATGTAGGTAAAGTGCTCCTGAAACTGTGTAGTATTGGACATTGAAGGATTCTTGAACGGGATGAAGAAATTCCAAGTGGATGCTGTTCTGCCTGTAGTAGTGGTTGCAAGTCTGGGTAGTTGCAGTAAATGTAAACACTGCAGTTAGATTTATTTTTTCCCCTTTAATGCAAGGTAAGCTCTGTGAAAGCACGGTACTAAATAAAGTGCTTCTTCTTCTAACCAGCATCCGACCCCAGCCAGCAGCTGCTGACACTCCCTGCAGCAGCTCCTCACAGTGGGGAGAAAATAGGAAAAATGAAATTGAGAGAACTCTGCAGTGGAGATAAAAACCAATTTGATAGGTGAAGAAAAGAATGGAGTGGGGGGAAACAAGTGAGGCAAAGGAGATGGCACCGCCTCCCACAGAAAGAGCAGCACTCGGCCGGTCTCTAAACAGCCACTTTGGAAGCCAAATCCCCCTTCCACCTTCTTTTTCTTCTTCCAGTTTTTATTTATGAACTTGAGGATACATCACATGAAATATCCCTTTGGTCACTCTGAGTCAGCAGTCCCAGCTGTGTCCCGTCCCAGCCTCTTGCCCACCCTCAGCCTGGCTGTGGGGGTGTAGTGGGAGACAGAGGTGGCCTTGGCACTGTGCAAGCACAGCTCAGCAATAGCCAAAACACTGGTGTGTTGTCAGCGCGGTTGTAGCCACAGATCCAAAACACGGCACCATGTGGGCTGCTGTGAAAAAAGTTAACTCCATCCCAGTCAGACCCACTACAACCCCAAATCATACTTCTTTTTTTTTTTTTTTTAGTTTACCGTTGTAAATCCTAGTTTAAAATGGTTTTCCTCGGGTGATTGCCACATTTCATTGCTCTTGAGACTCCTTGGCTTATTCAGCTATGTTATGATCTCTGTCTTGTTATTCAGAAGCACACTGAGGCCCGTATTTGCTTATGTTACGAGCAAAACCTGTCTTGCTTAGCTTGGCATTCTTCTTGGTACTCTTGGTGGGTCTTCACAGGTTCTTCAAAACTATTCATTTAGGGCCAGTAGAAAAAGTTATTAGCCCTCTTTGTTCAGTCCCCAAATGTCTTTCAAATTTCTCTCTTTTATGAGTGCTTTTCTACGCAACACTTGGAAATCATCTCTGTTATGACAGACATCTGCCCCTGTCTTGGCAGATCCTGCCCTTTGCAGGCATACAGAACATGCTCACCTCATTCCAGTTGTCAAAATCATTATTGTGAGATTCTGGGGCAATGCTGCATCCCCATTACAGTTTACTACCAGACAAGGTGTGTCTAGTTTTTAATCAAATTGCTGTGTATAATGCCTAGCTCTAGACTTTGTGTCACTCCATGTTTGCATATACTCTGGAGCAGTTGTGACCAATTTCCTTTTGCCTTCACTATTGTATTTCCCTATGACTAGAACCCACTTAATTCCTTCAGTTTCTCAGTGTCTTTATTAAAATTGACATCCCACATCCATCCTCATCTTTGCACAACAGTTCTTTCAGGCTACTGGTTTGGAGCAGCTGGATGCCAATTTCACTCCCTAATTCTCAGTGCTAAGGAGCCTTTGTAACCCTTATTTGTCTGCAGGAACAACCCCAACCTTGCACTGACCCACTTACAACTCTTATTCTGCAACAGTCTCCTTGCCCAGCTTCAGAAGTTTCTTGTGGCTGATTCCATCTCCTCAGGTCAGTTTATAACCTCTCCTTACAGCTTTTCTGCCTTTCTTTTCACATTTTTAGGTTAAAAAAAATTTACTATATTCTGTCCTCACATGGAATGAAATTAGTCATACAATTTACCCCCTTCACCTGCACTAGATGAAAGATACTACAAATACTTGCTGGATGTACGGAAAGGAAGTCTTTTGATCTCTTTTCCATTCCTTTGCATCTGTGGCTCCAGACCTTTAAGCTTCTCTCAAGACTTCTCTCTGAGAAGAAAACATTAAAAATTTTCCAAATTTCATCACCTTTAGAAGAAGTGAAACATTCCAGTTATTTTAAAATGTTTGAAATTCAGAACTACTGGTGATATTATCCAAGGGTTTGGTATATTGTCTTAAATGTAGAAGGTGCACTACAGAATAGACATCAGTGAAATTCTTCCACCAAATGTAATTGAAAAAAGTACTGCAGGAAAAGAGAAAGATCATTGTGGAGGGGTCATGAATCTTTTGGCAGTGATGACACTGTGACTGACAAGTTAATATTAATGTGTTAAAATGTAATGGGGTTTTTTGATTAATTGTTGTTGTTTATATATGTACTTTTTTGGGTCTATATATAAAGTAGGTCACAAGTTTCTGTGAGAACTATACAAAGAACCTGAGCCTAGGGAGACTGGGATCATGTGAAAGCTAAGAAAATACAGCTAATGAGATAAAGTGAGGAAAGGGAGTTCTTAGTCTAAAAAAAAGGAAAAGCAAAATGGAGATAAAAATGAAAATATAAAAATTGTTCTAAGAAGAACAGCGTTAAGTTGTCCTTCCACTGTGCATGGGAAATTAATTTAATACACAGCAAGGAAAACAAAAGTTTGATAAGAGGAAAGATTTTTTTGATTATACAGGCTTTGAAATGCCGGAGTATTGAAGGAGGCTGAGGAACTTTCCTCAGCAGTGTTGAACACACACCTGCCAGGATGGGCTAAGTCTGTTCTGGCATTCTCTTCTGCACCCCATCTCTTTTCATACATTAACTTGATTTTTAATACTACAGTAAAGGCAAGATTTTTCCCACTTTTGCTCTCACAGAAAGCTGATTCTTAATATGATTAATGTTCAAGTAATAACAAGAGTATAAAGCTTCTGGTTTCCTAATTTTTCTTTTTTATTTATTTTTTCTAATTTTTTTGAATGTTTAACTTAGGACACATCACACCTTCCCCCATTCAGTTCAGTTTTGTTCACTCTCACAATTTTATTATGAGTTTTGCACTATATTATATTCAAGTTCCAGCTCCTTGGCAGCTATGATCAGGTGAAATGTTGCTTCTGATTTTTCAAAACTACTAAAAAAATTATTCATCATGGGAGTGTTTTACTAAACAGCAAACACTCAAAAAAATCAAAGGTAAACAAATTATTTCTGAAAGATATTACTGTTTGCAAACAAACTCATGCTTTTGGGTATGCCGGAACCACAATTTTTGAGGCAGACAGTGCTGAGCCTGTCTAGACTGTGCTAAGTTATTTTAATATATTTCCCCAGTGTTTCAGATAGGAGAGCTGACTGGCACTTTCATGACTTCTTGCTTCAGTTCCTACATAGCTAACAGGAAATGTTTTTGTGCAAATGGCAAAAGTGCCAGATTTTGTTAAAGCAAGAGAAAAGACTTTCAGAACAAGAATTTTGGAAATGGAGAGAGCTTTATACTGATATAAGTTGCTTTCATTGAAATCTTTGGGTAACTTGCTGCTGAGAGCAGCTCTGTATTTCATTTACATTATTTGGCTTTTTAATGTTTTTTTAATGTGTTGCAAATTATTATGAAATATTTCTGCCCTGCATATGAGCAAACCCCAGGCTTTCTACATTTGACTGTTACCTGTGACTATATGTAACAGTCATAATTTATTTTTTTGTTTAATTTTTAAGTACAAATGTTAGGTTGATACAGAAAAGTGTTTCTCACCTTCATTTATGTTGCACTCGGGACAGTATTTTTCTGATTTATTTTACTGATGGTTTTGAAAACATGTATCTTCTTGTTTGCAAGAAGTTCTGAATCCCAAACTTCTTTTGGTCTCTCAACTAAGAAAAAAATGCAAGAAATAATTATTCAGTAATTATTATATATGTAACGTGTTCAGGAATTGGGGATAAAATTCTCCCTCAATAAAGTCAGTAGCCTTTAAAGGGATTAGATCCTGAAGCTGGGTTGTTTCCTTTCCTAGGATTGAACTGCAAGTAAGTTTTCTTTATGAGCTTCATTTACCTTAGGCTGAAATATTATAATGCTCACATAACTTGTTAAAGTTCTTTTGAAGTTTGCGGAAGTGGAATGGAAAAGATCTCCAGTCTAGCCCAGTGTTTCTCCAGATGATACCTTTCAGTAACCACTGAGATCATAACACAGTTTAGGCTTGCCTTCCTTCGAACTCTGGCAGCCTCAGAGTAAAATCAGGCAGCATTAAGAAATTATCTTCCTTCTCCCATGGTCTCTTAGACTTTAATGTTTCAGTTCTTCAAGGGGATAAAGAGCCTGGCCTTGATCCAGGCAACTATTTGGATTTTAGGAGTTGTCATCTATATAAAGTGACACACTCAGGTGCTGTTCGCCATTTCCCTTCTTCAAACCCTGAAAGCTTAAGATCTTCATCCTGATAATTTCCACCATGCCAGAAGAAAAGTGCCCAAGCTGCACAGCATGGAAACTGGGAGACTTTAGTGGAGAAGCCACACTGCCCACTTTCTTTCTTGTCACACTCTTAACCATCAGTTCCTGACTGTGACTGAGAAATGAGATACTGAGGTCAGATCTATGATCTGCCCCCTTGCCACTGATGTTAACAAGTTCAAGTTTTCTTTCCAGGTTGAAGTGTCACTCCCTCAGCTGACAGGAGGTGTGTCTCCTAATCTCTAAAATGTAGAAATGAGCACTGCTTTACTTTACCAAACAAATAATATCTGCAAAGCACACAACTGACAAATATGCTTTTAGTCCTGGTACTGCAAACTGCTGAGTTGCCAGGGAACAGAAGGTGAAATCTTAGTGGCAGTAATGGTAGTGGGCTGCTTATTTTTCCTGTATTTTTTTCCTGGGACCAAGTGTTTTAGATGATTGGTTCAGAATTTTACTGCCCTACTTATCTTTTAACTCTTCTATTCCAAATAAAAAATGGGAATAAATATTTCGATAAAATATACTTAGTAGGAGATGTGAAATGCTAAGAGAACTAATCTTATGGGTATGAGGAAAACTACCACTGCTCTGGACCACTTGCAAGTTATACTTAATGCCAGTCCCATATGTCTGAAATGATGGGAAAAGGTCTTGATGTCTTAGGAGAAGTTGCTGGTTTATGAATATTCGTAGGATATGCATTTTTCCATACATCATTTCTGGAGTGATTATTCTAATTATTGTTAAATACCATCAGAAATTGGCAACAAATATAACAGAAGCGAAAGATTGTTTCATCAACCCTCGTAGAAACTTCTCAGTTCAGTCAACTATCAGATGAGCAGGTTGGCTAGTAATAAATCACACACTGTAAGTGACAGTTGAATATCTTTTATTTGGAGTAATACTCAGGCAAGAGTAAAAGATGTCAGAGAACATTAAATTTAATTGATAACATCAAATGATTAATAATGGGTGAAATCTGGATGTCCTTCCTTGGTTTTTGATTCAGTGCTCTACTTTAACAGATGAAGCTGAATAAACATTAAGTAACAACTGATTCTGAACCTCAAAATGTGACCCAGTAATACTTACCACTTACGTTGTGCTCTAAACTTTCAGAGCTCTTCTGTGGGTCAAATTTTGAACACAAAGGGGCTATTGAAGTGAGCATGATTTGGTCAATTAACCTGTTAAATCTTTGCGTGCACAGGCCTGCTGTGGTTTTGGAGAGGGGTTACTCAGATCCAGCAAGTTACAATATGTTGAGAATCCCATAGAGGTTATATCCAAGTAGGGGCCTTGTTGGACCCCTGCTCCTTGTGGAATAATAAATCACATGGAACTTTTTCAACTGGAAAAACATATTAATTTGTCTGCTACTCCAGCTGGAGAGAATAAAATCATAATATTTTATGATAAATTGCACATATTTCTTGTATATATACCATTTGTGAGACATTTTTCCCCTGAAGTTGAAACCACAATGACACATATAAATGGGTTCTTATAATGCACTATCCATGGAGACTGGAGGAATATTAAGGATTAATTAAAAGCACAAGTCACCAAAGTTGATTAGAATGCAAACTAGGTCTAATTTCATGCAGGATCTACTAAAGGCAGCCAAGGTTGTAGCAGAGAGACAAAAAGACTGAAGAGCTGCTATATTTAGATGAAAAAAATACACTAAAGGCAAGAATCCCACAGATGGGAGATGAAGGGTCACAGTGAGAAAGGCAATAGGAAGCACAAACCAAAGTGGGGAATACTGTTGCTGGATTTCAGTCACACTGAAGGGTTCTCTGAGGTGACTTACCAGAGCAAGCTAAACAGTATTTAGTCAGAATTGCTGAGCGTGCTTGAATCCCTCTTTCATGGGGGCAGAAGTGCCCAGCTGGTTTTTGCATGGACAGTCCATGTAGGTCTCTCACACCCTGTCTAGCAGGCAAGATAGAGGCAGAGTGCTAACAGTGGCCCCAGCAAAATCAGTTTTGTGTGACAGTGGTATTCCTATTGCCAGCTTGGGAAAGCTGTTTCCAGTTGGTGTGAATCGTCCATTGTTCTGATTCTCTCTCCTGGTGCTCCCTGAACATAGCCTGTGACTGTAGCTGACTAGGAAGAGAACTAAGTTTTTCTGCTTATACCAGGCGAAGAAATGTATAGACACACCTTTTGTTTAAATTGTGAGATTATGAGCAGCAGGCATAAGTATTTCTCCTTCAAAAATCAGCATGACATGATTTGGATTGTTTTTAATAAAACTTTTGATATCGTTCCTGTGTTGTGGGTAGTAGCAATTACCATGCTGCTTTTCCCTTCCTCTAAAGCTTTCTACGTGCTAATAGCAACTTCACTTGTTAATTTCTAGCACCATGCCTGCAGCCAGCTGTGTCATCACAATTGCTCCGCCATTTGACTCACTGTAGTTATTGGTTTGAGGGATTACAATCAAGATTTTGATCCCAGAGCAGCTTTGCAATAGCAATCAATGCTGAGCATGACAAATTATATCATCCTGAACCCATATTTGGCTAACTGCCAGCATTTCATCTCACTTGACCACTGTGTAGCTTTCTGTCTTTTTAATCACAACACTTTGCCAAGGAATTTGTAGCCGTTTGTTGGTATCTCTGGAACAAGTATCAGAACTGCATTTTACTGGACCTTTAAGTCCTGCATTAGATTTTATTGTAAATCTGATGTTTCCTCCCTTTGGAGAGCCATTTTGAAGAAATATGTATAGGCTTGTCTTTTCTTCATTGCTTTTTGTTGTTTGGGGCTTTGTTCTTGGAAATGCAGCTGTTCCTTTATATAATTTAGTTTAAATTAACAACTGCTTCCTAGCTTGTTTTATTACAGGTTGGTACTTCTGGGACTTAAGGTTTAATATTGCACGTAGTCAAGTTTGCAATTCTTAATTTACAGCTGTTACAGAAATACAAATGCACAACAATATTTGTTGAGGCCCTCCTCATTAGTACACATGGAGAATTTGGGGAATTTTGATACAGATATAAGTGCTATCAAATCTCCAAGATCTGAGGACCTCATAGGTAGCAAGGGTGAGCTCTTTAAATACTGTAGCAAGATCTATATAGCAGAAAATAACAATGACACTCTCCCACTGTTGTGTGTGGATATTACCCATCATTTTGAAAGCTCTGTTAGACATGCCTCCTCTCCCTCAACTTCCTAGTTTTAACAAAAGGATAAATTATGAGGATTTGATTGGCAAAATTGCCAAACTTCCTCAGGTAGGTACAAACTTAGTCTCCATTTAGGAAGTTACTTGCACTTCTGCTTGGTATTCATAGTCTAATTTAATGAGGTGTAGGAGAGAGGAGAGTGCTATGAAATCTAGCTCAGCAGCTTCAGCATTTATTTGTTCACATGGGATAATCTCTTTTGTGGCTCTTGAAGATCTTTTCAGTAAGTAAAGTTCACAGAAATAATACACAATATTTTTCTGTAATTAATTCAGACTTTTCAGTTGTGAAGCTATACCATTCACTCATGGTTTGTAGGGATGAAGGTAAAGTTTTTGACCAGTGTCTGCAAAACAATGTCATCTGTTACTGTAAGACAATACTGCTGCAGCTAGGAAGTGTTGGATGCGGCACGGCAGCTGTGGGAATGATGGGGGTCTGCACATGAATTTTCCACTATTTTTTCAATGTTGAATATCCAGTTTAGAATTCAAACAGAGTTATTTTTGCAACTTTAAACAGTGATGCAGACTGAAAAGCAGCTTTTTTAGCATAAAAAACCTGTTTGGCTTCAAAGGGTTTTTTTAAAGCTGGGAATCAAATGGCATAACTGTTGCAGCCTGCAGCTTCACTCTAGCCCCTTTACCTTGATTTCTTTTTGTCTGCCTCTGTTTCTGTGCAGATATTAACTCTTACTTTGTTGTAGACAAAACACAGGTTCTACAGTGTTTGTGACATAAGGGGGTGAACAGCTAAGTACTTTGTTATTTTGTGGTCAGCTCAGCAGGATAAACTTGGATTACATGACAGGTTTTACAAGAGAGAACAGGTTGTTCAGGTAACTGTCACCCAAGACCTACATGAGCAAACCACACTGTCGGGTGGAGGAGATCACCTGGATCTTTCATGATGTTCACACATACACACTCTGAACCTCCTGTCCAGAAGAGTAAGACTTGCTGCCTTCTGCTTCCCCTGTATCTCTCCATCTTCTCAACCTTCCATCCCAGTTGTTTTCCAGCTTGTATCAGAGTTGTGTTTCAGCCTTGCTCTCCTGCCTTCTATATCTCCTCCCAATTGTTTCTACTCAGGAATGGTGAGAGAACTCCTATGAGTTGTTTATCCATGAAGCTTTGGTGAATGGGATTGGTGAAGGAATTTTTTGATGTCACAGTGACTCCTTAATTATTTGACCTGTGTGGAGCCAGATAAAGAGTCTGAACCAGCCAGGAAGTGATCATATTCCTAGGTTATTTGTCTGTGCCATTCTTTCCCTTTGTTTTTTATTCTTTAGACAAGCTCTAAAGTGTCAAAGTAAATCAGAAAACGCAATTCTGATTCCCCAGCAGCCTCCTCCTGCACCAGTTGTCCTATTAATATTGACAATCTATTGGATATACAGATGTGAAGTGTAATGATGGCTGGCATGTTACATGTTCTTGAGTACTCCTTTGGTGCACTCCACTTACTGTTTTACACACGTTCCTGATGAACCTATTATAATTTCACTGTATGTGTTCCTTCTTGGCAATCATAGGTGTCCTGTAGGCAGCAGCAGCAACATGCTGATCCCTGTACTTGTCTGTGAGCAGCAAAAGAAGATGCAGATAGGTTTTTGGGCACATTTTACCCAGCAAATGCTTGATCTGAGTTTCGTTTGAGTCTTTTCATGCACGTTGTACTGCAAACAGCATAATCAGCCTCCTAATGTTCAGTTAGCCTTATGAAACCACAGCCTTGTGTTCCACCTTTTCATTAAACTTCATATCAGATTGAGCTTTTAGGACACAATGAAAAATCTGGCCTCAGACATTAGTTTCTGTTAAGATTCTGAATTTGGAAGTGAACTGTCAGTTCTGAGGGAAGAATGGGGCAGAACAAAATGGTCTTTGCCTTGCTGCCATGGTAATGGCAGTGAAGTGCTGATAAGTAACAATATCCATCTATGTGTGAGTTAACTCCTTATGTATTCCTCAGGGAGAAGTACTCTGGCATAGAATAATAGCATCTTTCTCATAAAAATTTGAAGGCATCCTAAGGATTATGATTAATAAGGAATTATATTTTTGTACAATTAATTGCGTTGCAAATGGTACATGTTCATTACATTCTAGAAGATTTGGGGACCATGACTACAGAAGTATTTTCTGAATTCTGTAACGTGCAGTAAGGCATTTGTACAAAGGAAGACCCTGAAGTTTGTGGGGTTTTATACTGCATATATATATANTCTGCATTAAATCAAGTACCTGCACCTACATGGATTTTGTTCTTGTTTTAGCCAGAGTGTTGTTTTAAGCAGATTTAATTTTTCTTTTAATTTTAGGATAACTTTCAACAGCTACTATAAGGTAGGCTCCTGGTGGAGGGCTGTGCTCAGTCCTCACACAGCTTTCCTGTGCAGCCATGGGTGAGGCACTTTCTGAACTGGGACACTCTCCTCGTTAAACAGAGGTGCTGCTTTCCTAGTGTAGAGCCCTGGGGACACTTTCCTTTTGCTTTTGAGGAATTTGAATTCTACATTGTTAAGCTTCCCTTCAGTCTTTTCTGAGATAAACAAAATCTATGCTTGGTATCATTCTATATTAAACTTTAAGTTACCTTGGTAATTTCTAAATCACATTGCTCACATATTTTCTGTTATGATCATTGGACTTCTAAAGCACCCTGCTGATTGATCAAATCTTGGGGGTTTGATACCTTTTAGTTTCTTCTGTAATTACTATGTTTTAGTACTTTCCTTTAATTCCCTGTGTGCTGTGTAACAACACAAAGCTATAGTACTTGCATTTATTGTTTTCTCCAACTTGATTTTATGTTTCAGCCTGTTGATCCACCATTCTTTCAAATACCTTTAAACATGTCACTGTATCAACCACAACCTCAACTGCCAAACTCCTGAGCTAGTAGTTAAATCATAAATTAAATGTGCCACTTATTTATTTACATTACTTCCCAGAGAAGTTTCATGTTGATCTTGAAACCACTCTTCAGAGCACTCAATACTTTTGCTCTTTTTTTCCTTCCAGCTAGGATTATCTTGTGCAGATGACTTTTTGATGTGAAGGAGACCAGAGTAATGTCCATATGCAAAGCCAGTCCTTGAGTGTGGTCCCTACTTTGCATGGCTCCCTGTTACATGGATTTTTTCTTGACACCAATGTCTAAGTTAAACTACCTTACCTCTCCAAATGGCACTGGAATACTTTGTTATTGAATTTGGTGTTTAAGGGAGATTGTCTTGATTTGCATGATTGGTAAATGACATGCTGTTTTTTACCTGAAGATTTTTGTTCAAATTGAGCCTGGCGTATTAATAGCAGAAAGTAAATTGACATCTATAAGCTCACCCCGCCTCATGGAAAAAAGTTCAAACTGTTGTAAATTATTCTGGTTAGTAGCATTTTGCACACTGCCTAGAACAGAACTCTTAAACAAAAATTGGAATTGCTACACTTTTTGTGGAGCTTTTTTTCTTTTTGTCCAGTGGTGTGACAGAAGGAATTGTAAATAGTTTCTATTATAGATCATCTTGCACTGCAAAACTTGGAAGCAGATCCACATCTTTTAGATGTCAATTTTTTCATCTGTCTTTAGTTCCCACATGAGATTATAATCAGACACTAGGATTGAATCCACTTTAGAGAAGTTGGACAACATTTAGAAAGTACATAAATTAAATTATTAAAAAGTGATGGTGCACAGATTAAAGATCCTCACAGAGCTGCAGCATTTGTACACCATATCTCTAAAGCTGGAAAAGTTTGTACACTGGACAATGACACAGTACTGTGTTTTCATGTTTTAGAGTTACAGTCATAAAAAAGAGAATGGCTTTTTTGCTAAATTTTGTTCAGTCAGTGTGTTTGCTTTACCATCAACACTCTGAGTTGGCTGTACATCTTTGAAAGTTAAAAGAGAAGAAGTGACCTCTCTGTCAAAAGCAGCTCTCACAGACCCTGGCTTACTTGTGCCTAGAAAGGCGGTGCTGTTGGATATAAAATGGAGACTGTTATGTTCAAAAGCTCTCATTCAGCTTATGAACTCTTAATTTTCTGCTCACAGTATCCAGACAGATAGGATAAGTCCAGACAGAGGACAGCAATCTACTTGTGCTACCAGCTAATGGAAGTTCCCTGTTCTTTTGTTGCTGAAGTTTTGGGGTGGCCCAAGCCCTTTTGGGACATAAAGCTGCTGGATCAGACAGTGGCACGGTGCCTCTGGGTTACTGAGGGTAGTTTTCTTTACAGGCAGGTGCTGCAGGAAAGTAACGCAAGTAACGCTGTGACAAAGTCATCACTGCACTGGGGATTTTCACAGTTTAACTTCAGGCACCTAATCTAGTGATTACAGAGCTGAAGGCTCCTGCAGGGTTCAGGGGGACACCTATGGCTCCCCTGACAGCCCAGGCCCTGAGGCTGCTGGCTTAGGACTCAAGCTGGATGCCTGAAGCTAAACAGTGAGACCAGCCTCTTCAGCCCAGGGTCTAGTTCAGCCACAGAGCAGGAGTCTACCGCAGCTGTTAACAGAGGTACCTCTTTGACTGTCTCTTTAGTGCTGAGCACACAGCAGCACTCTGAATGCATGGTGGGAGTCCTCAAAAAGATAAGCATTAACCCAGCTTCAATATCCTGGAACTGCAAGCCTTTATCAGGAACTCTTCCAACCAGCCACAGGGGGTTTTTTGGTTTCGTTTCGTTTTTTTGAGATTGACTGGTGTCACTGAGAGCTGTCTCTGTATCTTTCCCCTCCTTTTTTGGATGCTCCCTCAGGACCAGGAATGCTGTGCTCTCAAACAATTCCATAAATAAGTATAGAATATTTTTTCCTTCCTGTGCCTTTCCACCTAATGATGAATTAAGAGCTTGTGCAAACAGAAACAGAGAGAGGACCAAAGATATCCAGCCTCATCTTGTTCATACAGAATCTGCTGCTTTGCAAACTGCCCTTCTCGAGAGTCCTGGGAAACACAGTG
The DNA here is from genome assembly GCA_013389985.1 of Dryoscopus gambensis. Classification (NCBI taxonomy): domain Eukaryota; kingdom Metazoa; phylum Chordata; class Aves; order Passeriformes; family Malaconotidae; genus Dryoscopus; species Dryoscopus gambensis. The sequence goes on from WEIT01024597.1 coordinate 55,176, forward strand.
AGGAAGAGGATGATGGGTGCCAAAGTCAGAGTCAGAATCCCAGGACCTGATATATATGGTGTATTGTTAGCTGTGTTTGTTTTGGGAGCTTTTGGTAATTTTTCTTCTAGGTTTTTGTCTCTCTATTTAATTATCCTTTTCATTACCGATTTCCTGACTTAATCTGAATGTGCATAAATCTCCACCGCAGATTTATCATCTCTATAGAAAGCGCTTTCAGAGTGGTTGTGCAGCTTCCCAGAAAAGGGACACTGTTGGAAAATGAAGCTTTCAGATTCAACAATAAGCCCACTATTATGCTGATTTTTGCCAAGCTTTGCCTCACTTTTTTCCCATTTACTACAAGAGTGATCTCAAGGCTTCTTTTTGTTTGTTTTCGAACTTCAGTCATTCTTAAGTGTTTACCACCCTGCTCAAGTCCACTCACTGTGAAACATTAGACACTACAAGAAACGGCTGCATTGCTTCTGGAATCAGAAAATGCTCAGGTTCTTTTTTGCAGCTTCTGTGAAGGTTTTAACCAGCCTCTTTACCAATCTTAAAAAAAAAATCCAAGAAAAGAAAATAAAAATATTTCTTAGAATATTGCACTTTGATTGTCACAGTCATCCGAGGACTTTGTATTTTTAACCAAATGGGAGATCTCAGAGAAGCAGTTGAAATTATCTTTGATATAAATAATCTCATTGCAAAACAGATTTTTATTTATATAGTATATAGTCTGCATGCTCATATGCATTTAATCAAATTCAGGTCTTGTCCAAGCAAACATAATGGCCATTGACTTATGTGTGAGTTGTGAGTTATTCTTTTTGGATTTGACCTGCTTTGAGAGCTAAAAAAGATGCCGTCCTTCTTTTTTTTTTGCTTGGGATCACACAGGCAAGTGGAGAGGTTTTTCTATTTCTATATTTTTTCTGAAAGTTGAGTACAACTTTCTGCTGATAACATGTAGAAACCCAACCTCTCTAGGGTTATGGTCCACTGTGACTGTAAAAATTTTTTATAGTTATCATGAATTTTCTTTTTCTTCTTTCCATGTTTATACTCTATATAATTCTCTTTGGGATTCCACCCAGGTCCCTTGAAAGGATTCTCTGTCTTTTCTTTGCTTGGCTGCTTTCTCCTAAGCCAAGCATGTAAACATCTATCTCCTGAAGATATATTCCTGTTAATCACTTCTGGTGCCTCTCTTTGAACTTCTTTCCGCTAACATTCCAGTTTTTAACTGCTGTTAACAAAAGCCAGGATAAAATGTTATTATCAGTCCTTCTCCTGGCTTAAAAGACCCTTGTTATATTTATGACCTAGATTAGCAACTGCTGCACAACATGTAATTTGCTGTTTTCCATATCTTCACCCTCAGATCTGTTGCCAGACCACTGTGACTGTACCACTTTATATTCAAATTTTTGTGTTGAATCAATTTTCCCTTGTTGTGAGCCAGAAACAGTTTTGAGCCAGGGGAATTTCAACTGATTTAATTTGTTGCCAATTAACAAACTTTTAATCACTGATTCTGCTATTGAAACCAACAAACAAATACATATTTAGAGAAACACATCTCAGCTCCCTTCCAGACACCTCTCCTCCCTGCTGCATGGTCTCCTATTGCTGCTGCACATGGCACACAGTCCCTTTGGGGAGGCAACAGACATCACCAAATAGCAGGAGATGAGGCTTTGTAATCAGTGCATTGGGCAGGACTCAGAAAACCTGTGCTTTTTTCCTGCAGCTGAGAAGTTCTCTGCACCATTTCTTTCTTTGCTACTGTCTCTTATCTGTAAGCCAGGCAAAATGGCAGTGACCTGCTTCAGGCAGTACTGATTGCCAAGAGGATGTGGTGTTACCGCTGCAACGGAAGTGTTGGAGTCTGTCAGTCCTGTGGGAGCAGTAGGTGTTTGAAGGAGATAAAGGAGATAAAATATATCCTATGTAATTGTTCTGTTACCTTTGCTTTCAGTTGGCTCCTGTTCCATCCCTAGCCCCAAGACTAATCAAGTAGGACCAGGTACAAACGCATATCATGTGTGAGGGGTGTTCTTCCCCTTCAAAAACAATCATTTTACAAAGGCTGTGTTGTGACATCCCTCTGGATTAGTGCAGCTCATTATCTGATGTCATGAGTATGACATGTCGGTTTTCAAGGTCCTTTTCACGACAGGTCACCAGCTGCTGGAGCTTCAATATCAACTGGATCTCAGTTTAAAAAATCTTTAAAGAAGGGGGGAGGGGGGGCGGTATTTTTAACCCAGGTCATTTCAGTGGTCTGGACTGTGGGTAGGTTTCAAAAACTGAACAGAATAACAGATTACAGTGCCAGGCCAGAGTCAGGGAGGCTGCAAGTAAGCAAGAAATCATTAAGACACCTTTCCTGCCAAAGTTACTACATTGTACAGATACACCTGGAGTATCTCTTAATCTTTGTCATATACACTGAGGAAATTCCTTTCTTCTTCTGCAGATGGCAAACTGAGGCTGAGAGAAATCAAATGAGTTGTCTGGGGTCACATCAGAAATACGACCATGGTTATGCAGGAAATACAGCGACGTAATGCAAAATCCAAAGTTGGTGCTTTGAGCAGGTCATCTCACTTCTAATATAGCCCAAATGTTCCAGCTGGGATGCTTAACTGTTGTTGCTTATTTTACCTTTATCAACTACTAACCTCTCCACAGAAAGTGAACCACTGCAATGTGCGTTAACCATAAGGTTCATACTTTTATTTGGCATAAACAGAAGATGAGAACTAAACTCTGGGCAGCTGGTGTCCTCTTTTTGAAAATGTAAGCTCAGCATACAGTCAAATATTCTGCAAGTCAATGCAGATTTGCACATTTGCTGCAAAAATTAAAAATCTGGTAGAGTAATGCTAAAATTTTTTAAATGCTGCTGTAGATTCTGTGTCACCTTGTCTGGAGATCACCTTCTAGATATTGGCCTGTTATTCCCTAGAAAAAAAAGGCTGGCAGATGTTGCATCAGTCTCTGTATGAAGAGCTCCTGTTGCCTGAAGATTTGTTTGAGGCAGCCGTTCATGACCCTCACAGCAGAACATACATTATCCCTTTTATGTTCCCATTTCAGCGTCTACTTTCAGTTGCTGTGGATGGCAATTTCCTTGTGTCAGCTTTTGCATGCGCCTGAAAGCTTCCCAAAGCTGTTATTCCTCCTCTATTTGTTTACAGCTGCCTACTGCTTAGTGGGGTTTTTTCACTTGTGTTTAGAACCTAGGAAACTCCCCCTCAAAACTGTCCAAATACACTATTTCTCACAAGAGTGGTAGATGGACAAAAAAAACCCCTCAGAAATTAATTTCAGTGTACACAGAGTATAAAAACTTTATTGGAAAATAAATTAAAAAGTAAACCAGTTAATTTTTGTTTAACTTCTCTAAATAGATTTACAGTTCATCTTCAATAATTAACTTTAAGTCACTACTTTTTCAAAAGCCGGAAGAAAAGATCTGGAATGAAGTTTCAGTTCAGGTTTTTCTTCCTGCCACGCTGTCACACAAAAACCTAAGCTATTTCTGGCTGTTCTTATTTTTAGATTGTTCTTCATATACCATTTACCGTCATTGAAATTAATGAGAAAATAAAAGGAGTGACCTTTGGCTAGGCACATACAGTTTATGCATGAGCTAAACAGCAGGATCCTTTTTCATTCTTCTTTTTCCCACATTCTCTTTCTCCCTGCTCTCCCCCATCTAAATATAATTTGTAAAGCCTTTAGAGCCTTTCATCCTATGTGTTTCCACTGTGTTCCTTTAGATGAATCTCAGGTCCAAGAGTCACATCTATTCTCTTGTGCTGAAAGGTCAGTGGCACCCTTGTTTTATGAATATAATCCACCATTCTCTTGAACCTCAGAATCGTTTCCAAAACTCCCAGGCAAAATTCATACAGCTCAGGGTGCAAACAAATGTTAGCATTATTGTAAAGAGCACTCTCCCTACACAAATACAAGCCTGGACATTCCAAGTTACGTTGTTTAAAATGAACCAGCGTTTACAGAAGATCTGAATAGTTTTGAAGACATGATTCCAAGTGCAGACGTAATTCTCAACCTGTGGCCTTACCATAACATTGACTATGTAATTCATGCCCATCTTTCTGCAGCAGGTGGACAAGTCCATTTGACAGATACTCAACGAAGCCACCGTGCCCGAATGGAGTAGGAAGTGCCCAGGGAGGTTTCCCGGGCCACCACTGTCACAGCGAACCTTGCACTGTCCTGCTGTGGCAGTTCCCTGCCAGCCCCGCTCCCTGCCGGGAGGAAACGCTCCCAGCTCTGCCTGGTTTGCAGGGCGGGTTGGATACATTCTTATTATAAATTGCACCTGGAATGATTTTCAGTGCAGCAGTTTTGGAATCCTTGGTTGAAAACAGTAAGGCCCGAGTGTTGCCTCCAAACTGTATGTGAAGGTGAAAGAAGTTCGTTTCCTGGCTGAGGGGAGGGAGTCAAGTAGAGGTATGCTATGACCAAGAAAGTCCCATTTGTGCTAGCTGGAAAAGAGCAAGCATTTTGAGAGGGAACACTATGATTTTCCACTATTTCTGGCACACATTGCTAACAAAAATGAGAACTGATATGTGATTGGGTTAAGGGAAATGCTTATGACAGTGTAAGACACCAATACTGATAGTAAATCCAGTTTATAGTTGTTATGGAATTTTTGGGGTTTTTTTTGGTTTGGGTTTTTTTTGTTTGGTTGGTTTGTTCGGGTTTTTTGTTCCAAGCATACAGTTGTACCTCTGCATTCTAGTGTTTAAATTTAAGTGGACAGTTATTTATTCCTTGTTAAGCTTTGTGTTAACAATTCTGACTGTATTTTATTTGGAACTTTTAGGTGGTATTTTAAAACACTGATTACTGAAAAACTTGTGGTAAATTTTTATATTCTCATTGTTTGCCATGAGTATTCATAGAGATTTACAGCATCACAGAATGGGTAAGGTTGGAAGGGATCATGGTGTGTCATCTGGGCCAACCTTCCTCCTCCAAAAGGGTTATCATAGAGCACAAGGCACAGGATTTTTTTCAGATGGTTCTGGAATATTTCTAGAAAGGGAAACTCGACAACCTCTGGGCAATTGGTTCCCATGCGTGGTCACCGCACAGTAAAGAAGTTCTTCTTCATGTTCACGTGGAACTTCCTATGCATCAGTTTCTGCTCGGTGCCTCTTGCCCTATTGCTCAGCAGCACCGAGAAGAGCCTGATCCATCCTCTTAGCACTTCCCCTTTAGATATTTACACACATTAATGAGGTCCCCTCTCGGTCATCTCTTCTCGAGGCTGAAATTCTTCTGCTGGCTGTGACTGATGTTGCATGTTTACTTTCACTTACGGAGAAGTTCGTGAATAGTTCCTTACATGAGGCCCAACGTTGTCCTTGCCCGTCGTGTGTGGTTTATTTGTGCGTGGCAAGCGGGGTACACGTAAATCCTGTGCCCGCGGCTGTGGCCAACCCCTGGGTCGGCTCTCCATCGCTCACAACTGCCCCGGCCCGGCACGCAGGGAGCCCAGGACGGCGCAGCGCTGCTGAACCGCCGCCTCCGCCGGCCTCGCC
>WEIT01024597.1:61046-96510 GCA_013389985.1 Dryoscopus gambensis
GGAGCCGAAGCGGGGCTGGGCTGGGCTGTTCAAGGCTATTCGGTAACAGCCTCGGCCATAAATGATTAACTGCGCGCCCGGGGAGCCGGGTGTCGCCGAGCGCAGCCGCCCGTGCCCGGCGCGCTGAGGCAGCGGAGCGTTCGGTCCCGAACCGCCGCCGGGGGCTCTGGCACGGCTGTAAACGCTGCTGCCAGCGCTGCCACACCGCAAGGTAGGCACGGAGCTTGCTGTGCCTCAGCTGCTGTTTCGGCATAAATCCACCCATTTGACGTTCTTTTTTTATCTGTGCCAAGGCAAACGACCGCCAAGATGATAGGGGGTTTTTTGTTACTGATTTTGTGTTTGGTTTAGGGTTTGTTGGGGTTTTTAAATCTTTGTTGTCTTTTTTACTGTGCATAAAAAGAAAAAAATTTAGTAGGTATGGAATTCGTTGATAAGCAGTGGCAGCTGGCAGTACTCTTTTATTCTCTATCAGAATGCAATGCCTCCTTTGTTGAGCTGTAAATTAATAGTGTAAGCTGCTTCCCCACCCTCAGCCTCATCATTCGGAGATGTGAATCACTTGTACTACCAGATTTGTTTTCTTTAGGAAAACTAAGAGGCACCACAGAAAATCCATCTGTTTCATTCCAGGTCACATTCCACTGGATTGATTTGGTTGATTTCAGCTTGAAAATGTGCTCCAAGGCAACTAATGATCTTCTGTGGGAATTTTTTTTTGTTAACCTTTACATTTGAATTACCAGTATATGCAAGAGGCATTTTTCTTCTGTTTCTTTGAGCTCTTGATGCAGTTATAAAGTATTTTCCAAAACATGGTGATTCAAGAAGGTAAACTAAAAACTTTCTACACAGAAAGTGGAAAAGACTGCTGCAGGTAGAATGTCAGGTTAACTAGGAATGTGTTTGCACTGTCCATGAAAGAAATCCTGGATGGTAACCTGTTGAATGCCACTAACCAGAGCCTTCAAGCTGCTGTGAGCAGGACACTGTGCCCTTGCCACAATTGTTTCTGTGAATGCAGTCAAAGCGTGCAAATGCAGAACGATTTCCCAGTCAGAACAGGTTGATGAAGTTAGTGAGATGCCATCACAAACTGCTGGAGCTGAACACTGCTTCGAGGCTGTGAGTGTTCTCCCACTAATTGTGCTCGGGGAGTGGAAGGCATTTGGCCCTTTGAGAACAGCAGGATCTGTTAAATGTAATGAGACACTAATCAAGATAAGACTCGTACTGTGTCAGGTGCTGTATAACTGTGTAAGGAGGTAAGGTCACTACTCTGGGAAATTTACAGCATAAAAAAGTGTTATGATCAAGATGAATTAAACTAAGGACCCTTCAAATTGTCCTCAGGGTTATCCTTAAGTAAAGGATCTGTTTCCACAGTACTTATGCCCAGGCAGATGCCTGAGAAGAAACATGCTTGAGAATGATTGTTTTGTCTGACATACAGTAATGAGCCTATAAATTGAACATAAGCATCCTTCTGTGTTGAGAGAGGTTTGATTCTGAATATGGATTGGTTATTCTTATCTAGTCCTTCTTGCTCAAAGAAACGGAAATGAGGCTATGTCAGGACACCTTCCTGCTGTTTCCTGAATTTTAAGGAAATGCTTGTCTGGAACTGAAATTGATTCAGGCCTGTTTTTAAGACAAAGTACAAAGTTTCCAGTGGCCTACAATGTGTTTTATATTTTCTTCAAGTTTTTCTCCAGCAGTCACGGAAGTACCAAACCTGTGCCTGTCAGCACTTGTAGACAACCTGCATTTGGTATTAATTCCCGCAAACTGTTATGTATTTGTGTACCTTTTCACCCACACACATGGCCTCTGTTGTCATTCTAGGGGACTGTGTTTCCTGGTGTGTTTTCAGAGGTATTTATGTCTTAGAGGTAAGAGACACTTAGCAATGTTAGTCATGCAGAATCAAAAAAAAAACCCACCTCAATCATGTTCTCAAAACAATCTGCTGTGGTGCTTTACAAATCTAAAGGAAAGGTCAAACTCCACTTTTCACTGTGCACTGGAGGATAAAAGTAAAGCTGTTTAATGAGTTGGAGGAGAAGACCCAAGGGCAGTGAGACTTTGCACGAAGATCTAGGGAAGAAAAATAACAGTTAACTGTTAATTGTAGTTGATTTGTAGCTAATATCAAGGATTTTATTGTGCACATTACTCTTGAGAAATAGGACTCCTTTCTGGTGCTGCTGTCTCCTCTGTGTTTTTCTGCACTGTTCCAGTGCTTCACTTTTTCTATTCCTCCTGCCTTCCTTCCTCAGATGCTTCATCGCCTTTCTCACGATTTTCTTCTTCTAATATAAAAACAAACAGTAGTGAAGTACCTTTACTTTAGACTGGCCACCTTCTCTTGTTAAAAGTTATTTGAAAGCAGTGCTCCGTATCATTATTAAATCAAAAAAATTTGGTCCTGAACTTCACTGAGATTAGCGGAGGCTTCACACGTCACACCTCTATGCCCTGTGGTTTCTGAGCACCTTGAGCTTCAAGATGTGCAGCATTGTTTTGCCTCTACTTTGCATTGGCAAGAGTTTCTTTGCAGTCCTCAGATCTGTAAGCTCTTGTTTTGGAGAGCGTGAGATGATGGGGATTGTGTAGTTACCCTGAGGGTGTATTTGTCATGGCAGGACTTTTCCTTCCGATGTATATGTGGAGGTGGCATGGTGGCTGCTTCCTACAGCAAAACTTTTGGCCCTTATGCAGTCTTGTAACATGCCAAGGACCAGCTCCTTGCCTGATGTAATTTGTTAAGGTGGTCAGAAGTCCTAAATGTAACTGGCACCTTGACCAATGGTGTGTGCAAAATGCATTGTTTGGCTTTGATGCCACTGTGGGAGCACAAGGAATATAAATTTTGGGATGTGGCAAGGAGCTGGGGAGTGAAACCTGATGCTTTTTGACCATTCAGTTTCCTGGTATGTGGGTGGAACGTATGGGTGAAGAGGGCAAGTCTGTCAGCTGTAACTCTTGTTCCTGAATGGAAGTGCGGTAATTCCCTAGTTCTGGGTATGGGTTAGAAGAAATCTATTTTAGGTTATTAGCTTCCACTGTAATTCCTGCTGAAAGTTTGTCCATGTGAAGGTTGTTCAGAAACTCTGTAATGAAATCATGTGTGCAAGTCCCGTTTTGAGTGTGTGTGTGCCTTCGCACGTAAAATCTAAGAACCGAAGTGTCATTGGGGTAGGTGGAGAAGTAAAACATTTTTTTCTTCTGGGAAGTTGTCAGCAGATGTAACTGACTTTTTTTTTTGTGAGGAACTTCAGAAACAGACTTCAAAATTAGAGTCCAATGCTGGTTTCTCAGTATAAAAGAAGTCTTTTTTCTTGAATTGGCCATCTTATACTTTATGGGCAATGCCAAATTTGCTCAATTACTAAAGTGATTATTAAGCAACAGCGACAATGGTTTCACTTATTATCCCAGTACAATTACACTTTTACTAGATGTTGTACCAGAAAAAGCTGCTGATGATTTTCTGTTTATACAATAGTGCCGCAGACCCTAATTAGGGTTTGGGAATAAAGTCAAAACTCTGCAAGTGTTTTAAGCTTCTCTTGTAAAACAACAATAATATAGAATGCCAGCCCATCTTTTTGTAATACAAAAGAGACTAAAAATATGCTCTGCATGTACAAAGTAGGAAAGGATTGTGGCATAACATTTTCAAAGCTTGTTCTTTTCCTGATTTGCTTTTAACTGAAGCTCTGCAGTTTCTTCAAAAGCCATGAGTTACAAATGAATCTGCAATACTTTGTGACTCCTTGTCCTTTCCTTCAGACAAAAGGCCCTTTCAAACCATTGTAGAACAGTCACTGATTTTCATGTGGTCATTCAAGAAAAGGATAGCAATTGGTCTTCATAATAGGCCTTTCAGTACTCTCTCGAGTGGTTTGCTGGCTGAAAAAAATGCCTGTGGTAGTGTACTATGTCCAGTGTTTAAATTACTGACTAATCTAATCTCCCAAGTGTTGGAAAGGTAAGAATTCAAATGGCAAAGAAGCCTCACCTGTTTGTGAGTACCAGTGTGCTGCTAGTCAGAGTTGGGGATAGATTTTGGCCTGTGTGAACTGGTGCAGTTTTATTTGATTTTCTTTGACTGAAGGTCTGTTCTATTTCTTTCTTTTTCTTTTTTTTTAAGTGGTAACTTAAGCCTGGTGTTACCATGAACTGTGTTTCTAAGAGGGTTGATGCTGTTTTATGTCCTGGGTGGAGTTGAGCAATGTTATCTGTTTGTGCTGTGCATAGCCAAATGAATTGTATGATTTCTTGGAAGGTGACTATCCTTGAAGGTTGTGGGTGTGTTTTGAGTTGGCATTCAAGAAGCTGCTGCCACTGTTGTGCTGATAGCTCAGTCTCATGGAGTTATCTTTCTGTGCTGGTAAGGCCAACCTGCCTGGCAGCATTTCAAAATAAACACCTTGTGTTTGGTGTAGGTAGACTGGTGTTTGTTGGCCCAACCTTGTGTAAAACCCATGCAAGAATTTATGGTGCTTGACTGAGTCTTACGTGGAACACCACCGAAAGATATTGTTGGTGCTGTGAGACATTTCCAAATGAGGGTAGCTCTCATCTCAAAATTAGCCAGAATCCTGGCTACTTTTGTTAGAAATGTGTGCAGTACTTGCCCTGAAGCTTCAGCCCTGGAGAGTCTGCCTGAATGCTGTCTTGGCACCTGGCTTTCACTGCTGCAAAAGAGTGGTTCATGGTAGCAGATCAGGACTTGAGGCTTTCTTATTGGGTTAGGTACAACTGCTAAGAAGGAGTATTTGGGCTCTGGACAATTTGAAGCTCATGCACGTACTCAAATGGTTGTTTCAGACTAAATTATTACTCAATAATACATAAAACTAGCTTTCAGTATGTATTGTCCTCCACACATCCAGTTTGTGGCTTCCTCTTCTGCACTACACTTAAGCTATTTACTTTTAGTATCTAAATTACAGTGCTGTATGTGGTTCTCTGTGTAAAATGAAATGCAATAAAACCATTGGCACACGCAATTTGGGTGTGGTGGTACTTCTCAGTTGGAATGTATTCAGAAGCTGTGGTTTATGCTAGCAATGGAAAACCTACAAGTCCCAAAATGTCATCGCTATGGGACTTCTCCTTTCTGTGTCGCTGAAGGAATAACTATCTTAGCAGTGATACTAGCCTGTGTAGAATTTGATTTAGTGATCTTTAGGAAAAGGACTGAGTGAAATGTTGTCTTTTCTGTGTTTCTGTTTTCCATTAATACCTTCATTTTGGCTAGAAATTGTTTTGAATTGGCTGGTTCGTTAAGGTGCTGTCCTGAAGTTGTGCTTGGTGTTAGAATTGGAGCTTGTGGTCCTTGCACTGAGTATGTTGGAGTGAGGGATGGTGTGGAGATAAGACTGCACAGCTGTAAGGTGCAGGGAAGCTTCATCATCTTTTCCCACAGTGACTGAGGTCTCCTATGTACTGCATGCACTTTGTTACTAGGATGAAAGAAGGAAACCTACTTCTCGTTACAGTCCTTGAGGGTTTCTTCCTCTAAAATAACCAAATTATGTTTTATACAGAGTGGAAGCTGAAAAGGACCGGATAATTCATCTGGGCAGCAGAGAGGCAGCCAGGTCTGAAATGTAAGGAATGACCAGGAGAAATGAGATCACACGTGTGCTGTCAGGTGCACAGAGCTCTAGTGCAGGTGGGGCAAGAGGTGCCCTGAACAGATCTGAAGTGTGAGGCAGGTACGGATGAACTAGAGCAGCTGCTGTGTAAGAAGAGTGCCTGTAGGCTTGTGGTAGGGAAGAGAGCAGAAGGTGGTGGTTGGAAGAAGCCGTGGTGGGGAGGAAGGTTGGGCTTTTTGATACAAGATGATTCTAATTGTGTGTTATTGGGTCTGCATCATAGCATGGCTGGTAGCCTCACAAATTTTTCCTGTTGTGAAAGACACAAGCCCTTCACATGTTTGAAACAGGTGCAGTTTATATCCTCTGTAGCTGAGTTTCTGGGGAAGAGGTATTTAAAACTAGGGTCCTATCAGACCTCTACATGTATTGGCAGTTTCGCAGCACGTTGATGTGAGTAGGAGTTTGGTTCTATGTCCTTAGCCAAGAATACGACATGAGAGACAGCTGTGGAGCGGGCTGCAAGCAGTGTGCTGCCTTTTGTTCCACTTAGTGCTCAGTCCTGAAACTTCTGGCTGTTCTGTGAGAGGCTTCAGAGTCCCAGGGTGTTTCAGGATGAAGGGTACTCTATAATGGGAAGTGTTGTACTTTATTTTGTAGTGAAGAGAGTAAGCCTACAAAACCAAGGAAGTTCTGAACAAGGAAAGCTGTGTGGATGTGGATATCATCCCTGGAGGTGTTCAAGGCCAGTTTGGGTGAGGCTCTGGGCAACCTTGATCTAGTGATTGATGTTCCTATCTACGGCTTGGGGATTGGAACTAAGTGATCTGTAAGGACCCTTGCAACCCAAACCATTCTGTGATTCCATGATTTGATAGTCTGGGAAGTCACTCTGCTGTTGCATAACCTGGCAATGGATCGTCATGTGTGTAAATTCATCCATTGCACTGCCATGAGAACAATGAGAATTGCAGTGAAGAGATGACTGAAAGGGGACCTCATCAATGTGTATAAATATCTAAAGGGGGAGTCCCAGGAGGATGGAACAGGCTCTTCTTGGTGGTGCTGTGCAATAGAACAGGAGGCAATGGGCAGAAACTGATGCACAGGAAGTTCCACGTGAACATGAGGAAGAACTTCTTTACTGGGCAGTGACTGAGCACTGGATTGCCCAGAGAGGGTGCAGAGTCTTTCACTGGAGGTATTCAAGAACTGTCCAGACCTAATCCTGTGCAATGTGCTCTGGGATGGCCCTGTTTGAGGAGGGAGGTTGGAGCAGGTGACCCACTGTGGTCCCTTCCAACCTAACCCATTTTGTGATCTCGTGACAGAGGATGATGGGTTCCATTTTCTTTGCTTCTGGGATGAGGTTTACATATTGGCATTTAAACATCTAATTCTCTTCTCTGAAGTTAACCTGTACACAACCATGATTATTTTGTGCATTACCCTACAGATGAGGAAAGGGTAGAAATTTTTAATTGCTGTCCCAGTGTTGGATTTCCAGAGACGTTGAGTGCAGGAAGTTATAATTGCCATTGTGTACAGTCAGGTCGTCTAAACATCAGCCTGTAAGTGAATGATGGTGCCTTCCAAAGTATTTTAGTGAGAATTGCTAAAAAGCAAAACATGATTTATTAAGCTGTAACAAGGCACTCTTTCAATGAAAGAGGGATCATCTTGTAGTTGCAAGGTCTATTAAACTGCAAAAAGGTTAGTCATTAGCATTGTTGCATCATATTAAAAGAATGCAGCAGTGTAAACTCGGTCATTACTTAAACTGAATTGCACACTTTTAAACTACTGTTCACTATTTTAAGTGAATAATGTCTTCTTCCATCTAGAGAGCTGCTTAGCCTGGTATTAAAAATTTCTGTGAATTAAAAAAGAAAAACCTCAGGACTGCTGTTACTGATGACAGAAACCAGACATTTTGTACCATGGTGTGCTGCTTATTCTGGGCTGAACTCGACCTACCAGGCTCTGCATCCTCGCTGAGCTGGCTGTGAAGTCAGAGCCCAGCTCTGCAGAAGTGGTTCAATAGAGGGAAATGGTCAAACATGTGATAGCAAGGGCTGTTTTTATGCAGTGCCAAAAGACCTGGGCAAGGACAACTCATTTTGAAATGTCATTCTGTAAGGTCGGAGTGTGGTGAGGGTGCTTCCCCACGTGTATGGGAGCGACGCTCCTGCAGGGCTGCATTCCTTCTCCAGGCCTCTGGCTAACGTGGGGAACTGCTGGAGCTGCCGCCAGCTGGCAGCTGGGGTGCTTTGCAAGGGCTGTTGCTGAATTGTGCTAGTTTTGTTGGATTTTTGTCTTTAAACAAATTTGGTACCAGACTCCATAAAAGGCTTTGCCTTTTACTCGTTTAGGATTTTTTCTGGAAGGGCCCTCAGGGACTCTTATGCGCTACATTTTTGGACATTTTCAGTGTCCGGTACTGATCACAGACCTTTGGGAAGGAATTTGTTGTTAATTGAAATGGAAAATACAGCAGGTGGACTCCTTAAGAGACAGGCCATAAATCATTAACCATCTGCGTTAATACAAAGGTAGAAAGGTATCTGGTCATGGATTACAGTTTAACACCCCCTACCTCCAAAAAACAACCAGCAACACAACCACAGAAAGTTCCACCTTAATATAAGGAGGAACTTCGTAACTGTGGGAGTGACTGTGTGCTGGAACAGGTTTCCCAGAGAGGTATTCAATATACCTGGAGATATTCAGGAACTGTTTGGATGCAATCCTGTGCAGTGTGCTCTGGGATGACCCTGCCTGAGCAGGGAGGTTGGTCCAGATGACCCACTGCCATCCCGTCCAACCTTACCCAATCTGTGACTGTGAAAAGATATAATCATCTCACTCTTTGTTTTGTAATTTGGTAACTCTGCTTTTAATGGTCAGCTTTTACAGTGTGCTGTACTCCTGAACATACACCAGGAGTTGCTTGTCTGGCCTCTCAAGTTCATTGACTTTGGTAATTCACTAGAAGAAATGTACTTATGTGCTAAGGTGGCTGAGATAATTTTAGTATTTAATATATTGGTGATAAAGGTGAACATGAGGTGGTCAGGCAGTGTGCATTTTTGAAATCTGCAGCTCTGGATGTTGAGGGATTTGCTTTCATGTGAAAGTTCCCGTTGTTCATACTGAGAGCCGGAGGTCTGGGTGATGTTGAGCAGAGCCTACACCATGCAGGTCCATCTGTGAAAGCCAGGAGACCTTGGAAACAAGAACGACAGGTTGCAGTTACTGTGTGCCACTCCCCTCTTCTACTAAAGCAGCAAATATCTTAGGAAATAAAATGGAAAAATAAATAACATCAATGTACTATAACTTTGCAAAGCTAAAACAAACAGAAGTCTGCTAATTCTCAAAGAGAGTTTGGGCTAGAGATGGTAGCTTGGCCACGTGGTGTGCATGTAATGTTTTCCATGCAACTTTCTGTCATTAAATGGGATGTTACTTTTTTTAGTGTACCATAAAATATTCAGACTGTGTGTTGTGGGTGAGTGGTTATTACTGGAATAAACTTTACTCTTGGTATCTCAAAGGCACTTAGAGCAGAGGTGCCAAGTCATAGATCAGTTGCTGAGGCCCAGTGTCAGCAATAAATGCATGTTTGTTCCTAGGAAAGTAAATGCAAATATGAATTCAGAATAAATGATCCATATAGAAGATGGTATGCCAACAAACCAACGCAATCTCCAATTTGCTTTAACATAGGGTATATCTGAGTTCCCTGAAGGCGTTTCAGATTTGTACCAGCACCTATCTGCTTTTATCCAAACTTACTAACAGAATAGACAACCACACTGTATTTTTGCTTTATTTTACCCAGATTCCTTTATAACTAAAAGACTGACACAAGCATTTCAGCTGAAACCCAGACCAAAGTCATTTAAATAATCAGTGAAACAGTCTCAATTCCAACATGAGAAGTTTGCTTAAAAACGTTGGGTGTTATTTTGTTATTTGTATGTCATTCCCATGAAAAGACTGCTTTGACGAACAAATTACTGTTTCATGGAACCTTCTTTCTCAGGGCTGTGAGAGCTCTGTGTTTTCCTTTGTGATGTGAAATACCACATGGGAATGAGATCTCATTTACACTCATGGCTGAGTCTGACCAAGATGGCCTGGGTAATTTTGCTCCTCCTTCCTATTAAAGCTTCAAAAGAGGCTAGAGTTATATTTACATTTGTAAATTTATTTCATTCTTCATTTTTGTTCATTATGATCCCGCTCTTAGAATCTGAATGCACGAGAAAAGAGTATTTCTCCATTCTAGGTGGAGAGAAGTAAGGATTGGAATTTTACAGAAGAAGGAATATGTCTCATCTCTGTGCTATACGTCTCGTGGTTGTGTTCAGCTCTTGTGGGACTGTCAGGAAGGAGAGACATGTGAAACTTCGTAGGTGATAGCAGTCTGGGAGTTGTTAATCCTCCTCCTGTCCATACACCAGGGCAGCTACAGTGGAGTGAAGTGGAACTGGACTTGAGGATCCCATTGCTGCTGCCATACTGGGCCCTGGCATAGTGCTTTCTTTCTGAGCAGGATGCCGTGCAGTAGTATGACCCTGCTCCAGTGGGTCATGCAGAGTGTACGTCCCTCTGCTGGGCTATTTCCTGGTAAAGATTCCCAGGAGGTACTCCATTGTTTGAACTTCAGACACACTTATGCTGTTACAGAGGCAGACTCAACACATGATGTTGTGTTGACAACACTTGACAACAGTTCTACTTTTCACAGTCGTGGTGTGATGCTTTTTCAGAAGCCCAGCAATGCTGGCAGTAGACCAAGTCCCCTGAAGCCCCCTTACGTCTGTGTCCCAGTATAGCTTTTACGGGACATTGTTAGATGTGCTCTCTATTTGGGGCTTTTTGGTGATTTTAATTCTTACGTACTGTAGTCTTTGATATCAGTTACTGTGCAGTGAAACCCAATATAAATCATATAGTATGAGGAAAAGTTGGAAACCTGTTCTGCAGGGTTGAGCTTTTTAATGCTATGCCTGGGCTGTCCTGCTTTTGGTGCTGATCTCACTATCTTACCTGTGAGACTAAGGTGCTGTCTGCTGAATGGCAGCATAAACTCAGTATCCACAGCCTTGATGGATCCACCACACATTATTTGTGTTCAGTAGTCATCCTTTGTCTCCTAAAATAACCCCTCATTCTGTTTAAAGCATATGCACTCATACATATTTTCTCTGCCTCTGCTTATTTGGATAAGCAAATAATTTTAATGTTTTTAAAAGGCATCATTTCCATACCTTTCTTTCTCAGAATATGATTTTATCTTGAAATGTTTATACAAATATATATGGACTTTGCTATTAAGAAAATGTCTACTTTTGTTTTGGAGCAGTTAAAAAATTGTTTTATAAAATGCTGAATAAAAACCATTTGACAGAGTGAGGGCACAACTGTTTTTGCTTAAGTGTGCAAAGTAAGAAGTACTGCTTCCTTCAAAAGCTTCTCTCCTTCTGTTGGGAGGTTGAAGACTGATTGCATGGAGGATGTGCCACTTTGAAAATAGTGCTGATTGGACTTGCATGGAAACTGGGTTATTTCAGCTGTTGTTCATTGCAGAAGCTGTAAAACGCTTGATTGTTCTGATGTGCTTTCTGACCAGAAAATAACATTGTGGATATTTTTTTTTTCAATTTAGTTACACTTTTTATCATCAACATTTAGTTATAAGGTTGTGTTCTGTGTAAATGAACATACTCAAATTGACGTGGATCCACAGTGATATTTCTAATAAATCCATGGATGTTATTTTTAATTTTTTAGCAGTTATGCTGTCTGAGACTCAGTATTTTTGAGTTCCCAAGCTTTAGTAAGGGGAAGCTCTCCGGACAAATTGACCTTGCAAAAGTGGCAAGTAAAACTCACAGTGGACTTGCAAGTGGCAGCAAAATTCGTTTCAGAGGGAGGCAGTTTTCACATTGAAGCGTGGAGAGTCCACAGATTGTTCAGAATATTTTCCTCATTTTTTTTAGGAGCTTGTGACCCCTAGAGTGTACAAAAATGGAGATCCTGTAGCTCCTCTAGGCACTGAACGTGTCCCGGCTCATCAGGGTATCAGCAATTGTCTTAACTAGGGCTTTCCAGGTTTGTGGTGTTGCTTGGTTGCCATAATTCCCACAACTCTCAAATAAAGAAGGTAAAGCAAATGTAGGAAAAATCCATCTGGTTTCTATTTATGGGTTTAGGCTACTGTATGGTTCCAAACAAAACAGAATTGTAAATCCTCTACAGCTTCTTTCAGGATCATTTTTTTCCTCAAGTATTCCACTTAGCTATTCCCAAAGGCTTTCTATTTTAAATATGTTTTGTACTGGACAATTTCTAGGATTCTGCACAAACTCATCAAGTTCAGAAGCTGGAATCTTGGCAGATAATGGCTGTGTCATCAGCCAGTCTTGGTAACTCCAGCTGGGATACCTTTTCAGGTAGACCTTGTGCATCCTTAGGGCAGGGCAGGGAAGAGCGCACGATTCTTAGTTTGGAATATGTTAGGGAGTATTTTCTTTAGTAATGATGATAACAAACTATCATGACAATTTGGCTAAGGATATCGTATCATTTTTTTAATGTTTCCAAATGTCGCTTCAGAAGTCCTCACCTGCCCTTAAGGGGAATAATTTTGGCATGTGAGCTCATGTGTTTCAGGGAAAATTCTCATCTTAATTCCAAGTAGCTGATCCTGACAAAATACAGAGACACTCTGGAAACTTGAGTATCCCGTATATGCCTTAGTAGCTATTCTGTTGCTATCCCTGCTCCACCAAAGAGTTCTGCAAAATGAAAGGTATCCATTTTTTATTGCTTCCGGGCTGAGAGAGATAACAACTTTTAAGACAGTCATTCTATTGCTGTGTAACCAATGAGTTTAAGTTTCTTTTCGCAAAGTTAACTCCCAAAATAAGGCAATTTTGGGAACATGTGGATGAGTTTCTTAGTGAAGAGAGCTTTCCATAAATCTGCTAGGGTCATAGACAGAGTACCTGGTTATGGTACAGTTGGTTACAGAAACCCTTTCAGTTTCTGACAGTGGAGAAAACTAAAATAAATGGAGGTACCTGTGAATCAGACAGATTGAGGAAAAATAAACACATCCAAGTAAAGCATCTGCAGCTATGGAAAAAACTATCCCGATCTATCAGAAGTATGGTACATATATGAAGCAGACAGCAATTCTTGTAGGAGAAAGAACTTGTAAATGTTGCCCTGTGTTCATTGTCTGAGAACTTGTGATTTAGTGGGCCCCACAACTAAGTCCTCTAACTATTTTGGGCTTCCGGTGGGTCCAGTTCTTCTGACAGTGGAGAGATTTCTCATCTGGTGAGATACTCGCTGTTCAACATTGTGCTGTTGAATTTCCAGTGTCATCTGGCTCATGTACGTCTGTGTTACAGATCTGTTCCAGCTCCAGTTCTGTCAGGAGGAATTGGGTTAGGCCCATAACGTTTTGGGAGTAAATTGTCAACTGATGTTACATTAGGAGGAGTAAGAGACTGAAATAATGAGAGATCACTGGCGGGAGAATAAAGGTGCTTACAGACAGCTGAACACAAATCCTATCCTTTGCCCTAATGTGGTGTCATTGTCTGGCTTGTGTCACTGAACAGAAATCTGGTGTAGGATGAGAGGTGGTCCAGTCCTGAAGCTTTTATTTGGTTGTTTCCCAATCCTAAAGTCAACGGATTCTTTTGCTATGGAATCTCTGGCAGATATCAGATGAGGATGGTTTCAGTCAGAAAGCTTATGCTGCTTTACAATCATATGCATCTTCTGTTGCAATAAGAAATGCACATTGTAAATGTCTTATATAAATTGTCCTCTGAAGGCTGGATCCTGCTGACCGTGCTCAGCACTGCGTGCCCTGACCATAGTTAGAAACTGCAGAGCACAAAATGGAGCATTGTGGGTTAAAGGCAGGCAGAGTTCAGCTTCGGAAGTTGTTGTTACTAATTGACTGATACTGACAGGATCTCACCACTGCATTGAAGTGTAGCAGTGACAGACAAGGAGAAACCCTTACTTGCTTTGACTTCATCAGAGCCTACAGTCTGTGCGTGGGGCGTAAGGCTGAGATAGGTCTCTTAAGGTCTGACTGTCAAAGAAAGTGAGGTTTGCTTTCCATGTGCTATACAGCGGCATTGGCAATTAGGGAAATGTGGCTCACTAGCTAGGCCAAAATCAAAACCCAGAAAAGGGCCAAAAGAACCCAAGTACCATAATCATCAACAAAATATCACTTTTTTGTGTATGTACCAGCAGACTCCGAATAGCCTTTGCAGTCATTCATATCAACATTCAGAAGATCCCCTGCCTGCTGCTGACTTTTTTCTCACCTAGATGTTCCATCAGTGGCTCACCAGAGAAATACCCTGGAATGAAAGCTAGTGATCTATGGTCCAACGTTTTCTTGTGTTACCAGCGTTCATCCTAGCTCAGCATGCCTCTGATTCCACTATAAACTTAGTTTTTAGTATTTTTTAAAAATAAGCAAAAAACTAAGCCAAAACAGAAGCCAAACAAACTATTCTTAACAGACTGACAACTTTCAGTTAACTTCAGTGCTACTACAGTCATTATATACAATAACGGATACATTTAGCACAGTACTTTGCACAGGTGTGCAAATCCTATTTGTATAGGATACTTACTTGGGAATGGAGGAATTGCAGGTTATGATTACTGTTAGGGTCTAGAAGGCTCATGGGTCTACAGTGGAATTAGCAGAGTGCAGAGTTCTAGTTTTTGAGCTCTTTCCTGTGATGGGGGTGTGTTGTGAAATCCTAGGTTAAGGGGTCAGGGTTAGACATCAGAAGAAAAGGGATTAAAGGGCTTGTTTTACTCTTCTGAAGAATAAAGAAGGTTCCTATAGGATGAGGACTCCAGACTAGAGTGTTCTATAGCTAATGTTATGCTTTGATTCTGCTCTTTAGGTTCTTTAAGGTCCATGTCACAATGAATAGCTGTTCTGATCTAGATTTAATCTTCATATCTGGTTCTTGCGTTGTCACGTATCACATTAACACTAGGATTAGGAAACTGTTGAAGAAGTCACAGCTCAGGATGGGAAGGGATTTAAATGCTTGGTTTATTTGTATGTTCTGCAGGGCTGTAGGGCTGCAATGAGCACTGATTCCTGGCAGGTGTTTTGGCTTATGTTGGTTTTGATGCAGTTGTTTGTCACTGAGCTCTGGTGGATGTGCATTTTGGTGATGTGATATCTGAAGCTCTGCTTTTTCCCTCTTCATACTCTGCAGTGGAGGACAATGTGTTAAGGGTTCTGTGAGGGGGTATCATGGCATCTCCATGCACATGGCTTCATCAGCCACAGAGGAATATGGGCCACTGTTTTTCAGTCTGTATTCTATGGCCTGCAGAGCGACAGCATGCCTTCCTATTTCAGGGTCTTTTTGTTGTTTGTGAATAAAAATCACTTCAAGAATTGACCTTTCATGATAAGGGGAAATTACCCGTGAACATTTGCAGATGTTAAGCAACAGTATTTTCTGTGATGATACATAAGTGAAATAAGTTTCCTTTTAACTGTTGTACCTTTACTCTTGATTTCCTTTCTCTGCCCTTGAGTCATTTTTTCCTGCATATTGTTTGATAACTTGTCATGGACCATTGAGTAACGACAAAGTGGTGACTTAGGAAGGTGATCAAACTATGGAAAGTTGTCCCACAGAATTAATTAATTTTTTTCAAGGTAATACGTCTCATTTGGTCAAATTTGATAGAAGTAATATTGCTTGGAAAGAACAAATCTTTACATCACCCAATGAAATGGGGGGATATAATTTTGCATATAGTGTACAGTTGTCTTGGCTATCTGCTTTGTTACTTTATGGTGATGCAAAATAAGAATTTTGGACTTCAATTTTTTGCTTGTGTTCCTTTGTCTTTTAAAATAGTTTTTAATAATAGCTCTCAAGGGGCAATAATTATAATTCTAGCTTGAATAATTTCATACCAGTGAGCATATTTCTTGACCACATCAAGAAAGGGGATTCTGACATTATCTGTCACTTTCTTCTTCAAATCCTGTGACGTTCAAAAGGACAAAAATTGTCAAAAGAACTTACTGAGCAGGAGGAAAAAAGTTGTAAGGCTTGTCCCATTTGGTTTTTTCAGGTTTTTGTTTTCCAGTGAAGTTGGAGAGGATTTTCCTCTACAGCTTCGGTTGAAAAAGATCAAAACTGGGGTTTAGCAGGTGGTGTGTTAAGCAGATAAAAAGCAGAATCTCTGGGGTTCCTCAGTGCAATAATGTGCATGATCTGATTTGCTGTGTTTAAGTCCTGAAAATACCGCCTACAGACTACAGGCAGTACTGGAAGGAGTTATATGTCCATATGTTGGCCTAAGAAATGCAGTAGCTATTAGGAATTTGCTGTCTCTCTCTGTCTTGATTCAGGTGCTCACTGGACAAAAGGGACGAGTTCTCAGCCCTTCCTTGTGTCCCTTTGAAGGAAATAGCTGAATCTTGCCCTTGCTTGCACCAAAGAACCAACTGCTGGTAGGGCCATAGCACAGGCCTCTTCCCCAGTGCTTGGTTTGGGATGCTGCCCAAAGGCAAGGGGCTGGGTATGCTTCCCTCACCAGGTTTCCAGCCCCTCTATTCATCTTGTGGATCTGTGCCTGTTGTGTAGATTCCAACACCCAGAAATGCTCTTTAACACTGACATGTGTGAGTACTTGTATTTCTTCATCGAAGCATCACATTTTAAATTGCTCTATTCATTCCTTTGATTTTGAACATAGCTGTGACTCAGCAAGCCATGCAGAAATGTGTGTTTAGATTGTAATGGACTTTGGGACATAAGCTGTGAGAGTCTTTGTTGTGGAAGCCTTTGCCAGGTGAAGTGCTTCAGGGAACATCTGGCTGTTTCGGATGCAGAAGCAATTAAGAGCTTTCTGCCTTGCTTTAAAATAAAACCTATGATGCTGACAGGACATTTGCAGTCTAAAATTCATTTTGGCCTTGGCAAAATACATAGTTTCAATAAGGATAAAATGGATTAAATAGGACAGCAGTCACACATTTCTAGTCTAGTACAGAGAGTGAGTATTTTTTAGTACAGAAGGAAAAATTAGTCTATAAAGACAATCCAGTCATAGTGGCTTAGTAGAGGCTGATTTCAGCAGTCAGGATGTTCAGAAATGTCACAATATCACAATGTCACAATATGCTTTTAAGGTTAGCTGAGGGACTGCTGAACAGGTCTTACTCCAAAGCAAACAAGGACCAGTGTGCAACTCTCTTCATAGCAGCCAAAGAGGAATAATTTCTATCTGGCATGCATGGTAAACCATAGACCATGACTGCCTTCTCTTCACAACTGCACAAGAGAATGCAAAACTTAACTACTCCTCTGCACTAGTGAAATTGGGAGATCAGTTTCCATTCATCCGTGTATGGATGTAAACAGGCACTCAGTTTTCCATGTGGTTGTGTGTTTTTAATGTTGAAGACAATTGCTCTGAAATTTATATGCAGATCAGCAAAGGCCTTGTATTGCGAACAAAGTGCTGGTGTCACTCTTTGGGTTTCCCTTTGTTTCATCTGAGTTAGTATTCTTGAGATGATAATGTTGTTTCTGGAGAATGACCACAGTGAAACTGCACTAGTGCTGCTCAGAGGGGTTTGATTAGTAACTGCTAAGTTACTGTAACTTGCACCTATGGCCCTCTTGCATTAATGATAAAATAGTTTTCATTGCTTAAGTTTATCTTTCTGCACATTCCATGTGCTGGCTAGTTTGAGCTTAACTTGTGCTTTGAAAATGCATTTGTCTTAGGGGAGAATTGTATATGTGGTCGGGAACAGGACTAACAGCAAGGCTTAGTGATTGCCTAAGCTTTCATGGCAGTGAAGATAGGCCTTTAGAAAAGATAAGCCCTGTAAAAACAGGTAAGGGCACCCCCAAGTTTTGACCACAGCAGTAAAGGAGTGAGGGATGTTTATTTCACAAAAGTCTGCTGTGAGAAGACAGTAAAGTAAATCAAGAGTAAATTAACTAAGTTTTTTTTTTTTTAAACTTCCAGCTATATTTGCAGGAGATACAGTCTATTGGAGAAGATAGAAAAATAGGAACAGAAACTGGAGTCATTCACAGTGGTAAGATACCTTTTATCTCTCTTTGCTGATCATTCAGATAGGAAGGTTCTTTACTTACAGGTCTATCAGTGCAGGAACGAGAAGCCAGGAACTTTGGGGGCTGCTTTCACCAGAGCAGTGCAGTCTATTTGAACATCTTGGAAGCTGAATCATACGGAAGTCATGGAGTGTCTTGGGTTGGAAGGGACCTTAAAGATCGTCTTGTTCCAACCTCCCTGCCATGGCCAGGGACACGTTCCACTGGACCAGGTTGCTGAGAGCGCCACCCAGCCTGGCCCTGAACACTCCCAGGAAGGGGGCAATTTTGTCTCCAGAGTCTCTCATCCACCACTCCAGATAAATTTCTCTGCTATGTCTTCTTTCTCTGTGTTAGTAAGTTGACCAGCTTATGCTGTATGGTCCTACTGCTTCTCCTCACCTTCTCCTCATCATTTGTAATTGTTTGAACCACAGTTGAATTACAATTTGTAATTGTTTGTGAAGATGTGGCATGCTTTGCAACTGAAAGTTCTGCTGAACTGGTATTTTGAAGTCATAGCACACTGAGTATAGTCCAAAGTGATGTTCAGAGGGTAGTGGGAAAGGGTAGCTTTGTAGTAATTAAAAAAAAAATAGATACACATTTAGACTACAAAACTGAGAAATGGGGTCTCTGCAATTGCCTAATTTTAGAGGTGATCTAAAACCCATGGTTTTTGTCACTTGTTTTGAAGAAAATATTTGTCTGAACATACCAAGTAATTCCTTTTGCTCTTTTGTCCAAAGGAGGCAGGTTCTCTGTGTCCAGCATGTTAAAAAGCGTAAGCTCAGTCTGTTCCAAGCCTGAACCTAAGAAGTGGGCTAATGACCTCATCCTTCTGTGTAATTCTAATGGAGATGACTTTTTTTAAAATGTCTGTAAGGTTCTCCAGTTTCCTTGCAGCTTAGGACATCTGGATTGTGTCCCCTATGAATGGCTTCCTGAGAAATCTTGATTGAATCACTTAACTCCTCAATTTTGAATCTGTAAAATGAGATAACAATACTCCTGCACTTAAGCATGGGTGTCAGGATGATAAATACGATTGTGTATTGAAGTTTCTGAAATGTTCAGGCATTATAATAAGTAGATTGAAGGAGAACTCACTTCATTTGCACATTATTCACTTTCTGCACCCCGTTTCTTTGGTGGAGGCAGTTATGCTGTTTCTTAAGGATTTCCTTTTTGCTTCAGACTTTTTACTCAGAATTGCTGCATGGCAAACTTTCAAAGCTTTTGGTAGTGGAAAGATCACAGGGAGTGGCTGAATAGAATCAATTTGGTAGTTAATAATTCAGCATGCTAAACTCGGTAGTGGTGAGCTGTGTGACTTCCTCAAAGGAAAGAAGTAAAATATACATGCCCAAAGTGGTTCTTACGCATCTGCTGATCACAAGTGCAGCCAAGTACATGATGAAATATTGCTTGTCTGGCTCTGAGCTCTGTACAGTACAACCAGAGTGACTCATCAGGTCAGTTGCTGACCAGAAGTTGAGCTGTCAGAAACAGATGGGCTGCCTAGAGAGCGAGGTATCTTGGAAGTATCTCCACCCTTGTCAGCAGTGTAACAGCACAGGGATTTCTCAGAAGCAGTGATTTCAGTGAGAGATGGTGGTTATTCAGCTGCACTTGATGTTCCACATCAGAATGATGCCTTGTGTCCCTGAGAATAAGGAAACTTGCTGGCTTGTTAGTGAAGGTCCATATTTGTGAATCCTGTACTTGGAGGGGCAGTAGTAGGGAGGTCAGTAAAGTCCTCAGACTTACAAAGGGATTGTTTTTCAGCTCTGAGAAGCTTTCAGGTTGCTACTAAAAGATGGCTGGTGTGTAAATGTTCTTTCTGCAAATGAGGCCAAAATTTTTAAGCAACTCTGAAAATCTTTACCTGTAGTCTCTCTCCACCTCTTTACCCCTCAGCAGAATGAGAATAACAAATGCTTCCTCAGACTGTAGAGCTGGGCTGAGGATTATACTCAGCTCAGATATTTGGAGGTAAAGTGCCCTACAAGTATCTAGAGAAATAGAGTTTTGTAGATGCTGAACACTGGGGCAAGTTCTAGATTAGAATCTTGAGAAGAGAGTACACCAATTTGGGATGGGTTTTTGATTGGTCTCACTGTGGTGGGTTCACCCTGGCCAGCAGCCAAGGAGTCATACAGCTCCTAACTCACTCACTGCAGCAGCTCTCCACTGTGAGATGGAGGAGAAAATAGGAAGAACAAAGTCAAGACAATCTTGAGTTGAGATAAAAAACAATTTAATAAGTGAAGAAGACAAGGTGAGTTCAGGGGGTGCAAAACATGGGAGACAGTGCACCAGGTCATGGCAGACTGATGCCCAGCCATTCTCCAAACAACAGCCAAAAAAATTGCTTGAAAACAAAAAAATCCTTTTCTTCCTCTATCCCAGGTTTTATTTCTGAACTTATCACATGAAATATCCCTTTGGTCACTCTGAGTCAGCAGTCCCAGCTGTGTCCCGTCCCAGCCTCTTGCCCACCCTCAGCCTGGCTGTGGGGGTGTAGTGGGAGACAGAGGTGGCCTTGGCACTGTGCAAGCACAGCTCAGCAATAGCCAAAACACTGGTGTGTTGTCAGCGCGGTTGTAGCCACAGATCCAAAACACGGCACCATGTGGGCTGCTGTGAAAAAAGTTAACTCCATCCCAGTCAGACCCACCACAACCCCAAATCATACTACTTTTTTTTTGCTTACTTTTTAATGTACTACTGAAAAAAGAATTACCAGGAGAGCAAAATCCTGTTGCAAGATCTTAAGAACAGAGTATTCTTGATTAAAAATGTTTTCTTGTGTGTGCAAACGTGAAATTTTCATTAGAATCATGCACACTTCTGAAACAGTTCAAAAAGACTCTTTTAAGACTTTTTCACTAAAAAGTGTCTCAAAAAATTTGTTTCAGGGAATTCAGTAGCACTTTTAAGTGTTTGTCTGAATAGGGGCTGCATATTCAAGCTGGCTCTGTCCTGCAAAAACCATTCTTGAGAAATTTTATCCAGTGTGAACATCAGACCTATGTCAGAAATGGGTAATTCTCTGATTGCATATAGGTGCATCTTGTTACTGTCTGTACAAGTATGTAATTTTGTGCCTTAAAATAATCAACTCTGTGAGTCTTATTTATCATGAGACTAGACAGATAAAATGCTTTCAAATTGGAAACATTAAGAATTAGAATTATGGGGTTATGCTAAGAAATGGAAAAACTAAAAAATAAAAGATTTTAATTAGGAATGAAATCTTAGTTCACTTCTGAAGAAACAATCAGTAAATGGCCCTGTGCTTCCCTGCAACACCTTATTTTTGAATATATATGCTGCTGTCAGTGAAACATAACTGGCAGCTGTGTGATGCAATGAGTTCAGGTGATTCAGATTAGAGCTCACTGATTACTTTGATCAATATCAAAGTCTGAAACTGAAAGCAAGTTGAGCTTTCACAGATTTTAGAGAGAATAATCGAGATTAAAGGAGACTCTTGAGTTCTTGAATTGATTCTTTATTTTTAGGGTATTTGGCCTTCTCTGTTATTGGTGGCTCTTTATTCCACTTGTTAATATGAAGAGAGATAAGCATTTTGTTCCTGGTAGTGAAAAGCAGCACAAAGGCTTTGGTGAATGTGTAGCGGTGTGACTGGTCTGAATGTAAGAGTTTAAGGTGGCCACCTGCAAACCTCTTAGTGGGTTTGTCAGTCAGTGCTGTCATTCCAGGAGAGAGATGACATTATGGGATTTGGTTGATCATGCTGTAAGCACAGTGAAACTGAGACTTCAGTGTCTTCATAAAAAGTTCTGTGCAATTCTTCCTGACTTTTTAACACTGAAGCACTGACTTGAATGAAACTTTCCTTGTATCATGGGGAAGAGCAAACATATTCATAAAAAGGCAGCCCACAGGGAAGGCAGAACAGAATTGCCCCCCTCCAGTATGTTCTGAAATAGTTCAGCTCTAAAGGTTCATGATTAGAGCACGTAGTTTTTCTTTGCCAGTGATAACTTCAATTGTTTTGGTCTCTCTATGGAGCAGGCAGTTGGAGGAGGTTGGAAGAATTATGGATATCTTTGTTTTCAGCAGCAAAGGAACAAATGTTCTCTGAGGCCACTAGGATAGGGTGTGTATTCTGCTAGAAGGGAGGATCAAGGCAGTAATTTGTGCCCTGTCTAAAAGCAGGGTGTATGTGGGGATAAAGTGGCGAAAGAGTTCTTGTGTTTTTCCTCCAACTGCACAGTTCAACCAGTTTAAAAAGAGCCAAAGCATTCCCTGTTTGCTGTGCTCTGTGAGCAAGGTGGCTAGACACTCTGATCTCAGTTAATGAGCAGAACCCCTGGAAAAATAATGATAGATAAAGTTCAGGTCTTGGAACAACTCTACCTGTGTCAGTATTATTGGGAACCAAATTGTGTGTTTAAGGAAGACAGCCAGTGGAGCTGAATCTCATCCTGGTAAATTGCTTCTCATACATGGGTCTTTTTTTTTCTCCATTATTGGAGAGTCCAGATATTGAGCAACTATAAATCCAGCTCTCTTCAGCCAAAGTCCTTGGTTCTGTGGATGCCAGTGACAGAGCTCTTTTAACCACAGAATCCAGTCACAGCTCCCGTCTGCTGCCTGCAGAGCCAGCTCTGCTTGTTTTGGTGTTTGGCTAAATTGGAGATGTGAATTTGTGGCAGCTCTGACTGTGCTTTTGTCTACAGTAAGAAATCTGTGTGAGTGACTGCCAGAACTGCTCATTATGAATGAAGATGATAACTTTGTCCATGGCTTTATGAAATTACAGTCAGACACTTTGAAAAGGACTAGCTGTTCAGGAGTCACCTTTTTTCAGGAGTCTCCTTTTCAGGAGTCTGGAAGAATGAAGGAAAGGCGTGACTGATACAGAGCTTTACTTGATAATAAATGCTGTGGTCAGCTCTTCTGTGTCTGCACAAGACACAGTAACTTCCTGCTTTGTTAAGCTCAACTTTGCTTATCCCAAGTTTTGCTGTGATTTGGGCTTTCTGGGAAAGGATAACTGGCTAATAAGGAATTCAGTTAGCTTTTGGGGAACCCTTGCTTAGCTGGTGTTTGAGAAATGTTTTGGTAGCTTCACCCAGCCCCAACAAAACTCATTTGATTGGGAAGTTCCTAGCTAGCTCAGTTTATTGTCTGGCAGTTTTACTGCTGACAGGATGGCTCGAGCAAGTTGAGATACAGGGAATTTGACTTGCTGAGTCTTTGACTTGCTCAATGTGGTAACTGTTAACCAGCACTGTTTTTTTGATAGCGCCTACATGCAGTATATAAGAGTTTGTCAGTGTAATGTAAGGTTGCTAATTAACAGCAGTGAGAAGAGGGGAACATAGCAGTTAAGGCAATTTTGAGGTTCACATACAAAATATGCTTTTTTGTGTGCTTATGGTGGACTGACCCTGGCTGGATGCCAGGTGCCCACCAAAGCCGCTCTGTCTCTCCTCTCCTCAGCTGGGTAGGAGAGAGAAAACATAACAAAAGGCTTGTGGGTCAAGAGAAGGACAGGGACAGATCATTCAGCCGTTACTATCACAGGCAAAACAGACTAGACTTGGAGAAATTAGCTTAATTTATTACCAGCCAATAATAGTAAGGTAATGAGAAAAAAACTTGTAAATTTTAAAACACCTTCCCCCCAGCTCTCCCTTCTTCTCAGGCTTAACTTTACTCCTGAGTTCTCTAACTCCTCTCCAGAGCAGTGCTGGTAGATGGGCAATGAGGGTCATGGTCAGTTGCCTCTGATGATCCTTCTTCCTCAGGGGAAGGACTCCTCCCACTCTTCCCCAGCTCCACTGTGGGGTCCTCGCCATGGGGCACAGCCCTCCGTGAAGTTCTCCAACATGCATCCTTCCCATGGGCTACAGTTCTTTGCAAAATGCACCAGTGTGGATCCCTGTACTGCACCAGCACGGGTCCTTTCCCGTGGGCTGCAGTCCTTCAGGCACAGCCTGCTCCAGCCTGAGCCCCCCGACAAGTGCTACCAGCAAACTTGCTCTAGCATGGGCTTCTCTTTCCACAGGTCCACAGGTCACTGCCAGAAGCTTGTTCCAGCGTGGGCTTCCCACAGGGATACAGACTCCTTCAGGCATCCACCTGCTTCCATGTGGTGTCCTTCACAGGCTGCAGGTGGATCTCTGCATCCCTGTGGACCTCCATGGGCTGCAGGGGCACAGCTGCCTCACCATGGACTGCACCACAGGCTGCAGGGGAGTCTCGGCTCTGGTGCCTGGAACACCTGCCCCTCCTTCTCTACTGACCTTGGTGTCTGCAGGGCTGTTCCTCTCACATATTCTTACTCCTCTCTCCAGCTGCAATTGCTGCTGCACAGCTTCCCCCCCAGCTGTGTTTTTCCAGAGGCACTACCATGGTTGCTGATGGGATCAACCTTGGCCAGCAGCAGATTCGTCTTGAAGCTGACTGGCATTGACTCTATCAGACACGAGGGAAACTGCTGGCAGTTTTCGCCGAAGTCATACCTGTAGCCCCTCCACTATCAAAACATTGCCACACAAACCCAATAGAGCATCTGGAATGTGCTGGTATCCATGTTTGCCCAAGAAAAGTGGGTTTGGCATCTTTTAGCACACTGAGAGTTTCAGCTGGTCGGGCCTGCAGTGGTAACTAGTAACCTAGGTAACTACAAGTTGGAGCTTAATTTGATGCTTTTGAATTCTGTGAAGCAAATAGTATGTTACCTTATCCTCCAAAGCTGTGTTAAATATTCATCTTCAGAAATTCTGGACAGATGCAAAGTAAAGGTTTGTCCACAGATTTTATCATTTCAGGGATTCTAGCATGCCTAAGATAGATCACTTCCAGTGAATGGGCACAAACAGATGAGCTGAAAGATCCTCTAGGATATGTATCTGTGCTGTACAGTGTAACTGAACTTACAGTTACAGTCTTTGAGAGAAGTAATTTAAAATAAGGCATACTTTTATTTTCTTGAAAATGTTCCTCAACAAATAAAATAAGTATCTTCTTTTCATTCTGTTGATAAAATTACTGCATTTGCTATCCATATGTCGTAGCTAGTCAAGCCACTTTTTCTCGGGATAGCCCTTGCAAGTTAAGAAACCTGTAATTTAGAAGAAAAAAATCCAAAAAACCTTAATATACCTGTCTAAACAGGAATGTCAGTTCATGCATGTCAGCAACACTTCACATGCTATTGACCTTCAGAAGCAGAAAAGTTTTTTGAGATTGTCCCATGACTATTGGGGAGTTTTAGTGGTTTAAGTGGCTACGCATTTTTGGCAGTACACAGTCTGCATTGACTGACTATACTTTTACAATTACTTTGATGTAGCTGGGTAGTGTGGATTTCAGCTGAAAAAAATAATGGGTTTCTTTTGGGTTTTTCCCTTTTAAAAGTGCAGTTCAGGGTCCAGTAATAGCCACTCCAATAGCCACTTATTCATGTGTAATAGCAATTAGGTTGAAGGACTGTATGAACAATAAGTAATTATGGGTTAACTTATTTATGTGCTTTTGTTGTTGTTTCCAGGAATATCTTTTGTTAACATCAGAAAATCAATGATTCCTGTGGCAGTAGGAAGGTGGGGGAGGAGAGGAAGACTAGCATTTGCTGTAAATCTGAGAATACCAAAATTTCAGTGGTGGTGTTTCCAGTGTAGTGTCTGACTGTACAGGTACTGTTAATGTGGGAAGACTGCTGGGCCTGTGTCTGTTCATTGTGGATATACATCAGGTCATTTTACTAGAGAAACCTGTCAACATTTTTTAGAGCTTTTATGTACATACATTTTGTGTGTGTACATATGTATATAATATATAATAATTTAAAATACTGAAAAATTTGCATCTTCTTCAAAGGACCTATATGAAGTGACTTGGTTATAGAAAATGAAAGGCTGCATTTAATTTCAGTGTTTGGGTTTGGAAGGTCCAGTCTGCTTTGGCACATTTAAATCAGGTGTTTACCTTCAAGCATATACATAACCTCACTGACTCATAAAGTATACTTACCTGTACTTTGAATATATGTTACTTACCTGAGGTCTCGCCACACTAAGGCTTCTTCAGGTCTGTCTTGCCTCCAATTGAGCACCTGGCTTTATCAGTTCTCATCAGAAGCCCTTTATTCAGGGAGCTCTTTCAGAGCTCTGGTAAAGTGCTTCCTTTCCCCAAACTCGCTGTAAACTTGCCAGCTCATCATGACTGTGGTGCTTCCATGTGTGCTTGGTCAGGGCAGCTCTGATGCCTTCTCTGTCTGCTGCTGGGCGGGCTCCTGTGGGACCAGCAGGCAGCTGGTTCAAGTCCATGTAGCTCTTTGAATTTAAAGGATTATATGTGCTGGGAGTCAGCCTTGCACATCTAGCAACAGTAAACTGGTTCTTCAGAGATGTCTGAGCAAGAAGGAAAGGTGATGTGGACTTCAAATACTTCATAAAAGAAGGCTGAACTCAGAATAGCTCCAGGACCAAAACTTGAGGTTTATTCCAAGATTGAGAATTTACTATCCTGAACCAGTCTGCTGGTAGAAGTTTGATTCCTTGTGATAATTTATTTCTTGATTTCCAAAACAAGTGTGAATTTGAACACTTCCTGACATTCACTTTTGTACTTCTGCTCCTGCTGTTTAGAGAAACCACTGTGACTGAGGCAAGTTATGCTCCCACTTTACATCCTTCCCTGTTAGCATTCCCATGCCGTGCTCTTGTAGCAGTCTACATTTGGGCAACCGCAGAAGCAAATGAAGCGACGCTGTCTCTTGGCATCCCGTTCTGAGCTGAAATAGGAGCCAGCATAAATGGCTTAATAGCTCAAGTCCCTGGCAACAACAGCTTGGAAGATAATACCTCGTTTGTAAAAACTGAAAGTTAACCTTTTTTGTTGTTGTTTTGTAGGAGGGTCATGCAGATGTAGAATTTGAGTAGATTGCGTTTTGCTATTTCACTCCTCTTTATCAGTATGCTTGGTAAGATATTTTGCACTTGAGGAAGAGGAAGAGCAAGAGACTAATGTTTATTTTGGCAAGTCTTACTGTTGAAAGTGAGTTTTCTCGGTCTGAATTTTTCTTTCCAGACCCCCCCCATCCCTCCCTCCTGCCTATCAGAGAGAACCATTTTACTGACCATGTAGCTGAATCCATCTATTGTCAATTGGGCTCAGCTCTAGTAGTGTGATATATGTAGTAAAACCAGGAATTCAGGTTATGCTGAATCACAGTGATGCTGTGCAGATGTTCCTCTAGGATGCCAGCCAGCAGAGCACAGGCTCTAGGCTTCCAGCAAGATTCTCCTGCAGAGTGGGGAGGAGTTAGAGCCCCTGGGTGCAGTCCCTGAAGTGAAGAGCATCAGAAGCCAGCAAGTGGATACTTTATCCTGAGCAGCCACTGGCAGTTGTGGTAGTGACAGAACGGTTCTGGGTTTCCTACCTTTGGAGCTCTGGAGGGGGGGATATGCCTTTGTTGAGTGTTACCTGGTTCTAGGAGGCTAATATGGATGTGCTTGAGGGAAATAAGAAAACTCTTCAGAGAAGATCCTCCTAAGAATGGCCTAGGGGTTAAAGTGCTTTTCTAGTGTAACAGGAGGCAGGTTTGGAACAGGCACTAGATCAGTGTTTGTAGGATGGAGACATACCCTTGTCACTGGGCTGCTAAGTTCTTTCTGTCTCTTCCATTTGAGCTGTTTCATTTTCTTTATATAAACATTTATAGAAAAGGACTCCTCATTTTTTCCAAAGTTCTGATTTTAATGAATTGATAATTTCCTACTCTGAAATGAAAAATTGTTGGGAGACTTTCTGCCTTATCCTATTACAGCCTTTTGGCATTTTTGTAGTTCACTATAGCTTCTTTAATGTGCAGTAGAGTCAGTGGTGTTGCCGAGTGTTCCCTTCTTAAGTAAGTGTCTGATATAAATTGGGTGAGTCAAAAAGAAGAGCAATAGGAAGTTCTGTCACCTCAGTTTAGAACTACATGTGCATTGGACCACTCCAACTTTTAGCAGCGTATTTGATAGTTGTTCAGGTGACAAAAGCAACTCGGTAGGGAGTTCAAACACCTGATGTGTGCAACAGTTTAGGTGGGAAGCTGCTGGCTTCAGATTACTGACTCACTGCTTCACATGGCAAGTTGTGCAATTTTAGGAAGGATCTGGCTTGAAAATAAATGTTTGACTACTAGTCAGTGTGGAAAGAGGACAGGAGGAATTTTCAGAGGTTGTACCTCTCTTGAATGTTCACTAGGAATTAGCTCTTCTGTCCTCTAAAATACCCTTTCCTGAAAGAGCCTGCTGCTGTGCGATAATACTCCCTTCCAGAAATCTGACTTTTTTTTGAATCTGAATTCCTAGGTTTTGTTTAAGAAATGTACAGTCACATGTGTTTTGGAGATGTTTTTCAATGTTTAGAATGCTTATTTTTTTTTAATTAATGGTACTTAGTTTATTTTCAAATTTATTTTACTTAAAAGTATGATTATTTCATAAAGCATTTTATTCATTCTTTGTATGTGTATGTACCTGCCTATATATATACACACATACATATATATATGTCAGCAGTTACAGAGTATTTACTTTGTACTGGTACCTGTCTGTTGAAACATGGATACATAGCTCTGCATGGGACTTGCACGTGTCCCCTCCTGTATCGCTATTCTTCATTCCAGTATGTTGCTGAAAATAATGCAGAGCTGGCCTTTCTTTATGTGCTTTTTAAATTGATCTCCATTGCTCAGAGGCAGGATGGTGTTAATGACCTAAATATAAACTACTGGTTTGGATCCTTCTCAGCCCGAGCTGTATTCTGTATTCTGAGGTAGGAGGTTGCTACACTTCCAGGTCTCTGAGCTGGTAACTGGTGGTCACTGTTAGAGGGTGTCAGTCACTTGCCATGAACGAACAGCAGCTCGTACAGTGACACTGATCTTCTGGGGAAGCCACGCTGAAACTTATGTCAAAGAAGACCTTCAATAGGACAGACTTAGCATTCAAAGACTGTACAGGAAGAGGGTTTGCAAGCAGCCTTGTTTGTAACCAAGGGTGAGTTGTTGTCTGTGGACCAGTGATAGAAAATACACAGCTAGAGTCTTTTGTGATGTCTGTATCAAAAGATATGGTTGTATCACTGAGAACTTGTAAACTGTTTGGATGAAGTATTAATGGAGTTTGGGGAAGATGCTAGTCAAGTAGCTTTCTTTTGACCCTCTCTTAATCTGACCTTGATAAGGGCTAGAGTGTTCCTCTGCAGGATTCTCATACAGTGGAGCTGCAACACCAAGTCCAGGGAGGACCTGAGGATCCCTCACACACCACATCTCTGTGAAAACACAAATGCCTGTGAAGCCCACATATATAGTGGTCTGGCTTCTCACAGTTCTCTGGAACTGGGAAAGGGAAGCAAGTCAGGTGACAAGAGGGGAGAAGCACAAGCTCTCCCTGGGTTACATGGATGGTACCATCTCTGCTTAGGAAGTAGAGAGCATAACAAGGTCAAAGAGCAATGGGTTTTATCAGAATGAGGTACAGAACTTAACTGGTGCCTAACCATTTTGTTGCAGCACTGACTGGGCATGACAGTGTGTCTGTGGTACCTGCTTAGAGCCATTCCTGCCCTTGGCAGAAATCCGAGGAGCATAAAAGAGAGGACACTGACCCACATGCTAACAGCTGTCCTTCCTCACATATCTCACTCTCACCTCTGTCCCTTTTTTCTTTTTAGGAGATAGGTCTGTGGTCTTTCAGATATGGACTTTATAGTGTTAAATAGCATAACTGAGTTTCTGATGCACTACTGCACATTTTCCAAACCTTTACCCCTTACTGCCCATTTCCAAATGAGCAGCCTGCAAGGCCGTAGATCTGAGATCCTCAAACTGTGTAAGCAGGCATTTCAGAAACCCTCAGGAGGAGATGATAAGCAATGGGGGACCATAAGCCTCCTTTTTGTAGGAATCCAGAGCTACATGTGGAATCAGTGAGACATTTTATTTCCTGCATCCTGTTTCGAGATCTGCAGCCAGTAGGTTTCAGGCAGAGTGTGGTGACCAGTAGAGAATCCGGCTGCAATAGCTGAGCAGGAGGGAGAATGCAGAGGCAACAGCTGCATTCTGTGATTGAGACAAGCGTGACCAGGCACAGTATTGGGACTGGACTCTGCAAATGGGGAATATTCTGGAATGTGTGTGCACTCCCATACATATGTTTATGCAGGCATTTAAAGGAAAGGATTTTAAAGGCCTTAGATGTCATGAAATTTACCCGGGGTACTTAATTAGTCTGAAGTGTCTAATCTCAAACTTCAGAAAACCAGGAAATACAAAATGATGGTATGGATAGAAAATTTCTACATGCAGTCATTAGAAAGACGTAAAACAGTACTGGAAAACACCGGCTCTGTATTAATAACATTTTATGTTGGTTTTTCTAGGTGTGTTCATTTCAAGTGACACAAAAGGCTAAAAGTACAGCTGTGAGGACTCTTGTTAATATAGCTTAGGTGCTCCTGACTCTAGTTATGTTTATGCATTTATTTTTTAATTATTATGTTTATCTTTAGGCACTAGACTACAGCAAATAGAAAATCATACCCACTGCTAATCTCAAGATACTGACGACAGACGCCTGAATCTTGGATTTCTCGTAGTTTCACAATCAGTGGCAGGGCTTTATGTACAGCTAAGGGCACAAATTGTTGTAACTAACAATCATATGCATGCTGATGTTTGCCTATTTGACCTAATTATTTTTTTCTTCTATTTAAACAATATCTGAGTGAAAACCAAAATAATTCCTTTCTGAAATACTTGAATTTTTGAATCTCACTCTTTTTCAGTCTTTCTGGTGCAACAATATTAGCTTAAAACCGCATCAGAAAAATTGTGTTCCTCTCAGGCTTCATGTGCAGTTCTCTAGTAGGATTTCTTAATAATGAAAAACAAAGTCAAATGTGAAATGGAGGCCATGTGTCTCTGATTCTGTGTCTTCTGATTTGCTTTTACCTGGGGCATGTGAAAGTCTGCTGGCAAGGCAGTGTAATACAATATATATGGATGGGTAGGAATCCCATTTGAAAATGAGATGTGATTCTGTAGAGCAGGTAGAAATAGAGAAGATGAAAGTAGAGTGCAGGCTGCTACAATCTTATTAGATACTGTCATGGTTTAATCCCAGCCAGCAACTAAGCACCACACAGCTGCTCATTCACTCCCTCCCCATGGGAGTGAGCTTTGAGTGGCAGAGCTTTGTATGCTGAGCATGACATCATATGATATGGAATATCCCTTTGGTCAGCTGTCCCGGCTGTGTCCCCTCCCAACTTCTTGTGCCCCTCTGCCTCCTCACTGCTGGGGTGGGCTGAGAGGCAGAAAAGGTCTTGATGCTGTGTAAGCAGTGCTGGCAGTAACTACAACATCCCTGTGTGGTAGCTGCTATGAAGAAAATTAACTCAATCCCAGCCAAAACCAGCACAGGTACTTAGCATTTTTTTTCTTGTTTTTTGAAGTTCTTCTAAAATCATGATTTCTTTGTTCTGCCAATACCTGTTTAGCTTTTTGGAGCTGGGTGATTTTGACTGAACTATTTGGAAATGAGAAAACGATCTGTAAATAAAAATAGAAAATAATTAAAATTCATGTTCTAGTGTTGTTCTTCTTCATGAACAAATTTGAGTGACAAAATTGTAAACTCTAGTTTCTCTGTTAATAGAGAAAGCTCACTTAGTGACTGGAATTGGAGAAGCATTGGCAAGGGTCAAGTCAGACCTGGAATTCTTGGTTTGCTGGGGTGGTATTTCCTTATAAAAGGAAATGGTTACAGTGGGCAGATGAGGAACTATGACATATTTTGGGGTGTAGGAAAGCATTCATCCATAAGCCTACAGATGGGAAATCCTCCCAACACCAGATTATTATGTGCTGTTTAATGAGGAATTTTCTGATCCCCCTTGCCAGAGTTGCATTTTCAGATGTCAGAAGTGGTAGAGCAGGTGTCACACACAGTCTCCACTCTGATAAACTTTACTGTGACAAGATATTTTCACAAATTCTATCTTTCTGGCAACCCTTACACTTTCATAAACTACTTTTCCTCTCTGTGTATTTGCAAGGAGATTTTGTTGTTGTTGTTGTTGTTAGGAGTGGGGAGCATGTCTCTTCTTTTTCTGACAGAGTTTTAAAGTATGAAATTTAAATGTGCCAGGTTTTGCAGCAGTGGCAAGACACTGAGTTGTTGTGATTCCTTGATATTTGAGATGCAGACAATCCCACCCATCCATAATGCTGTATAGAATGGAGTGTCTGTCAGCTTTGCCTGAGGGGCTGGCTGGCTGGAAGGTGTCTGTGGGCCAAACACCTCCGATGCTGGTACCAGTGTGAAGGTGGTGGGCATTTTTTGGAAGTTTAACACAACAGCAGTGGGATTTCACAGCTGCTTGGAGACATAAACCAAACTTCTGTAAAGGCTGGGCAAGCAGCCACATACTTTAGGCTGTGGCAGGTGAGCTCTGACATATTTTTCTGCAGTGGTTAAAGGCTGTTCCTTTAACAGTCTGCCTGCTGGACATTGCTCCTTGCAGTTAAGGTCAGCAGGACAGAGCACATGCCAGCACCGTAGATGCCCTGGTTCAGGTTCATGGTAGCTTAGACCTGCACAGACTAATACGAATTGCTTCATTTGGTAAGAAGTAAAACTCTGACAAAAGTAGTCCAGTCTTGTCTGCAGCATTCCCTTGAATGCTACTGAAATGCTTCATTTTACAAGGCAAGTGAAATGTCTCATTTGGATTTGTGTAATAGGTTTAGAAAAAGCACACTGTTAGTATTTGAGG
The DNA here is from genome assembly GCA_013389985.1 of Dryoscopus gambensis. Taxonomy (NCBI): domain Eukaryota; kingdom Metazoa; phylum Chordata; class Aves; order Passeriformes; family Malaconotidae; genus Dryoscopus; species Dryoscopus gambensis. Next base: position 93,643 of record WEIT01024597.1, read on the forward strand.
TCAGGATGTAATGAGAAACTGAGAGTGATTGCTTGCTTCAGGTAGTGCATTTGGAAATTTATATCAGAAATTAATGATCCATTTATATAAGGGATTTTGTAGTTTGATGGGGGGTTTTTGCCTTCATTTCTTTTTCTTGGAAGTCTGTTGGCATGATATGCAGTGACATTTCAGGACCACAAATACAAGCCGGAGATGTGGAGAAAGACAAAGCATGTAAGCTGACATTCAAGCTGAGAATCTCTCATACACGATACGTTTTGTGTGTTTTAAATTTAGTACTTGAGTTAACTTAATCTTAGCCAGTGCAGAAAATCTTCTGTCAAAGATCTTTCTCCAAACGTTCTTTTGTGTGCATGCTGTTGATGACATGTAAAGTACTGTTCTTTAGGTGCCTTTAGGGCTCAGCTGAGGGTCCTATCTTGATGTTCCTCAACTTGCACAGAAAGAAGCTTTTCTGAAGAATTCAGGATGAGAATGTAGCAGCTCAAATTTAGATCCAAGCCTGGAGATAAGGCTTGTAAACTGCAATGGGACTATTTTGTTCATAAAATTATGGATGTGCTATAGTATTTTGCCACAGGATAAGAAACTAAGTAATTGTTCAATACTGAGATTAAAATAACATCAGAAGAAAAACACTAATTAAGTCAATAAATCAGTTGGTGCTACAATGAGAAAATTAAATTTGTTAGCTATTAAGTAGCCATAAAGGATGATGCTTTTAAAAATTAGTGCAGCATTGACATTTTCTTTTTAATGTATCATCTGTATTTTATGTAACAAGCAGGGCTGGACTGAGTTATGTAAATGGGCAAGTGTTTTATGCATGTTATTTCAATTATCTGTCCTTGGAGAAGGTGAATGAAAAATAGCTCCAACTCCAAGTTTTAGCATCTTCATTTTGACAGTTGTAATATGCATATTAATGAAGAGTGTGGAGTGTAGAGAAATGGGTCCATTTGTAAAAGCTGAAGTCCTCTTAGTTCTTTATCTTAAAGGGAAAAGAAAAAAGAGAGAAAGGAAGAAAGAAGCAGAGGGTATGTTTTGTGTGGCATGCCAGGTCTTTTTGAAACAGCTTGCAGATGCAAGGTAGCTGAATCAGCACCACATTTATTGGTGGAAGGCTATAATCATAGTAACACTTGCGGTGTACAGCAAAGAAGAGGAACATCAAATCTGGCAAGGTGTTGAATGAAGTTTTTATGTCTGGTTTTAAATCAATTCAGAGCATTGCTACAAAGAGTAGAATTGGTTAAGTAGTAGGGTTTAATCAGAAAAATTAATTCAAATTTGAAGGATTATTTAGCTGGCATCTTTGAAGAAACCTTAGTTGAGAGGCATGGGGCTTTCACAAAGTATCATTATTTGGATTAATTTTCTTCATACAAGATGCAATTCTAAAATGTACAATTTTGGTAAAAAATGGTAACATACATGTTTTAAAAAGAACCTGAGGATTTAAAGTGACAAAGATCTTTTCCCATTACTTATTGATTTTTATAGACAAATAAACTTTTAAGGTCAGAAGGGTTTGTTAGCTCTAACTCTTACTGAGCTTGTTTCTGTGTTGTGTTTGGTTCTTCAGGAGCAGGTTTTGGTTTTTTGTTAATGTTGTTATAAGGTGCTGGGTCAGATTAACTGTATTTGAATCAGTATGCAAGAGGGCTGGCATTGATCAGTTGTCTCTAACATTACAAAATCTGCTCCGTACTAGATACGAGGGCAAACTAGTCAAATTCCTTAACTATTCCTTAACATACAGTTATCTCTCAAACAGAGAATAGGACCTGTCCAGCATGGGTTTGATGTCACTAGGTAGAAGGCTTGCTTTTATGAAAAGCAGTAAGGGAGATGAAGACTTACAGTAACTTTAGAGCTGACTTTTCTGGTCTGCATGGGAAATTTGATTAGCTGTATCTCATGTTCTTTGCCCCTTTGACATGAGAAATAGCTGACAGCAAAAGACAAGAAGTACATTAAAAAAAATGTTTTCTAGGGACTACAGACTACAAGCATTTCTTAACAGCTTTCTTTTGTTATTGGAGCACACTAAATATTGGAGATGGAATTGCCCTGAACTTACCTTCTGTGTGATCTTCCTGCCTGCTCTGTCCAGATGTTTTTAATTCTGCTTTTAGCTTATGGGTGGGCTTGACAAAGAAACAAATTTGAGCTCTTTCATTCTTGATGTAAGGAGGGGCAGGAAGGGGAACCTTCCGCTCTGAGATACCAGCGCACAGTAAGGCCTTCAGAGTGACACAGTGGCCCAGTTGCTAAGAAGTCTTGTCATAGTGAGACTCCAGTCTTGGCCAAGCATTTGAGCCACTGACTTAAAACAGGTAAAACGTATTTGAGTTCTAATAGAGCATCTGTTCATGGTATAGTAAAATGGAGATGGCACAAGCAGCCTTACTCATTTCAAGCATGTCTTTTTAATAGCTGGCAATGGAAATGGTTACTTTTGTCTTTTGGCTCTTCATCAGACCAAAACTCAAATTAACTTCTTTTTCTTCTTCCTGTAATCTCTTCCCCATATGCTTCCTCAACTCTCATCTCTTCAGTCAGAAAATGGGTGCATACAGAAATTAATTATAAGATTCAAATAGTGTCAGTGGATACTGTAAGAAAGTGCTTAATTTCTGGAGTTTGAACTCTACTAAACTTCTGTGCTTCAAAGAAGGAGTTAAGGGAGGATTGTTTAAGGGCATTAAAAGAGATTTAGAAGAATTTTTGAAACACTTATATCAGTCCACATAGCAAATGCTCAAGTGGGTAAAAGGAAGTGTTTCAACTTCAAAACTTAGAATGAACATAAGGTTTCATCCTCTTTTATCTACACCTATACCTTTTTATCAATGTACATTA